>WEIV01023921.1:150173-236991 GCA_013390005.1 Calyptomena viridis
GGGAGGAAGGGGAAGGCGGGGTTCAATTTTCAGTTTCAACAGCAGGATGGAATGGGGAATCAAAAAACACACGAGAACAGGCAGGAAAGGAGAGGGTAAGGAGGAGAAGGGCAGTGTGTGGCCATGATGGAGAGCCAGGCTGGGGCACCCGTTCCATTCCACACAGTGCAAGGAAGGAGGGGAAGATCTTAGGTGGATCGAAGTCCTTTTGAAGGGACCAGCCTTACCTTTAAATTAAGTGTTTCAATGAGAGCTTGGTTCAGCTCCTAAGTGATAATTGTGTTAATGAAACATCAGCTAATTATTGAAAACATGATTTTTTTTTTTGCAGCTGTATAATAGCATCTGTATTTATTACGCCTTCATTAAGCAGCAATGGAGGCTTTTAATGAATGTTTGATTAACACAATATCAGTGCTCTTGCAGCCAGGTGAAATACCTAATTTAAGAAGAGATGCACAATCTGCTGTGAGTTCAGATCCCTCCTCAATTAAATCAGCAGTTTTAAAAATTTAAATCAGCAGTTTAAACCAGGAGTCTGCAGGAAGGGGGACACAGCCCTGTCCCAGGAGCTTTGCCACACCCATGGCCCCAAAGGCACCAGAAGTCAGCCTTTCTCTGTCCACTTGGAAAGCACAAATCATTTTTCACCTTGCTGTGTTTCTCCTTCCTCTCCCACTGGTCCTCACTTTTCAGCAGTGCCTGGCCCTCTCCCATGGGGGTGGAGGAGGTTATGNAAACTGTTAAAAGTATTTTTTCCAGGCAGACTGGACACTCAGACACATTTTCAAGGCAAAAGAGAGTATGACGTGAAGTGTTGGCTCAAAACTTCCCCTCCTGATGATCCAGGACTTCTATGCTATTCAGGGAAGCTCATCCTGCAGGATGCAGTCTGAGAAAGTCAGGAATGCACCTTGCAAGGGGGAGCAGTAAAGTCAGGCTGGCCTGAGCTTTGCTGGAGTCAGATCTGTGTCTGTATGAACAGGGGCTCCAGCTGGCTCCAGGTACACTCCCCATGGAGGCTCCCGACTCAGCCTCTCAGCAGGCCTGCCAGGAATTACTCACTCTCCCTAATGGGTTATTAAAAAGAAATAAATAATGGGAAGAATTTTACATGATTTGTATTCCTGGAGTGCTCTCTAACAGCCCAAAGGAAAGTTTTAAGGGGGCACAATGAGATGCGTGCCGAGATGGAAAAACAGAGCTACATGGGGACTTCCCACCCCCTTCCCCAGCACCAAACCCCACGTCTGGAGGACAGTGAACATCCCCTCCCAAACACCACGTGCCAGACTCAGTATGGTGCAGGCAAACATCTCGCAGCCAGGGCTGCTGCCCGTTACCTGTTCTTGCACTCCCAGTTTGCCTTTCTGGATAGAAAAGGGGTTAGGAGAGAACAGGGAGTTAAAATCCTTTTGGGAAATGAGGGTATGTCAAGATGGACCAGGCAGTACAACCAGCCTGTACCGAAGGGGACCAAAACATTGGGATACAAAGGCTTTTGGGCTGAGGGAAATGCCAGGCTTCTTGGAAAGGGCAGAAAGGGAAGGGAGTGGTAAAGAGAAAGATGAGGTTGGCAGAAGGGTAAGATTTGGGGTGTGTCGCACTTTGGAATCCACAGCTTCCTCAGACCTGAACAGAACCATTTCACATCCTGGCTGCGCTGTAATGTAGCATCTCACCAGCAATCCCAGCATTCCAACCAGCCTTTCTGGGACACCACAGTGCAGCTGCTGTCATCCTATCCTGTCCTGCAGAGCATGGAGCTCCCACAGAGATGTGTCCACAAACAGGCTTGATTCCAGGTCCCTTCACTCCCGGGCATCCTCCTCCACCTGCACGAGGGAGCCTTGGCGGCCACGCTCAGCAATCAGCATCACCATCCACATCCCTAGGGAGGTCCCCAGGATGTGACTGTGCCATGGAGAGGCTGTAACAGTGGCAAGCCTTCCCCAGGGATCAGAAAGGGATCAGCGAGAGATGTGGCTGGAGCCACAGCAGCCACTCCAAAGCACCCACCTTAATTTACCTGGCTCCCTCAGAGAAGGAAGGGACTTAAAATCATGGCTGACTTGACAATGAGGATGACAAAAAAGGAAAGAAAAACCAAAACCATTTCCAAAACACTCAAATAAATCCCAAAAGAATGACAGCTATTACAATGAGAACAGCACCATGGTGTGTGACCAGGCACAACAAGAGAGACAACCACGGTGGCAGTGGGATGTGCTGTACGTACCCCTGACGAGTCGACAGGCAGCTGAATACAGCTTAACTGCCCACTCACATCTTCTCTTTTGGAGATCTCCTGAAGGAGAAACNAGCATCTGTATTTATTACGCCTTCATTAAGCAGCAATGGAGGCTTTTAATGAATGTTTGATTAACACAATATCAGTGCTCTTGCAGCCAGGTGAAATACCTAATTTAAGAAGAGATGCACAATCTGCTGTGAGTTCAGATCCCTCCTCAATTAAATCAGCAGTTTTAAAAATTTAAATCAGCAGTTTAAACCAGGAGTCTGCAGGAAGGGGGACACAGCCCTGTCCCAGGAGCTTTGCCACACCCATGGCCCCAAAGGCATCAGAAGTCAGCCTTTCTCTGTCCACTGGGAAAGCACAAATCATTTTTCACCTTGCTGTGTTTCTCCTTCCTCTCCCACTGTTCCTCACTTTTCAGCAGTGCCTGGCCCTCTCCCATGGGGGTGGAGGAGGTTATGTGCTGCTGCAGGAGGGCACAGACTGTCCCACCAGCTTAATTACTTGCCTACAGGGCAATGGATCTTTCCTGTGGTTGTGAAATGGTTACAAAACTCATCCCAACCTAAGCTGGGATGAAGAGTTTCAGAAGGTCTTGCCAGCAATGTGATGGACACTTAAGTCTTTCCTTGTAACAGAGATATGGAAAAGCCATTGAAAGAGAAAAGATGGAAACACTTTTCCTTTCACAGGGAAAATCCCACTGAAACCGATAGGAATGCAATAGCCAAGGGATGCAAGAAAAACACCATCCAAAATATCTACTGCAGGAGAAGGGACTGTTCCCTCTGGTGGAAGCCCAGAAGAAATCGACATCCTTATTTCTCCAAGGATGCTACCTCCAGAGAGCAGGTAATGTCTTGCAGAGGAAAGGGTGGAGAGACTGGAGGACCTGGGGTGCCAGGGAGGGAGGAGGGCACAAAGAAGGGAAGGGAACAAACCCATGAGTGAGAACAGGTGGGGACATCAGGACACAAACTGGGAGGATTACCAATGGAAGAATATGCTTTGGAGATAATACTATTAGGAATTCCCTCGGGAGAGGAGCTTTATGCCCGACTAAGAGGAGTCATTCCTTGCTTCTGAGAGAAGTCTCTAAGGCAGGAACCTGAGAGGTCAGGCAGCAATTTCCAATTAGCAGCTTGATCGAATGGAGTCCCCTGCTCACCTTCCCTGCACCAACACCAGGTTCCAGTTAAATCAGGGAACGTGCAGTCAAAAATAACCATGTGGTATAAAGTCCTGTGTGTGCTTCTTGCAAGAGAGAAGCAGGTTACCAAATAACAGGAAAAAAAGGGGGAAAAAAAAGAAACTCAACCCTGCAAAATATATTCCATATTTAAAGTTTGGAACAGGTCCTTTTTGTTTCTCAACTGCTTATATACATTTGCTGCCTGGCAACTGGGGCTGCAAAGCCATGCACTAAAATTAACGAGGTGCTTGCGGATTGAGGAAAGGCACTCAAGGACCAGGGAGATAAAGGCAGCAGCCCTAGGATTGTGTTTCAGCCCAGAAATCTGAAAGGGAATGGAAAAAAAAACAAAACCCAAACCCAACTCAGAAGAGTCAAGTGCAGTCACGGGAGGGAGACGCCAGGGTTTGTTTACAGTGAGAAATGATCTCTCTATTAATTCTGCTTAGGAGAGGATCCTCTGTGTGCTGGCTTGCAAAAACCAGAATGTGATCTGTTCACAAAGCTACACACCAGCAAAGCTGAATAAACATAAACCAGCAAGGCCAGACCTGGGTCCTGACCTCCAGAGGCATTTGCTCCCCGTCTGCTGCGGGAAACTCAGATTGAGCCAAGGGATCTCTTGATCCCATCACACTTTACTGGAAGAATGTGAAGAACTCAGAATAACGAGGATGTTGAAGGAAGAGTATTATTAAAAAGCCCTCATCAAAACCTGAGATTTAAAATAGCACTGTAATCAGAGTCACAAATTATACAAATATGGTGCAAGTTCATTAAAATTGCTATGGCTGGGCAGGACTGGAAGAGAGGGTTTGGTCTCCGGAGGCTGCACTGGATCCTGGTCCCTGTGCCCACCTCAATACTGGCATCAGCACCACTGGCTTCAGGCTGTCTCAGTGCTTTCCCAAATCAGATGTTACTCCCTGATTTACACAGCACCTAAAGCAAGTTCACAGCTCACACAGATATTGCAGAGCTGGCTTGGACCAGCCCAGCACTGCCCTGGCAGAGGAGCCAGAGGGGCAGGTGATGGGACAGCCCTGCTGCAGAAAAGAGCCAAAAACAAATTTGGGGAGTGCTGCAGGCAGTGCCCTGACTCCAGGGTAGACATACCCTTAAGGATATAGTTATTGGAATAAAATCACAGCACATCAAGCCACGGCATGAATTTAGAGGGAGTTGCACCATGGCACAGCTGACCACAAAGCAAGCGTGGGATAAATTGCTGCCCAGAGAAGAGGCACACAGCAGTGGCAGAGCACAGGAGTGCTTTGGCATGGAAAACCAGGCTGAGCCAAGGAGCACAGATGTCAGTCTCCCTCGAGGGCCAGGGGCTGGCAAAAGTGCTGCTGCATTTAAAGGCTGCGTCCCTTTCTCTGCACAGTGGGTGCAGCAGGTGATCTCCCACTCTGGTGACCTTCAGAGAATCAATTTGCCAGACTGAACAAAGGTTGGGTTTCGAAGCTGCCACCACAAGCAGACAAGGAGCTTTGTACCTCTTCTCACTCAGGCAAGGGAACATTTTGCCATTCAGGAGAACTTGGCAGTGATCTTCCCTTAGGCTGAGTGGAGGTGGGGGATTTATAGACAAAAACAGCTACAACAATAACAGTTAAAAAAGAAAAGCACCAACATGGAGAGAGACAATACAAAAAAAATAAATTTCTTCTTGCTGTCTCCTGGGATATGACTCCATTAATTTAACTCCAAACTGTGCTCCAAAAATAGTAATGATAATAAAAACAGTTCTGTTCATAGGGTGGCAGGATATTGTAATACACATGCAACAAATCTTAAATAATATTTAGTCACCCCAGAATGCTTACAAAAATCAGAGACAGTGTGTAGAAGCACAAGCAGATCCCAGTGAGGAGTTTTAGGTTATATTTACCTCTCCAACCAACCCCCTAGGCAGGGTGTAAGGGTCTCCATCCCTTATGGATGTTCTTGGACAGTTGAACATTTTTTCAGGGAGCAAGTGGGCACTGCAGGTCCCCCACTCTGAGGGGACTAGGTGACATGCTCACTCACTCCAAGTTGGACAGCTGGATCGGCAGTAGGATGAAAAAACATTTGAGTTCAAACCTAAGTGCCCCCCCAAAGCCTCCAGCAGCCCAGGATGCCTCATGGAAGCTCCCAGCTCGAGGAAGCAGATGGCAGAGACCACAAATCATGTACTTTAAAATATGCAGAGCACTGCAGGGCTGGAAACAGGAAGAGCTCCATGAATGCACACCATGAAGAAAGATAATCGTGTCGCTAATCTCTTACCAGCCTGCGTAAGTTTTCAGGAGGGGGCTTTAATCTGGCTGACAAACACGGTGAAAACTGTTTCAAAGAGACTGTCATAGCAGCAATCCCATCCGCAGTGCCTGACTCACTGCTCAATTCCCACTCCTGCATTAATGTTAACAATGCTTTTCATTTAAGCCCTTCGTTTAAAGGGTTTGCTGTATTAAATTGCACTGTGGCTACAGAAAAAAAAAAAAAAAGAAAAAAAGAACAGAAAGATGACCTAATATTTTACCCCACTTTTTTCCTGTACCACTCTTGTCAAGGTACTGCTGCCCGTCTCAGAAATCAAACTTGAGGATCTGGAGGCCCTGAAACTTTAGAAGAAAGTAAAGGCATGAGCGTGAGGACATTACCTCTGTCTGGAAACCCTCTACCAGGATGGCCACCAGCAGATTAAAGAGAACATAATTCCCAAATGTCATGAGAGCGATGAAGTAGAGAGCAGCCCAAGATGAGGTGGATGCCATGCCATTGTAAAGGACCTTGTTCCAGTCTTCCTGTGTCAAAATCTGCAAAGGAAGGGTATCAGGAATATGGAAATGCTAGAGGACAGCATGTTGGATTTCTGTGCCAGATCTGGATAGGCCAGACAAGCACCTCACTTTTGGGGTATCCACTGTAGCTGTAACCATAGGAGGATAAATCCACCACAAGCCAACTTCTGAGCCAAAGAAGAAACAGAACTAGAATGACTGTGATTCTCAAGCTACCAGTAAGGACCCTGCACAAACTTCCCAACTTGGCCCCACACCCAGAGACGTGTCCAGCCATAAGGGAGCACAATGTCACATTGGTCAGACCTTTCCTTTGGTCAGCCAAAACAACTCAAAGTCCTTTACAGATCCCAGGGTTACGGAGCCCAGAGCTGCTAGAACAAAAAACTGCACATATCAACTGTAGGCTTAAACCAGATTCTGTTATTTGTCAAATTATCACTGCAAACAGTCCTGATCTCCTCCTCTCCATCCTCACCCTCTACACTTACTTTTCACCCACCCAGCCCCTACCCTGAAAATGTAAGACCCTCCTGCTTCAGCAGCCCTTCCTCATCAGCTTTCTGATTTAGTCTGGAAAACAGTCTGAAAGCCTCATGTACCTGCACTTGTGATTTTGGGTCGCCTCCTTTCCCTGGCAAAGAGCTTCACTAAGCTGTGGCAGATGCTTTGAAAAACAACCCCTGTCTTTGCAATCCCAAAATGCCCATGAGTTGTGGCATTTTCCATTCTGTACCTGGAAAACAGTGACGATGGCCCAGAGCAAGGAGTCGAAGTTCTTCCTGTCAGGCAGAGTGTCACCGTCCCGCTCCGAAGCGAACTTACAGCCAAAGAGGTGCATCCCCAGGATGCTGCACAAAACAGAAGGCAGGGGCTCAACAAACAGGTCACTGCACAAGCTACTAAGGATATAGTGGGGCTGACTGTCTCCTGATTTCACCTGGGCAATTCTTTTTTTTTAAAGATGAATCCTTTGTTCACAGAAAAACATGCCTTGAGATCACGCAAACCAGTTGTGAATTTAGGTCAAATCTGTCAAGGAGTTTTAACCAAAAAGTATGTCTGCTCCTTCATTTTTCTTCTGCTTCATTTTTTTTTAAGTCAAAACATTGCCTTTCAACATTTTCTAAACAAAATGTTTTGACTTTCTGTTTTGCAATGACACATTTTCAGCAAAATATGCTTCAATTGAATTAGGAAGACAAAAAGGGCTTCTGTGAAATGTCTGAATAAGACATATCAGGGGACTTGAAACAGCTTTTTCAGTTTTGACAAGAGAACAGAATACCCTTCATTATAGATAGATACTAAAAGAATAATCTGCTTTTCCCTGCTCTCTGCTAGTAACCTGAATAATCAAATTATTTACAGCTCTACTGAGCACCACAGCTGCAAATGGTAGTTTTGGTAGAGGAATGTCTCACTGGAAGAAGGGACATTATTGCATGGAAGAGATTGGCTTTCTTCAGCCTTCATAGTGCTTGGATTGCTGGAACATGATAGTTGGCTGTAGAAGGAGACAGGCTATTCTCAAGATCTAGATTGAAATCTCAAATTACAGGGCTATGCCAAGCCTATTTCTAACATTTCCACTTCTCAGAAGAGGCCATGCGAGAGCACAAGCACCACCACATATGACTTTTTTTTAGGAACATCACTCTCGCCTTGGCAATATTTTTAGAATCAGGCTAGTCAGTAAGTAATGGGACTGCTGTCTTGAGGTGATGTCAAGGAATGCTCCGGGCTGAAAGATTTTCCTTGTAAATCATCTTGCAAAGACAGACGTATCATTTGGCCAACTAAGAGAATTTAGTCAGGGCAGCAAGCCGCTGCCAGTGTCAGCTCAGACATGTCCTGGTACAGACTCGGTCCTCTCCTTGTCCCACCGTGGGATCCCACCTAAAAACCAAGAGCAACCTTACGACACAGAATAGGAAAAGGCTCACCTAAAGATGAAGATGAAGAGCATCAGCAACATGCAGAAGGTGGCCACGTTGTCCATGGTCTTCATGAGGACTACGAGCTGGCGCTGGAGGGCTGGCATGAAGCGGACCAGCTTCAACACTCGCATGAGCCGAAAGGTGCGCAGGACTGAGAGCCCTCCACCTTGCTGGCCCACTATCTCCCACACGCTGAGGAACACAAAAATGGTCAGTGCAAGATGAGAGGACAAAGCCTAACACAAAGGCATAGAGGGAAGGAAGAAAAGGGAAGGTGAAATTCAGAGAGAAAAGGGATGGAAAGCGAGCAGAGATGGGCTGCCAATGCCAGTGGTGATCTGGACTCTGTCCAGGCTTGCAAAAAGCAGAGCCCCACTTGAGTGTCAAAAATACGCCTGCAAATCAGTGTCTGCAGCTGCAGGGGCAATTACAGCCTTTGCACATGCCAAAAAAACAGACATTCTTAATCGGGCACTGGTTGTGCCATTTGGATCCCAGACTTTCCCAGGACATCAGGCCTGATAGCTTTCTGCTTGGACCTCTCTCTAAAATGACCATAAAATAATCCCAAGGTGTGTATTAGCAATCGTGTCTAAGCACATTAATTTACAGAGAGAAGTGTAAAGTGTCACAGGAAGGTATTTATGCCCAGTCTCCATTACTTTCTGTTTAATTAAACAGCCAAATGAGGAGAAACACACATAAAGAAAGCTCAAGGTTTGTACCTAATCACCACGATGATCCCATCAAAGATGTTGTATGGATTCTTAATGTAGCCAAAAGGACCATAAACAAGGAGTTTCAACAGCATCTCCAGGGCAAAGAGGCTTGTGAAGACAATGTTGCTGATCTCCAGGGCATTGGTAAGTTCCTCTGGCTGGGAAAAGACAAGGAGAAAAGGGAGACAGTAAATAGCATAACTCCATATCCAAAAGCACAACAAGCCCCAATACTGCAAGTGAGAGAATACTGATGCTAATGGTGTGGTGAGAGAATGGCAATAGCTCACTCAAAGCCCAGGAGGCAGAAGAAAAATACTATCAGAGATTTTAAGGTTTAGAAACCTGTTGTAAATTCAGCAGGTAAATCCAGACATGGACTTCACATTAATCAGAGCTTTAGTACCACCTCAGGAGGTTTATGCAGAAGTGGCATGTTACTGAGGCTTAATGCTCTGACATCTCCCAAACTCATTCTCCTTATGCAGCAGGGGAAGTTGAACCGTTCTCTCACATAAGCATCCCTTTAGGGCCTGAATTTTATTTACTAGCTCATCAAAAGATTTGAACTAAGATTTTTCAAAAGCAGAGATCTGAGGTGATATAGCTGGAATGACTCAAGAAATCTCATTTTCAGGAGGCCCCAGATCTGCTACTGAGGAAGGGCCGGATCCTGTCATTCCAGACTGGTAATTTAAAAATAGAGTTATGAAAAAACCTTAACAAACAGACTCCCAGTAGTCTTGGACCTAAATTAATACCTTTCATGTTTTTGTAGCATATTTCACAGAGGGTTCTCAACAATGCCTGCAGATGCCCAGCACTGTGCTTTCCCCGACGGGTGGGCGGGCATTATCGGAAAACATATGGTAGAAGACAAAAACCGGTGGTGTAGTCTGTTTAGGATCAGTCAGTGACAAAGACAGGAACAGAATCCTCAGTATCAGATCCCTTCTCCCCATTTAACCCCAGCACACGGCCACGACTGCATGTTTCTACTTAAAGTCTTCATTAAAATCAGGAGCCGACATCCTGCTGGCAGATGGTCGTCAGGTCACGTCAGCAACACCGAGGTGGCGCAGGGCAGTGGGCTGGCACAGCTCACAAAACACCTCACACACAGCGGTTGCTGTCCTCCTCTTGGGTAGTTTGGCATTTAACTCACTCAGATACTGTTCTAAATCCTCATGTAGTCACCCATGTGGCTTTAGATGCCTGAACACCATGGTGGGTTATGGTCAGACACGCACGTTCACAGGAGCCATAAGCAGACCCAATGTGCAACACATGCAACGTGTGCAGTTGACTGCACCCACCAGCTACATGAAACACCTTCATGACTGACCAGAAACTTCCTGACAGACCAGGAGCTGCCACACCAAAGCACAAGCTGTAGGGTTTGACATGAGCTGACGCAACATCATGGCAACCCTGAGAGGGGAAGGCTCAGGGGCAGGGCCAACACTTGCTCAACTGTGTTTCAGAGCCCCAAAAATCTACAGTAACCAAAGGCTTCACATATACATGCTGGCAAATAAAGAGACAAATCCATGGCATTCAGCTCTTTTTATTCCCCAGGGTTAAAATATCCAGACTCAGCCTTTGAAGCTCAATTTCCTCCAACCCAGCATGAGGGTAGAAGGGGACCCAAACTGGTTTGCTGTTATCTCAGTATGGTAGTGTAATCTCTGTGTACTTGCACTGATATTGGTGGGAGATTGTGATGATGAAGGACAGTGAAGGGGGAAACAGCAGCACTTAAAAGAAAATAAAACATGAAAAAAAGAGGATGTTAAACACAACTTATACCTCAAACATCCTCACTGAGGAATGCATCCTGTGGCTAGAGTTTGCCAAACACAGCATACACACAGCCCAAATTGCCTGCTCACTTATCTATGGCTAAAATACAAATGCTCCAGCTCCTGATATTAAACACAGCTCTGGTTTAAAGCCATATACCTATGGGAACACTCAAGACACAAGGTAATAAATAGGCCGAGAACTTATATGTCAAGCTGCACCTCAGGACAATTTCAAATAGCTAAAAGTCTGCATTAGTCACAAAAAAATGCCAACTCATTCATGAGCGCCCCAGCGAGAGGCAGACTGTGCTGTTATCAGTACCGCAGTGATCCTGCTGGAAAGGAAACGTGTTCCTGGAAGCTTTCCTTTTCATCCATCAGCACCACTAACCTGGGCCCTGAAGGCTGATTTCCACCCTCTGTTCCTCCTCTGTGGTGGCACTGCCAAATCTAACTGGACCTGCAGGCGCAACCCAGTTAAACCCTTCAGTGTGTGGGCAGTGCCCAACATCTCTCACAGCCACAACATCCTTTCCTCGTGAAGGCTGACATGGAAAATCCAACAGCCATGGAAGGGATGACGTGTTAATAGCACAAATTAATGGAACTTTGCACTTTACAAACCCCTTCTGGTTGGAGATGTTGTTGGGATATATAAATCTGAATGGGAGGTGCTGGCAGGGCACAACTGGGTGATGTGGGGAGCCAGAGGAGGAGCACCACTTACCCTGCAACTCTCCCAGGACCTCCAGCACCCACTGGAAGGGCTGTGGCCCTCAAGCACATGAAATATCCCTCCCAGACCACCCAGCTCAGGAGAGCCCCAAAAACCCCGGCCACTGGTGTGGGAGGGATATGGGTCAGCTCATGCAACAAGGTGACACTCAGCACCCACAGCAGCACCAAATCCACTCATTTTCCCTTTTTTCACTCCAAAAAGGCCACCTGGCCCCCTCCTCCTCCTCCTCACACTCTTTTCCACTTCCCTTGCAGGAAACAGATTTTAATACCTGAGACATTGCACAGACATAATAAAAATGAAGAGTGGAATCTCCTGAAACAGAGGTGAGAATTAATATCCAAAAAGTTAATGTGTAAAATGGGTTGAAAGAGAAAGGAAAAACTTCCCTTTCATCATCCAGAAGGGAAGAGTCTGCAGAGCAGCCTGGAGCCCTGCTGGGGAGGATGAACTGATCATCTGCTGAAAGCACACCCCAACCAGACCCAGCTGAAATTGGCTGAGTTATTTTGCTTTGGGAAAAGACACATCCCTAAAGAGTTGAGATGGGACAATGCAAATTACTTGGAGGATTTCACGGCTGGCTGTGGAGCTCTCTCCCTCAAGACTCTCAGTCCTGCTCAGGGGTCCCCAGGGCAGCTCATGAGCCCCCTGCAACAGCTCGACATTCCTTTCAAGGGACACGTCGCTGCAGCTGGTCCATGAGGCACCCACATGGACCCCTGCCATGAGCACCACCAGGATTTATTTATACAAACAGAGGTGGGCTGTGACCATGATCCTGTCCACGGGGACCCCAGCCAGGCAGTGGGGATTCAGACCCTTCTCAGAAACCCAGCTATGGGATTTTTATGCAGACACATATGTATATAGAAAATAAGACTGTTTATAAGATGCTTCTGCTCTAGAGAAATCACAAACATGTCAGAGACATCTTTCCTGAGATATCATTACAATACAGCAGGAACGTGGCTTTGCTCTCCCATGGGAATTGAAATAGTCATCCTATCCCAAACAGGAATGCAGAGTTTCAGACTTGGCAAACTGAAAAAATGTGCACAAAATCTTGGAAGTTCTTGCCTCCATTCCAGTTCCCCTTCCTTTAGCCCTTTTCTCTTTACTGTAAATCAACCAAAATTAAAAACATAAATAAAAGTAAGCTTGAAGAAGAACACGGAACTCCTTGTTCCCCAACTGTTCAAACAGACATTTCAAATATCTCAGACAATACATTCCAATAAAATTGTGGGAATTTTTGAGGCCAGTTCACTGAAAGCACTCCTCTCCCATGAACAGCTTCAAATGTGATAAACTGCCATTTTCTGACAATAACTGTCTAATCAAAACACTATCGACCAGCTCTAGACATGATATACCTGAGAGAGTCACTGACTCCTGGCATACAACCAGCTCTGTGGATCCTCACTGGGCTGGGAGGAAGAGAGCCAATAAAATCACTCAGCTTCTCCCTCTGAGGGCCACAACACAGCAGCTGGGGGAGGTAACATCCTTCCTTGGACTAAATGACATATTGTGTGAAAAAAAAACCCCTCCAGGACAACCCTAAAAAGGGCATTTTGCAGGAAGAAGAGCCTGAAGTTTCTATGTAGCACAAAACCTCTGCCCACCATCCACATTACAGCACAGCTGCCACAGCCTCAGCTTCTCCATTAAAAGAAGAGTCTGCTAATTCTCTCATCAGTAGCAGCAGTGACTAATTAAAAGGAAAGCATCCTATGATTAAACGAGCAACACCCAGAAAGAGCAAGATCCAAGCACGATTCAGCTGTGGCACGAAACACCATCTCTTCCGATGAGTCCTCAGTAAATACTGAATTTTGTTTCCAGGACATCTCGCCTTGCTGGACACACAGACGTGTTGTCCTGGATAAATCATTCCCTGTTAGCCTTCTGTTTGTGTAGTGGCAATTTGTTGATGTACCAAACAGCACATTGACAAGCTCTGGCAGCACATGAAATAGGAGCAGACAGGGCAGCATTGCTCAGAAACACCGCACGGCATCGAAGGCGGCAGGAGGAGGCGAGCCCCGGGCACCCGCCCAGACCTAACCCTGCCTGGCAGGGTGCAAGTGTGGCAGCAAGGAGGGGATGCTCTCTGCTCCCTGCCTGGAGAATTCAGGCAGGGCTGTCTGGCACCAAGCAGGGCACTGCAGGAGGGAACAGGAGGAGGCAAGTGATGTTGTCCCCAGGGGTACCCTAGGATGCCTCAAGAGGTACCTCAAATCTGGACCAGCACCTTGCCCTTTTCCAGCATTCAGAAATAGGCTGTAATGCATTTCTTTCTTTATTTTCCTCTTTTTAAAACTGTGTAGAAGCTCATGTGTGAGGTTTCCGAAGGCAGCAGGGATGTGCTCCATTTTTGTCTGGGTGCATGCTACTCCTTCCTGAACACAGGGTTTCAAGGTGTCTGCTGAGCAAGCAAGGCTGCAGGCACCAAGTGGGGAAAAATGTGAGGACAGGGGTTTTGGGCCATGAAAAACGCAAGCCCCGAGGGCTATGTTCCTCAGCTGCTGAAAAATAAGCCCTGCTGTGGGATGATGCGTAACCAAGTGTCCTGGCAGGCTGTGTGCAGAGCTTACAAGGCTTCTACCTCCTGCCTTCCTCCAGCTGTGACCCATATAGGGCACAGGCCATCATCAGACCAGTGCCATGGGTATGCCTGGCACAGATGTGTCCATCCCAAACCCCCTTGCAGGGACCTCCAGGCTGTGGCCAAGCCTGATCTTGCCCAGCTCCCGCCCCTGGGATGCCAACACAAAAGACCAGAACCACCCCAGAGTCTTTCTATCTTGCTAACAATAAAATAAAATAGAAAAAACACTCTGTCTCAATACAGCACAGAGGGAGGGATGGGGTGACCAGCCAGGAGGCAGATCATTCCTGATCCTGAGGGATATCTTTGGGATATTGCTCTGCTTCTGTGAGTGGATCCAGAAGACTATGAAAACTTCTAACCCATTCAAATGGCTGCAGAATAAAACCTTTCTGAAATCATTGCCATAGCAACTAAGGAAAAATAACGCAGAAAGAAAATAGCGACCTCAGCTATTTCACAGGAAACACCAACAATGTTTTACTGACTCATCACTTGAGATTTTAATATATATACATAGGAAAAAAATCAAACAGGTCACACAAAGATGGGATTTTCAACCTGACACTGCTCTGTTAGGATCCTCTCCACCTTCCACAGAGGTGCAGACATTCACTGAGTTCACCTCGAAACAGAAGCCAGATCACAAGTCCTGGGGCAAAATGCAAGAAATTCTGATGCACAGAAGCAGCTCTTAATTAACAAAATGAGGTGCCCTTTCTTTGCCCTCTCCCACACTCAACTCCCCATCATTGATAGATCATGTCTGTGTCCCCAGTCAACCCACAAGCCTTCTCCATGCACTGCCCTCATGACATCCATATCATTCTCCCTGCCTTGGTGCACCCATTGAGCCATGGTCATCCAAAATACCACTTTGGTTCCCTTTGGTAAATACAGCTCCTGTTGACTCCAGAGCTGCTTGTGAATTTATAAATAGAAACTTAATCTATGCATATTTTCAGCAATGACATTCACTGTCTTTGGGGCTCCTTAAAAGGTATCAGGCTTGAACTATTGTCCTGGGTCCAGCAGTGCAAACCTGATTGGAGCCTGATAGACTGATAGGCTTCCTCTACTCATCCTTTGCCAAATTGGTTAAAGAAAACAGTTCAGGAAGTAGCAGGATTGCAGCAGTTTTTGCTCTGCTCCTCCTGGGGCTGGAGACATGGAAAGGGCAGTGTACTCGTTGCTCAGTGGGTGGGAGGAGGACTGCTGGGATGTTCAGGATTTATAGACATTTATTAAAAGGAAATGACTTTGACAGACAAGTGAACAAGTCCAGTTTCATCCCTTCACCACACGGGAAAGGAGGATTTTCTTACAGGCTGAATGAAGGCTCAATATTTCATGCCACGGCAAGCAATGCTTTAAGAAAAGGAGGAAAGCAGCTTTCATTTCAGAGAAATCAGAGCTGTTTGCACAGGAGGGACTCCCACCACTTCTGCTAATCTTCTCACCTTCCATCCAGTCTTCCCCATTCCAATCAACAGATGTCCCTTCCCACCCCACATGTGAAGAGAGAAGGAGCTGAGTCCTGTGGACATGGAGCCTTCTGGTGCAAGACCTTCCTCTACAGCACATCCCTATTGAGGAACTGTTGTCAACAACCAAATTTCCCGGCCCTGGCTGCCCATACAGGGTCATGTCCCCATGCACCTCCTGTCTACCTGGAGATTGGGGTGCAAATGAGGGGATGAGCCCCAAGCTTGATGGAGAACTACACCAACCCATTCTAAAGGGACTTGCCATAAACCATGTCTCCCCAGTACCACAGACAGGACCCACAGACCATGTTCTCCTCTGCCAAGCCCTGAGGCTGGGCTCTCCTTACCACTCTAAGGAGGCACAGCAGATATTCTTACTTGAACTCCTTATCTCTCTGAGCTTGAGATTTCTGGATGAATATTATCCCATAAAATGCAAGAAAAACATGAACCAGCTCATCCCTCTGCCCAAGTTTTGAAGAAGCTTAAGCCGAACAAAAGCTGCATTTCCACTTGGTCACACCTTGTAAGTACTTGAGATTTAAAGCCCTATATTTCTGGTTAATCTAAACCAAGATTGAAACTTATCTCCCCATTAGTACTTGAGAAGGGACCAGGGGGATGGAGAAAAGGAAAAAAAAGAAAGAAAAAGGCTGTCACTGTAGGGCTCCTGCACAGTTCTGCTGAACCCAGGTTTCTGATGCTGGTAACACTATCTCTAATGCTGACAGACGTCCATGGGGGAAAAGCCGGTCGTTTCCTAACATCAGCAAAAACCAATTATAACAAAGAGCTGAAATCCGGTAGAGATGAGGGAAAACGTGCTCAGCTCCTGTCCCTGCTCCCACTGTGGGCTGAGCAGGGTGGGAACATGCTGGTGATGACATGAGGGGCAGTAGGGCAGAGTCATCAGTGCCAACAGCATTGGGACCAACCTCTACCAGAAGAACTGGGGAAAAAAATGGACTGATCCCAGGAAATCACCATCAATCAGCAACCAGAAGTGCTTACAGATAAAAGCATTTGCTGGTGCAAGCTGAGGGTGCTCCAGATGCTCTAGCTGAATTTGCTGGCTTGCACCCAAGGGGAACAACCACAATAATCAAAGAAGGAGCAGAGAGAGAAGCGCTTGGCTATCTGCAGAAAGCAGTGATTTTTCATCCATACAGCCATGAAGCGAGTTTTGAAAGCACACATCATTTTCCCATTTCACTGAGCCGGAGTCTCTTCTCAACGCTGCCTGAGCAGAGATAACATGAGGGTATGGATGGCAGCTGAAACAACAGCTGTAATGATAGGATCTAAGGCAGCCCGAGTATTTCCAGCCTCTGCACTAAATTAACAGGAAAGGATTGACACTTATGGTTCCTCAACCAGGGAGCTGAAGAAAACTTTAGTAGGTGTCAAGGAATCCATATAGTCTCATCCCTAAAGCATGCAGAGAACTGAATTATCTGATTTAAAAAATGCTTTTTCCAGTTGCAGGAAATCTCATTTAATTTTAAAATCATTCAGTCTCCAGAACCAGGATAAAGTCTGCTTTATATGCACAGCCTGTTTTTAATGACTGAGAGGGCCATGGCATCCCTGTATTTTTTACCCCTGGAAGAACTTCATAAGTCAGTCAATTAAAACACATGAGTTCCTACAAGATCTCATAAACCCTTCAAATTTCTGAGGAGCAGAAGAACCCCCAAGGTCCATAAAAGAACTACCCTCAATAACAAACAGAGAGCTGGTTTTGAAGCCAGTGATCCTAGAGATTAACAGCTCCAATGACTTCCATTAGCATTGACTTGACTCCTCCAGTCTCCAACAACAAACCATTAATAAGACTAATTTCTGCACAAGCAGGAGCTAATTGAATACACCATGTGCGAATCCATCGGGCACCTTATTCTTCTGCCGTGGGAGTGCCCTGTGCAGCTGGAGTGCTGAGAAATGAAGTTGAAGGTAGCTCCAAGCCCTGTGCTGGGCAAAGCCAGCAGGCACCGAGGGAGGGAAAGCCTTGCTGTGCTGCCAAGGCTTTGATCACTTGGCTAAGAGCAGCTGGCACGGGGCTGGAGAGATGTGTAATGGAGTAAAATAGAGACATGGGATGTGCACCCGAGTGGAAGTGGAGATACCTCTAGGAAGAGAAGATTTTTCATGAATGCAGGACCTTGTGAGCTCCCGGGAAGAGCCAAGGGCAGATGGAGCTTGTCCAGGGAAGGGCTGTCTCATTGATTTAGGGATGCACACACCTGCATAAGTGCCTTTCTGAAACAAAGCCTGATGAATAAGATTCACACACGGAAGCATCAAATTAGAAATTACACCACAGAGAAAAGTTGGGCTGTATTGGTAAGGTCTCAGTTGGATGCAGCTGGGGTGCAGGGTTAAGGGGTACAGCTCTGGTTTGCATTGCTGTGTAATGCAGAAAGTCCCTGGTGCAGCACCAGCTGCAGCCTGGATGTGGGACGAGTCTTGAGTCCACGCACTCTGAGGAAACAACTCAAAAGAGGTGCAAGAAATACCAAAAATATTTTAGAAAAGCCCAAAAGGATTCCCTTCCTTCCTGACCTGGAGACCTGACACAAATGCACGCACATCAAAGATGCCAAAGTTTAGATGTCCTGGATTGTCCTGGCATGGAGCCACAGAGCCTGGAGGTGACACAGTGCTTCCCACTACTGCCCTATGCAGCCAGACATGGATGAGCTACAGCTGGTGCATGGATTCCTCACAGGCTCCTCAGGAAGTGAATGAGCACTAGGCAAGATCTCACTTTGGCACATAAGGATGTCAAAGGAGCAGCCTGCATATGCCTGACAAATCTACAGCTGTCTTCCACCAGCAGCAAAACATTCAACTGGACTAGAAACTGGTGGGGATTAGGAGGCTCTTGACCATCAAGTCCTGGGAGCAAAGTGCTTCTGATCACAAAGATGCTCTTATCTTTTGAGGCAGCGCTCACACAGGGATCCAGACCTGCTGCCTTCCAGTCTGCCCAGGACTTTGGACACTCAAGCACCCCGAGACCTGGGCCATCAGCCTGCCAAATCCCCACGGCCCAGCTACTTTACACCACTTGTCCATGTAACAATCCAATTTTCCTCCCACATGGAGAAATCAATCAGTGGGTGTCATGACAGCTAATAATTTTCAGTTACCTTCTTCCCTGCACACTGAATTCAGGCAGAAGTACATAAATACCATTTGGGTGACTATTATTAATGCTTGAACCTGCAGACTAATGGTTGCTCCATTCTGGCAGGTTTTCTAACCCCTCACCTCCCCTCTCCATCATCCTGGATACCTGAAAATTTCATGTTCTCTGACGCTGATTAAGATGACTCCCATGTTCTCTGTCCTCGACTGTTTACATAAATAGACATTTTAATGCATTATGCCAGCAAGGTTTCCTTTGACTCCTTGGCACAGATGGTTGATATTTCCATGCTGCAGCAGCTATTAGATCGTAATGTTACCAGTGACAACTTTACATCATCTGTACCCTGCACACTCCTCTGCAGCAGGATGCACCAGGAATTCAGCTTGAGATACTGCCATGGACTCACACTGCTCCTGTCTCCTGCAGAAGTAAATTACACACCTTGGCTTGGGGCACTGTGGCTTTGTGGATCCCTACAACACCTTGCTGTAGCTGGGGGTACTCCATCAGTTGTAGTCATGCTGAGGGAATGTCAAGCATCACCTCATTTCACTTCCTTGAAGAATTGTTTTCCATGGATGATGCACTTTTCTCCTTGGGTGCTGTACCAGAGAGTCACTCACCCTTGTCACCTCTCCAATTTGCTTTTAAAAATTAACAAAAGGTTCCCCACAGGTCTGAACCAATTTCTTCTTCCTTCCTTCAGACACACCAGGGTTTTGGATCAATCTAGATCCAAGTCCCCACAAGCTCCAGACAGGGATTTGAACCAACTGCAGCTTTGGGGAGGCCAGTGCAGGACTCTCCAGTCTCTTTCTTGTTATGTTAACAATGGCAAAACACCGCAGAGACGGCGGCTGAAATTCAAGTGCTATTTAAACAAATGAATATGTAGGGTATAGTTCATACAATGCGAGTTCAGACAAGGAAACTCGGAACAGCCAGGCAGCTCAATACGAACCAGATTTTAAAAACAAAAACAAAACCCCAAAGCCCTTCCTCAAGGAAGCCCTTGCCGAATTCTTTCCCCTGCTGAGGAGTCCAACATCACGCCTTGTACTAAAGCCTTTGCATTTCACTCCAAGAAAGGACTTGGAGAGAAAGAATGAAAATAAAAGCAGCACATTATGGAACAGAGCCTGGCTTACAGCCAGGGCTAGGGGGAAAGCAGCACAGAAACCCTCTGGTTTAGCAGCACATTTTACTCCTGCTCTATGGCAGAACAAGCTTTTGCAAAGCCCCAGCCATTTGAACCCGCAGTGCTGCAGAGGCTCAGCTTCCCTAAGGCAAATCAGTCAATTGGTTCAACAGTGTATTTAAAATCCCCTGGAGTCTACTTTTAAATCACCTTTATATTCCTCTACCCAAAGCTAAGAGTTTCTACCTGCATTTTGCTTCATCTCTGTAGAAAAACAAGCTATTTAGCAGCCACATTAATAATCCGTGGCAATCTGGTTGTCATTTCCCTGATGGAAAATTTCACACTGCTGCCCAGCAGCCGCGATGCAGCGAGTGCTGAGCACCTCACACCTCTCTGCCTCACTCCCACCAAGCCCAGCCATCAGGAGAATTGCAGGAGTTGGAGCTGGATGGGTGGGGTGGAGAGGATGGGCAGGAAATGCAGAGCTATGCCCGGTCAGGTGTATCTATGGCTCGCACACGTGCAGGAACCATGTGGAAACAACCTGCTGTTGAGTGAGAAAGTGTCACGAATACACCACCACAGAAAGTCACTGAGCTCATGTGAGAAGGAGCTTAGAGGAAACCCAGCTCCTGAAGCCCCAGCCATGTGATGGCAAAATGTGGGTTGACAATGACTTTGCTGTGGAAGGTGTTTTGTGGGGATGATACAGCCTTTGGTACGTGCATCCAGCATGAACTGCTCAGTCTGGCCAGGTTGACTGATGGGTGAGTACAAATAAACAGCAAGAAGTGGGGGCCAGTGTTTTCAACACATTCACAACTGCCACTCATTTTTACGTGACTTCAGATATCCACTGTTTGTCCTAAATATCCCAACTTGGTCTTCTCTGGTTGCTAAGTCTGTTAAACAAGTGACTGAAAGACTGGCATGTTCCATAGAGAAAAGCAGGTCCCTCTAAGGGTGAAATGTCAAACCTCCAGAGGAGCAAACTTTTGTCTTTGACTGTAATGAGGATCTCAGCTCACCAGCTCCCGTCTCAAAGTCCAGAATTCTCTGGTGGTCCTAAAGCTGTTGAATTGCCACCCAGCATTGCTGGGACAGATGGGACAGCAGAAGCCTCTTCCTTTTTGAGCAACCTCCAGTCCATCTGTCCCCAGCAATGCTGGGTGGTCCTTCCTCTCTCCTGTACCAAAAGGCTGCTAAACAACACAAGGTTTTTGACATGACATCTTAAAATATGTCCTAAAAGTATTTACCCTGATATAGCCCAGTATGCCCATGATGGCATGTGGAAAGCCCAAGAGGTAAATATTCTTTAAATAAGCAGAGAGCTTAATATAGAAAGTCATGGAGTCAAGCACTCTTCAAGCCCCCTCATGTCTTTGCAAACATCAGCCAGCAAAGATAAATTTGACACGGTTGATCACTTGCACTTTTAGAAAAGGCTCTTCTAAAAGAAAAAAAATCACATTTCAGTGTTTATAATCTCTGCAGAAAGGCTTGGTCCAGCATTTTGCCCCTCTAATTCCTGCACTCATAACTGTCAGATTATAAAATTGCCAACTATAAGCCGCCCGAGTTTACAAAAAAACACCTCTCTGTTCTCTGCCACCACTTGAAGTAGATGAACTAATAAAAACAAGCTCCGCTATTCCCTCCAAATGCCTGGGAGAAAGGAATCTGGAACAGTAGTAGCTTCAAAATACCGTTAAAGAAAGCAACCACCCACAGCGTCTGGAGTCCCCCCACGCAAATCATCTCCCTTCACCCTTGTTACCCAAAAACCACCACAAAAAATCTGCCTCTTCCCATCCAGCTGTTTGCTGGGACTCACCACTGTCCAGGACAGAGGCCAGCACTCCCCTGCCCTATTTCTCTCAAGCCAAAGCATTATGGAGCTGTGTTTCCTTTAGGGTGTTTAACCATGGGAGCTTGCTCAGCCACCCATCCCTAGTGGGATGGTCTTCCTGGTACATGCACAGTGGGAGCCCCCACCAGCATCTCCTAAATGCTCCTGATAAAGAGCAAAAAGCCTTGATAATTCACCTCTTGGACAGTCGCAGCAAAGACACGGTGGATCTGCTTTCACCTTTTAGTCGAAGGAGGAATATAATTGTTTATTCATTTCTGTGAGCAACCTCCCTCCAGCTTCTTCAGAGATGATCTTACTGAGATTATTAAATAAAGGTGGAATCACTCAAGCTTCCCTGCAGAGCTCCCACCAAGGGCAGCAGATGAAGGTGAAACCTGCAGGACTTGGGAGCATTGCTGTTTAATGTGTACTGAAAACAACACTTAGTCAGCCAGACTGCATCAGGGGGAAGGTGCTGGCTTGAAGGGACACATTTAGCACAGCCATGTCTCCCTGGCACTCGGTCACTGAGGCATTAATGCCATGGGAGGACAGGGAAATTTGAAGTTGATCTGCAGCCACCACTGCTGCCATTGGGAGCTATGGGAGAAAGAGCTCTGTGTGCAACCATGAGCAACTCAACAAACATGAAACATGCCAGGAAGGGAGAAAAGTGAACAGCCACAACTAAAAACACAAAGAATTCCCCACCAAGACTGGCGCTGGGACAGGGGAGGCCGTGTCTGTCTGGGAGGGGAGAGCTGTGGCATCCCAGGAGAAGCAATGTGCTGGGAGCCCTCAAGCACTGAAGAGGCCTATAAAAATGTTTAGCAGCATCTTAGCATCCCCACTAACAAACTCTTCACCCCAAACAAATCATGCACCTGCAGCCCCAAGACACATCGTGCCTGAGGCAGGATCAAGGGCACGGTGCCAGGCAAGCCCCAGCAGCAGCCACAAAACCCACGTGAGGCCAGAGCATGCAAACCCTCTCTCAAAGCAGAGCTCTTGTCATCCTTATGGAGACATTTCAAGAGGAACGTGGCAACTCCTTTTCTTAATGACTATATATAGGGAAAGCTCTACTAGGTGACAAGTGTGAGAGAGGCTGGAGAAGAGGCAGCCTCTTGCCTGCAAGGACTCAGATAATCGAGTGCAGGAATAACCAGCGAAGAGTCTATTTTGGATGCAGCATGCTGCTGCTGGAGCTTTCACTGAGGAGGCAAAGTCATTTGTTACCTCTTCTCCAGGGAGTGCAAATTCAATAGACTTCCCTGCCTGCAGCTGCACCAACCCCAGAGCCCACAGCTGCCAGCAGCACCTCAAGCACTGCTGGGCTGTCACTGACCTTGTGGCAAATGGCTGCTCCCTCTCCTTGGTCCCCTCACCACAGAACCTGCTGCTGCCCAGGTGATGGTGGACTTGGCATAGTGCTGAGCATCCCTGGCAGGGCTGGGATGCAGGAGTTCACAATAGTCATTTACTAAGGTGATTGCCACAAGCTGGAAGCAGGCTCAGAGGAAAAAAGCCTGCCTTGCTCCAACCTGGGACCCTTCCCAGGGCATTGCACTGCCTCTCACACGAAACCATCCCACCAGCAGTCAGATTCAGACCTGTAACATTGCCCACATCACCTCTGCACCAGGAGCTGCCAGGACAGCACTCACCTGCTCGTGGTACTCAATCCCCATGCTGAGCGTGTTGATGAGAATGGCCACCATGATCCCACGGCCAAAATATTTGCTGTCCACGATCTTGCGGAAGGTCTCACACACCACGTGCCAGAAGGCCAGCACCCGGCTGGCTCTCTTGGCACGGGCTCTGCCCCGCTGTGGGTCCCGTTGGTCGCTGTAGTGGGCATCCTGTGTGAACTCATAGACCCCCTCACTGTCCGAGTCGGCCGTCTCATTGTCCGACAGCTCAGCCTCGCCTGCCAGTGCTGTGAGGCAATAAGGGCAGCTCTCAGGGTTGCAGGAGCCACCATCCAGCTTGGTGCAGGGGCTGGAGATCTTGCAGGAGCTTTGGCAGGGACCTGAGAGGTAGGGAAAGCACAGCCTATCAGCCAGGACAGCAGGCTGTGGGAACCCAAGGGAGCAAGCCCCAGTCCCTGCTAGCACTGAGCTGTTGCCCCTGACATGACAGGCATTTTCTGATGGGAAAAGGGCTCCTGCTGGATTAAGACCTGCGCTCCCTGAGTGCCTTCTCCTCAGTTATGAAGCCCTCTTTGCTGCTCTCCAGACACCACCAGCCAGACACCACCCCAGCCCAGGACCCCTAGCCCACCTTGTTAGACCTCTGACCATTATGGGTAGGAGGAAGGAATTGGCTTCCCTGGCCCTGGCAGGCTCTGGGCTGTAATTATTGGGAGCACCACTGCCAGCAGCCTCCTTTCCTGCTCCCCCTGTTTGCAGGATTGCAGGAAATCACCACTTCCACAATCACCAGCTTTCCCCTCTGCATGTTACCCTCAATGGCAGCTGCCAGGTGTCTCCTGGTCGAAAATACCAGTGACATATTCCCCCAGATTCCCACCATCTGGCTGTGAGGAGAGAGGCTACCTGCTGCATGGCAGCATGCAGCAGTGTGAATGCAAACCCAACTCAGAGCCCAGTTCTGTGTTTAGTCTCAGAGCAGTGTTGGGCTGGAGGCAGGACTTGGTCTCTTTCCTGTACGACTCCTGGCTGGAAAGGTCAATGACATCTCAGTGGGGTGGAAAAGGCACTGACTGCCTGGGAAAGCTTGGCCAGAAACACTTCTTGGAGGCTGAGAGTGCTTGGACTAGACTGGCCCAAACTCCCAAACCACGACATATGGAGAAGGAAAGAGCATCTTGCAGAAGGTATGAAACCCCCAACCCAGGAAAGCTGCATTTGGTGTCTGACTCTTATGGGCACCCTGAGCAGATTTTTAATACTCTGTATCTCTGACTGCCCTTGAGCACTCATGCAAAGCAGACACTCAATCTCCTCAAGGCTTGTGTCTCACAGGAGCAGAGCTATGCAGTGTTCAGGGATGTGCTAGGACTCAGATCTAGAAGGTGTCCATCCTCAATGTCTAGCTGATTTTGGGAGTGCAAGGATTTGTGGGGGTGTTCCCTATAAGCATAGCATAAATTGATTGGGGGGGTTAGGGGTGGAGATCACGGAATGGTTTGGGTTGGGGGGGGGCCTTACAGATAATTTCATTCCTACCCCCTGCCATGGTTAGGGACACCTTCCACTATCCCAGGTTGCTCTAAGCCCTGTCCATCTTGGCCTTGGACACTTCCAGGGATGAGGCAGCCACAGCTTCTCTGGGCAACCTGTGCCAGGACCCCACCACCCTCATAGGGAAGAATTTCCTCATAGTATCTAATTTAAACCCACCTCCTGTCAGTTTAAAGCCATTTCCCCTTGTCAAAAGTTCCTCTCTAGCTCTCTCACAGGTCCCCTACAAAATGGGAATTGGAAAGAAAATGAATTCACTGAAAACACTGATTTCCCTTGGATTCTTGCAAGTTTGAAGTCTGGGAGATCGAAACCTCTTTCCTGGATCTGGCTATAAGAAGCACTAGGTAGTTCAGAAGATTCCTGTTTGCCTCACCTGGAAAGCCATCACCTTTCTCTGTAACATGGACTGAAAAGAACCCTGAAAAAATTCAGAAAGTGAAATAAATTAGGTCACAGCTTGTGTTTCTGCAAAGCAACCCCAGACTGACATCCAGCCCCAGCTCACCCGTGCTCTGTGTCTCCAGCAGCTTGTGCATGGTGCTGTACGGCCCAGGCGGGATGTTGAGGCTTGTCAAGGTGCTGCTCCCAGCACCCACAGCTGCCTCCCCCAGGTTCTTCTCTTTCAGCATTTCATGGGAGGTACTGGAGTGCACTGTGGGGTACACCTTGCTGCCCATGATGTTCTTGGGGATCCCCTCTGGGCTCGGCAAGCCAAGGCTTGGCTGCTGCAGGGATGACCGGCAGCGCACCGGCTCAAAGTGACAGTCAGCATGGTAAATGCTGTGGACAGACTCAGTGTTGCTGGGAGAGGCACTGGGGGCCCCAAGGGAGTTGGGTGCTGAGGGGGGGAGCATCAGCCGGTTGGTCCCGTTGTGGAGCGAGCTGGTCTCCACATCGCTGATCTCCGGGCTGGCACGGGGTGCCCGCAGATTCCCATTGCCCAGGTGATAGTGGTGGTGGTGGTGGTGATGGTGGTGGATGAGGTGGTGCACGGAGGACCTCTTCCTGCTCCGGCGCTTCCTGGCACGTCGGTCAGGCCCCGCCTTGCTCTCAGGGCTGCTGAGGAAGCCCATCCTCACGCCTGCCACCCGGTAGGCCTTCACGAGCTGCTTGCTGCCTTTTCGGGCGATGTAAACCAGGTACTTGAGGAGCTCGTCGTAGCAGCTGCCTGGCTCTGAAAAGCTGGCAAGGGTGCTGGCATTGGACAGGTATCTCACCCGCTGCTCCTTCATCAGCTGGCTCTCGCGCTGCTTGGTCTCGGAGAACTGCGTTGCTATCACCACCAGGCACAGGTTGATCATGAAGAAGGAGCCCACCTAAGGGCACAGGAGGTATCAGCCACCTCAGGGTGGCCATGGCCACCGCAGGGTGCAACGAGTGGGGGACAAACCCCAGCCAGCCCCATCCTCTGAGCCAGCCAGTGATGACCACCGGGCTGTGAGGGGGCTGACTCACCCCCTTGAGTTCCTGCCCCAGGGACTCCCACACCAGCCCTCCATGGAGGACGTCAGAGATCAAAGACAAGAGAAGATTATTTTGACAAAAAGCTCTTGCTCTTTTAAGATGGTGTTTTTCTCTCTCCGCAGACAGCGGTTGTAATTATCACAATTAGTGGCATTACGATGAATGCACTGAGCCTTCCTGATAGGAGCGGTTTTTTTTCTGGCAGTGTGTGGGCAGCTTGCAAGCAGATCCCTTTCCTCTGCTAACGGGATTTGCGGGTGACTGTTACGCAAGGGCATCAGCAGTCTGTACCCACAGCTTGGAGATTTTCTTTCCAACCAGGTTTTCATGAGGTTCTGCCTTCTGCAGATCCCAGCCTGGATCACAGGGAATTACTGACGTGCTAACGGGCTATCACACACTGCTAATGTTACTCACATGGCATCTGGAAAAGTACTGCTGGCTCTTCCTTTCCATCATTTCACGGATGCTGAGAGCAAGGGTTTGTTTCTCTTTTGGGGAAGCTAATAGATGAACTAGAAAAAGCATCATGGACTAAATGACCATCTACTTTCTCATGAGGGATTGAGTCCTGGTTTGATGAGGAGCAGAAATCCCCACAATGACTTCATGGACAACATGCAGCTATTTTGCTGAATTTAGTCCAATTACATGGCAAGAAAAGGACTCATCTCACTTATCTCAGCTACATCTGAGTGAGGCACCTAATGATCCTTTAGAATCAAGAGAGAAATAGGCACATCAAGTCTGCAATGCATCTAATTTATTTTGGATGTCTACCTTCGGAGGAGATGAATCACCCCCTTAAAGCACCTATTTTTCTCCCTTGACGATAAAGGGAGTCTAGACAACGAGCTCAGCCAGTCACTGTAGACAATTCTGCTTGCATAGATGAA
The DNA here is from genome assembly GCA_013390005.1 of Calyptomena viridis. Taxonomy (NCBI): domain Eukaryota; kingdom Metazoa; phylum Chordata; class Aves; order Passeriformes; family Eurylaimidae; genus Calyptomena; species Calyptomena viridis. The sequence continues at coordinate 177,438 of WEIV01023921.1, forward strand.
GCCCATCATGGAGCCCACCCCACAGAAACTCTTTGTTGGCTCCTTTGTGGGTGGTCTCAGATGATGCTGTGAAGTGTGGGTGGGCTGTGGGCAGTAATCTCTTCCCTCCTTTCTTAATGTGCTCTCTGAAGTTTGGGACTGTTTCCCCATTGCATCAAGTACCCAGCCAGATGGGTTCTTCAATATGGGGGAATTTTTGGGCAGCCTCTTCTCCTTCTAATGCTCAAAACCTGACCAGGTGAAATTTGCCTACTTTTAAACTTAAATTCAAGGTGGTAAGTAAGAGAGAGAACCTTGGAGCACAAGGAGAAAAGCAGCAGCAAGTCTATCTACACATCTTGAGCACATCTTTCTTTCCCTTCCTCATATTTGCAGCAAAATGCAGCTGCAGCACAATACCATAAGGAAGCTTCATGTCTTCCAGCACAATACCATAGAGAAGCTACATGTCTTCCAGCACGCTGATTACTACCTCAGCTTTCATATTCACTGTATTCTCTGCCCTCTTCCTGTGGGTTGCTCCACCCTGCTCTCCCCGAATGCCAGAAGGACACCCCTGTTCCCCTAAGGGCACTCACAATGATCAGGAGGATGAAGTAGATGAAGTTGTAGAAGGAGTGTGCATCCATGACAAAGTACATGATGTCCACCCAGCCTTCCAGTGTGATGACCTGGTGGAGACAAGAAGGGAAAATGAACCCATTAAGGCTCAGTTACAACACCAAGTGCACAACCAATGTTTATTCTGGCTGGGTCATTTCTGACAACCCCATGGTTGGTCTTGGTGTAGTACAAGACACTGAGGAGCCAAATCCTGCTCTTACCAGTGCAGCCACATTACCAGCTGCCCAGGCTGAATTCAGTCCTTTTCCAGCTGCATTTAAGGATCACTATTATACTTTGCAGAGAGAAGAACTGTTTCTAGGCTCTGGTCCACAACAGCACAGTCTTACTACACACAGAGAGAGTTTTGTGCACGCACATGAGGTGGAGTCTTTTTCAAAACTCGCATCCAATTGTATCCCTAATACTTCGACCATCCATGCACTATTATATATATAAGTGCTCACTGGTGCAAAATATCCCCCAGGAGTGCAACTACACAGCCTCTGGGAATATGCTGGGGGGCAGGACAGTCTGTTTGCCCACCTTAAGACAGTTTGCAGACAGGGCTCACCTGAAATATTGCAATCCAGGCGTAGCCAATGTTGTCGAAGTTGATGGCTCCCTTGAAGGGGTTGTGCTCCCCAGCAGAGCAGTTGGTGTAATACTGGTTCCAATTGACACAGGATGTGTTGGTGGTATCATTGTAGGAATAATAATCCAGAGTGCACTCCAGACCCTCTTCCCTTCGCGTTGGGATACTCCGGCAGTAGCGCATCCCGTTCTCCCGGGGCTGGGAGCAGATGAAGGGGTTTTCATCTTCGTTCTCTGTCTGGTAGTATCGCTCCAAATCCACTGTGTAGGGGCTGAAAAAGTTCAGACAGGGCTGGGGTTTGCACACCAGTTGTGGGCAATCGAGGAAGGTAACAACTGTAACAGCGCAGTCTGATATCTGTTATTCTGGATCTTAAAGCTTTTTTAAAAAAAGGAATCCCCTTGGACTTTATGCAGCCCCACAGGGTGCATTGATGTCCCTAACTGGGTTTTGGGAAACTGAGGCAGTGCACTTGACCACTCGGTAACCCCTGTGATGGCATTATTAAGAGTCGCTCCATCTGGAAGTGCTCTGGCTTTGACTTTATGAGACTAAAAGCAGGATTCAGCCCAGCAGGGCTTCTCTGAAATGTCTTTGCTGCAGTAAGATGGAAATCAGTCAGTTTAAGCTCCTGTATCTCCCATCCTCCTGGAGATGCTAAGAATTGTTTGGGGAGACTCTCTGTACAAGGACCTCCCAAGTTTCCTAAAAACTGGAGACAGGGACCTCATCAGGGCATTTCACAGTGTCAGTTCAGCCCACAGATAAGCTCTAAATTCCCTCTGAGGGTGGCCTTACCTCAGCAAACCAGGCACAAATGCTCTTCAAGGAGATAAAACAACCCATGGCCGGCCAGAAACTGGCTCCTTGCTCTGCGCACACTATCTCCTTAATGCTGCCAGGACTCCCACTAAAGCTTGCAAAGATATTTTTAAGCCTAGTTCAGTCCAGTTAATTCCTGCAGAATTGCCTGTAATACCCTTCAAAGCCTATCTAAACCCCTGGAATTCTGGCTCAATTAAACAGCACCCAAACCTGTGGCTCTATTGGATTTGCTCAGTGGTGAAGTCCCCTTGCTCTGCTGCCTTTTACTTAACAGGGATGTGCCTTGGTAATGACTCTCTCACCCACTCTTTGAGGGCACAACCTACAAGACGGATGGGAGTTGATCAGGAGATGCATGGGAGAGGATAGAAGGTGTATCATGCCAGCTCCAGACCTGAGCCAACCTGGCCACAGCAGCAGCAGTATGACCCTGCTGCATGCAAGAACGAGGCTTTGGGCTTGTAGGACTCCAACAGTATCCAGCTGTGATTCCAGCCAGATCAACTTTGGAGAGTAAGAAATCCACTGAAAGTGATGGGAGTGCCACAGCTTGGCAGAGCCATCAAAGGTTTGCCATCACCTGCCCTTCTCCAAGCATTTGAAGGGATGGAGGGGCTGGAATAAAATAGATATGGAAGTCCTGGTCTTGAAGAGGCTGTCAGCTACTAGATATTTCAACCACTGTTCAAGAAGTGCTAAATCTGGCAAGCTGGCTGGCCAGGAGACTGGGTGCCCATTCAATCACATAAGTCCTTTTGACCTTAACATCCAGCAATCTGTGAAAATTAACACTTTGAGATAGGGACTATCTCTTGCTCTGTGACTGAAAAGCACCCAGCACCACAAAGTGCAGAGTAGCTCCATCAGCTTCCCCTGGGGTTTAGGTGGGACTACAAATGCTGTGCCAATAAACTCAACACCCACCAAATGGGACTCAGACCTGAATGTCTCCACACAGAAAAGGTCACATATTAATGATATGGTGAGTATAGAAAGCCTGAACTCCCGCTCTCAGAGGGTTTTTTTGGAGGTTTTTATCAATCAGAGAAGTTCCCAAGAGCTGGCTGAGGGTTAAGGGCAGCCTGCAAATGTGAATGGCAGATTGTCACAGCTCAATCTGTTCCCACTGTGTGTGGCCAAGCAGGAGTTGTGGTGGCATTTAGGAGCAGGGAGCATTTACGAAAGAGCAGGGTTTTTTAACAGAGGAGATCCTTGTCTCCTGGAGGGACAGACTGCTCAAGCTGGGGAGACACTTGCACTGCCCACACAGACTCACATGCTGAAGTTCTCGGGAAGGAAGCAGCGGTTCCTGAGCAAACCTGCCCACAGCTGGACTCCCACGATGCCAAAGATGAAGAAGACGAAGAAGCAGAGAAGGAGGACATTCCCCAGCATAGGCAGCGTGTCCAAAAGAAGCGTCACCAGGATGCGCATACCTGAGGAGAAGAGGAAAAGGTCACACTGAACCTTCTCCCCGCTATGTCCTCCTGACTTTTTCCTTTCCACTGATACCCTTCCTTTAGCTGAGAGCCTCTGCCTTCCCACCACTGTCCACATCACCCATACATGGCTTGTGACCACCTACAACTCCCCAGTCTCCCTTGGTTTCCCCCCAGAGCTCCTGGGACAATCCCCCTTAATCCGTGCCCTGCTCCTTGGCACATGACCTGCTCCTCAGGTCCTCTTCTCCTCCAAAGTTTTCTAGTAATTATATGTCTCCTTTCTTCCCCAAGACCAAACTGATATTCTCCTTTGCTCAATTGTATTTCTTTCTCCATGCAGTATGTATCAAAATTCCTTTCCCTCCCTAATTCCCCTCATCTACCCTAAATGCCCTCCCTTCCTTAAAATACAGGACTCTCTCGGCAGTTAATTCTCACAAGCTCAGGAACAGCCAGTTCTGTAAAAAAGACAAATTGATGGTGACTGCAACTTGACATTTACACACAAAAAAATTGATTTCATCTGACATCTCTGTAATATTCTGCTCATCTCTCACTCTCCTTCTTTCCCATATTCTGCATTCTCTCACTTGCTTATATTGACTTTTATTTAAAAAAAAAGCTTTATTGTTGCACCTTTCTGATACTTCAGGAAGACTTTTTTCTCTCATCCTGATGCTGTCATCTCCTCTATCAGAGATTTTATTCTACTTCTTTACTGGGGTACAACCACCTTGCGCCAACTCCTAATTAACTGAAATTACTTTCTGTGGTTACTGCATTGATTGTAACACAAAGTTCTTTTTTTATTTTTCACACCTTATATTTCTATCCCAGTGTAACTACATTGCAGAGAAGCCAAGATAAATTACCCAGGATTTCAAAATACATTAAGTGAATTACATCCCCAGTTAGACAGCAGTGGATAAATTCATCCATCCACTAGTTCAGCAGTGGGCATAAAAAACAAACAATTGTAAACAGGATTCTGAAGCTTCTGTAATGATTGAAACAGCAGCAGCAAAGCCAGATTAAGTTCAAGAGTCAGGAGCAGGAAAATAAATAGATCCCAGGCACCTCCAGCATCAGCAGAGAGAACTGAAGCTGATTAGTTCTCATCAAGGCATTGGGCTAGTTCAAATGGGGGAGGGCAGACTTGGATTTAAGCTGGCTGAAACAATAGTGACTTTGATGACCAGGATTGTAGGACCAGGAAAACGACATTTCTGGTGCAGTTGTACTTGCACTTAACATACCTGGTCTGTACAGCATTCCAGAGGGACAGAGCTCTGTGCCTCTCATGGTGCACTGGGATTTGTCCAGCACAGGGCAGTGGGACTGGGAAAGTTGGATTGGGTTTGGAATGGCCAGAGCCTCTCCAAGCATGGGGCTGGGCTGCCAGAAATGCCCAGTTGCTGTTTAAAGGGGGGCTGAGATCCTTATTCGTGACCAGATAAACCAAGACTGAAGAGCCACCACCTGTCCCATCCAGGTTTGCTTTGGAGATGTTGGGCATTTGGGCTGCATGGACCAGCTCTGGGGTCTTCAGTATCTCCCAGGGGGCTGCCTCCAGGCACGATGAGATTTCCTCGCCCTATTTACTCCAGGAAAGGATAAGGTAGGCCAGGGAGGGTGGGAGCAGCATGGCTCAGATGTCTCTCCCATACTGCCCGGCAAAGGCTGTTGGCTCAGTCAATCCCTATCACCTGCACCCTTTCACCTTAGCAGCCTCTCCAGATGAGAAAGGAACATGTCTGAAGGCAGTCCTGAATATCTTATTGACTCATCTCTGATGCCATAGATGTCAAAAGGAATATTATTTAAAACAGGAGAGCGACAAGCACTGGAACTCAGGCAGTGGTGGTAGGACCCAGCACTGCCAGGCTCGGACAAACATTTGAGCTGCGATGTAGGACCGGAGCACCTGTGTTTGCCCTTCCATCTCTGGGGCACAGATACAGAGAACTTGCATCAACAGGGAGGAGTGAGGATCTGACTTACTGGGGACCCTGTTAATGGCCCTGAGCGGCCGCAGGACTCGGACGGTGCGGACGGCGGAGAAGCTGACGTTCTGCAGGTCCAGGGAATACTCCAGCATCCTGTGAAAGGCACAAACACCGAGAAGCATCAAGGATCTCGTGGAGAAATGTTAGATTATCAAACATTATAAAGCAAACATTAAATGCCAACCGCTCACAGAGGGACTTGTTACTGCATCTCTCCCATCAGGAAAGTTTGCCAGAGGAATTAATTAAGGGTTGTTTGCGTATCAGGATAAAGTCAGTGAGGGAGAATGTGATACACCAGCTCACACAGCCACAGATTTCTTTCTCATCTGCTTTGGTTACTGTTTTTGCATAGGGCCAGGCAGAAGCTTCTCAAAGCGCCTGCATGCTCCAGAGGAGAAATTTCCAGACACAGTCCTGTTTTTAACAACAATTTTACAGATACCATAATGAATCTGAGCTCATTGTGATGAGCACCACCACAACCCTGAAAAAAGAGGAGCATTTCGTCATGCAAAGACTTCCACGGGGCACAGGACACTGAGCTCTGCTACCTCTGATCAGCAAGGTGGGACCAAAACTGATGACACTTGTGGGTAACAAATGGGACAAACATGGACCCAGTGCTCCTACATGGTATCTGATAAGATTATTTCACAGCTCAAGACATGGAGACACAACCTTCACAGGACTTAGGATGCATCTGGACTGCTGCAAGTCCCTGGGGTGCCTCAGCACCATCTCACTCTTCTCATGCAGGGCCATCAGTCACGTCAGCTCCAGGACTTTTCTCTCTGGATGTGGGAAGACTGAAGAGCTCTGCCCAAAAGCATTCTTGAAGAGGCAGAGCCAGGCAAAGGCAAGGAAGATGACCACAAGGCTCTCTGCTCAGCCAGGCTCCTGCTGCCACAGGCAACAACAGGATATTAATCTCTTCTGAAAATTATCAAGTTCCATCTCAAAATAGCTGGGTGGTTCCCTCCCTCCAACTGATGGTTCGAAGCCTAACTTCCAGCCTGAATTTATTCAGGACAAGCTCATATCCATTCATTCTTACGGCAGTGCTGTCTTTTAAGTAGCTTCTCTAGCTGTTATTTGTCCCTGATGTTTACCCAGCCATGTATTTACAGAGGACAAATCACATCTCCTCTCAGCCTTGATTTTGCAAAGCCAAACAAACCAAGCTCTTCCAGCCCCAGCCTGTCTGGAGGCAGACAGGCTCTCTGCTTCCCAGTCACAACCTTTCTCCACACTTGCCCTGGCCTGAATTAATCTCACTGTATTAGGCATCAGGCTTCTGGAGGAGGCTTTGCTGGCACCTTGCACAAAGGCATCAATGCTGTCCCCTCCCTGCTGGAAATCCCACAGGATCTGTCAGTGCTGTGGTGGGTTTGCAATGGCTGCAGCACACTGGAGGCTTCTGCTCTTACTGTGATCAGCCAAACCCACTCTCCTCCCTCATGGCCATGGGCAGGTGAGGAGGACCCAGGGTGGAGAAGACTTCCTCCTTCTAACCCCCCAAAAACACAACTCCACTCTTGACACAGTGACACTTTACCCAATAGGCTCTAATGAGGAGGAGGAGGATCAAATCATATCTAAGATGAAAATAACCTCAACATATTCCTCGCTATTTAGCTGACACCTACAGCCATGGGACAGTCCCAGAAGATGGATGTTGGACAGGCAGATATGGATGGTAGGAATTTGTGCCCACTGACCACAGGGAAAAGCAGCATGTCCATGAAATCCCACCTGACTTGAATGAACAAAACCAGCCCCTTCCTCACTGCATTGGGCAAGCTTTGGCTGAGGTAAGGAGAGGGGCAATGATTTTCCTTGGCTTTAGTGGCTCTCAAGTTTCACTCACTATTTGAAAATAAAATTTCTGTATGGTTGGCAATATTCAGGTAAAAGACCCATGTCAAATACACAGCTTTTGCTTGATCCATTATGAAAACAGAGGCTGCCAGCAAAATTTAGAGCAGCTCGTGGTTATTTACAACAAGACAAATAATTTTCTGACTAATGACAGCTTCAGACTCACTTAGAGATATGCATGTGCTTGTAAGCTGCAAAGGACACGCTGTAAAATGCATTTTGATTTAACATATTAAAGAATAATTACAATGCCAATTTTAAAGAAATGAGCCAAACAACAACCCAGAGGCTTAAGCAAACACTTGGACACCAAGATCAAGCAGGTGTTCTCCTGCCTCTGTCTCCAGACACTGCTGGTGTTATAGCACTGCAAGTTTAGCCCCAGACACAGACTACAGGATCCACGACTTGCTGGCAACCAACAGCTCAAGTGTCCTGAGAGAACCCAGTATTGGAGAAAAAAATGTCAGTAAAACACAGTCACTAAAGAACAAGTCCAATGAGAACATCACCAGTCCCCAGCTCTAAGGTAATTTCCCAAGGCAAGGGGATGCACAGGAGGAATCAATCCACATGTCTGGCAAGGGAAGATACCCAGGGAGAGCAAATGTCAGGATGTCACCAGCTGGCAAGGTGACAGATACATTTACCAGCATACATAGCATTTATGCATTGGAGATCTGCAGTGTAAAAGGCTCCTGATGAAGCTTCAATTCAAATGTCATCTCTGTTCAGGGGGGAAAGCGCAAAGCCTGTCAATGCTGCTGCCACCAACCTGGTGCCCAGCCAAGTTAAAGGCTCACAAAGACACTCAGCATTAAATAGGATGGATTCACAGCAAATGCTGAAGCTCATCAGAGTGATCAGCAACCCCCGATTGCTGGAGTTATTCAGAAGGAAAGCGGAAATATTTAGGACTTTCTAAGAATAAAAGTGGAGCATCTGCAAAGCCAGACGTACAACTAGCTGGTGGTGGGATGCAGAGAGAGAGCTGATGCAAACCTTTGGCAAATGCTTCTCCAAGCAGGAAAACTCCCAGGACTCAGCAGACAGACACAAGGGATGGCTCAAGATGGACCAGGCAGCTGAAATTCATTCCTGTTCTGCCTGGAGATAGCGAGACTAGGAGCACACTGGGGTTTCTTTCACTTAAAACCCAAAAGCATCAAGAAGGATCTCATGAGTAAAGCCAGGCAGCAGCCCTGCCTGAGGTGAAGGGCTCACAGAAGTGATGCCCAGGCATCACAGGAGGGGTTGAAGGGGCTCTGCTTATCCAGGGAACCTCTAACAGAACACAGAAATTCCAGCAAAATCCTTCCCACACCTAGCCAGCATCACTTCTCCAAAGTACCCTGCTCTCAGCCCTAACTCTGCTCCCATCCCTGGGATCACTTCTGCTCGGGAAGATGATGGTGTGAAGATCCAGCAGAGTCATGCATGGAGTTTGTGATGAGGGTGCTTTCAGAGGAAAACTTGAATTCTCCCCTTTCACAGCTGGGTGCTGGGGATGCTGTACAGCCAGAGGATGTGACCAAGGTCACAGGAGGAACTGGCGGCAAAGCAGCAATGGATGCAGGCAGGGCCACCCCCAAGAGCTGTCCATCCTCTGCCCACACAGAGCCACCACTCTGCCGGCAAGAGATAGGCTCAGATTTATTCAGCGTTAAAAAGCTTCCAAAACCGGGCATATAGACACCCTTTATCTACAAAGCACAGCCATCAGTGGGTGATATTAAGCCATCAGTGTTGGAAAAGACAAGGGAAAATTATTTAGGCGGCGTTGTGTCTTCAGAAAGCTGGAATGCAATTTCCTACCCGCTCTCACCAGCTCGGCTATGCTCTGCTTTCACTCAGGGGCTGCTTTTTGAGCCTCGCGAATTTCATCGCATTCGTGGGTGTTGCTTAATTTTAAAAATACTTATTATAATCAAGCCGCACAGGAGAAGAAGAATAGCACTGGAGGGAGCATGAACCCTGCAGCCTGCTGGGTCTGGCCACACCATGTGTCCCAACCAGGACACTTGACTAATGATGCTTTTGAAGCAGCAGCAAGTTCAGCCAAAGAACTGAAAGAAACTAAAGAATTATCCTTTAAAAAGTCCTAAAACTTAAAAAAATCCAAGACTTTTCACAGGTGGATTTGAGTCAGCTTAGCTGCGAGGGAGGCTGCTGAGGGGTTTCTTTTACCCAGCAGGTTTCTGTGAGTCAGGGACGCAGCTTACTCGGGATGCTCTGCAAAGCTGAGGGAAGGCAGCACGGAGCAGGGAGAATCTGCAGCCGTGAGCTTTGTCAGTCCCCAGGTCTCGAGTGCTCTTCATCCTCCCAAAAGTAACTTTAAGCATTAAAGTACAAAGCTCAACCCCAGATATTGAACTTCTGGATGTCTGTGATTATTAGCTTTGGCTTAATGTTGTTCTGGCACTTCAGAGCAAAAAACACCTAATTTGGGATTAGTCAGGACACAATGGGGCCCTGGAGGAGGTTCCCAGCTTCTCGGACACTCGCATCCATCCTGGAAAGCCCAGGAGAGAGACAGGCTCCTGGGAGTGGATTTGGTGCAGCTTCTCTTGTGGCTCAAAGAGGCTGTGGCTGCACATCGGGTAATTGCGTGTGCAAATCTGCTGCTTACACGGGCAATTACCCCCCGGCACTCAGAGTGCCCAGGCAGAGCAGAGGGCACTGCATTGCCATGTCCCGAGGTGCTGGTCCTCATGTGAGAGGGATGGATACAGGCAGAGGGGATGAAAAAGGAACATTCATTCGGCCTCTCTGCTAGTTTCATATGTTTTTAAGGGATGAAGGGACTAATAGACAGGGAAAGAACAGCCTTTTCCTGCAGCGCAGCGGGAGGCTGCAGCAGGGGCTCCTGTAGGCAGTCCCACACCAGTACTTTCTTCCCCGTGTCTGAACTGGGGAGTTGAAACAGCCTCTTGATCAGCCTTGTACAGCTAAAGCCTCCTTCAGAGAAGCCCTGCCTGCCTGTGGAGTGATCCAGCACTGTGGGGTGAAGGCTACACGCTGGATGCTTCCCTGAGAGCACCCAGCAGGGATCTTGCTCTGAATGCTGCAGCCATGGGATCACAGCTCCCCACAGAGACCTGTCTGACACCATAGCCCTCATTCTGATTTCTGAGCTAAAGAGCTTTTCAGACCCCATCTAGGTTTAGATGGAGCAGGGATGGAGTGGTTGACTGCAGCATCCCTTTCTCTCCTGTCACCTGTGAACACAGCAGGCTTTCTGCAGCTTATTTCATCCTTGAAATTCAGCACTCAAAACCCGGAGGGAGCAATACGTCCTTAAGGGTTGTTTATGAAGGCTTATGGGGAGCTCACCGTTTAATACAGCCTTCAACAGAGGTAGAAAAATCATAACAAACATTAGAAGTGTTCAGGAAACAAAAAGAAGTAGTGTCTATTCCTGAATAAAGCATCCTGCCAATCCTCTCCAGCCCCAGCTCCTCTCCAATCCAAAGCAAAATATTCCAGAAGTGTTTAACTCTCCTACAAAGTCTTTGAAGAGGCTCGTTACCATTACAATGAGCAAAGCATAAACAGGACTCTGAAACCTTGACAAACAACTGAGCCCAGAGTAACCAGAGACCTGCAGAGCTCAAACAGGGGATGATGCACAGCCCTGCTAGGCATGGAGCAGGAACATGGGCATGTTATCCCCCAGTATAAAGCTCTCTCCTGGGAAAACAGTTAACCATTGGGAATTTTTGTTATTTTGGGGTTAGAGTCATAGGATAGAATCACAAAATCTCCTGAGCTGTAAAGGAACCACAAGGATCAGAGTCCAGCACCTGGCCCCACACAGGATAACCCCAAAATCACACCATGGGGTTTTTTAAAGCCCAATTCAATCCACAGGGATGCAGAGGTTCAGAGAAGTCCTTATCTGACCAAAGCCAAAGCAAGCTGTCCTGCGAGCTAGTGGGACTGCAGCATAATGTGGGGCTGGGGCTGGCTCCAGCTGAGCAGCAGGGAGATCACAATCTGTGGCTGCCCTCTTCCCATAAAAGAGGTCCCTGCACCCTGTCCAGAGAAGAATGGATGCTGGGACCTGTAGTGGCCAAGGAGACATCAAATCAGGGCACATCTCCATCCCACAGCTCTGGTTCACCAGCCCAAGCCTCAGTCAGCATTAAACTGAAAATACTTCTAGATATTTTCAGATGTAAACGAGCCTCCATCCTCAATACATCTGCGTCTTACCCTGCGAGAGGTCAAAATTGTGCTAAGTAGTCTTTAGAGGGCAAGAGCTGCTTGCAATGCCTGTTAACCTTCAAAGTGTTCTCTTACAAAGCAAACTGCCCCCACCAAATCCTCTCCTTTAAAAATAACGCAACATAATTATGCCATTCATCACTTTTTTTTCTCCCCTTTTCCCCACGCAACTCCGTAACCTACAGCCAAACCCGTGTTTCACTAAGCAGAGTTTTGATAATACAGCATTATTCTCATCTCCAGCAAGTTTTACTGTAATTACAGAGATGTGTTGCAGACATTACACACTCTACAATTAGTGCTAATTGCATTACATTGTCACAAAGAAGTCATTTACTCTCCATGAGCTCATGAGATTGGTCTGGACAGTTTAACAGAGCTGAGAAGTACTTAATGGCATCCCACGGAAGTGGCCGGCAGCACAGTGGGAGTGAGCACAGCACCCAAGTGGCTCTCCCAGCTCTCCCAAGAGGCAGATTTGGAGCAAAAGCTCATAAAAATGCTTCTCCACAATGATAACCTCTGTCAGGTCTAGAAAGTTCTCAAAGAATGGGGAGGATGAAATCCTACAAGTTTAGGAGGGGTTTTGAAGCCTGTGTTAGACTGGTGGTGGCTGGGAAGAGTTTCTATGGATGCTGTGCCCATGGAATTTACAGCCCCAGCATTCAGCATGTCCCACATGCCCCCTGGCACAACACGTTTTCCCCACTTGATGCCTCACAGACATGGTTTGCTGCTTCTCCTCTCTCCCTGACATCATTTTCTGCAGCCTACGAAAGGGAAGTGGCAGGAAAAGCAGGAGAGCAGGAGCCTGGGATCCTGCTGAGTGCTGGGGAGCCTATGCTGTACTGCTGCTTCCCTCTTGCCATGTCTTGCACAAAAAGGGAAGAGAAAAAAATGTGAAGGCAGAAACAGTTCCTTCATTATCACCAGGACCACATGAAAACCTCAGCCTCCTCCCCTGGCACTTCACTGGGAAACCTGGACTCGCTTTATCTGGTATCTAAGCAAACACAGCTGGGTTTTGAGGACTGCCCTGGCACATACTCTCCAGGGCCCCAGTTGGCTCTGGCCCCTTTCCTGACACCATACACCTGCTCAGAAGCAGAATGCCCCCACACCAAGCTCAGCTCATCCCTTGCTCCTGTGCTCTGCTGTGAGAACCACAGGCTGGGTGCCTGTTTGTGTAATTTGCCCTTTATGGGAACCACAGAGCTGCATTAAGGTCTACCTGAGGAATTTCCCTCCATCCAGCTGGGATTTGACCCTGGAGCACTTTTATCTCTTATCCCTTATAGTGTTTTTTACCTACATCTTAAGTCTAGCAATGGGCTTCTCTGTTGGAGCAGTGGCCTGTTCTTGCAGCCCCTCTGGCTTTCCTTGGCACTCAATGGACCCTCCAGGATGTCAGTAATGCTTTGAGCAGGATGCAGCATTCCAGCATGGATGGACTAGGACTGCAGGAGAGCACAAGCACATGAAAGAGAGCGGAGAAAGCGGGCAGTGGAGGAGAGGCTCTGCTTTGTATTTAAATCCAGTTCGATCCTTTGCCAGGTGAATTGGTTTTGACGGGACCCAGATGGGACCAGTTCATGCACAGGAAGGAAAGAGCCATCATTTAGTAAGAGGCAAAGCTGACCTGGCAGGAGGCACGAGAGCAGTCAGGCTGCCAGGCTGCAAAAGCTCTGCAGCAAACAAGTGCCTCCCAACAGCATGGGGATGCAGGGGCAGCTGCTGCAGAGCAGGGGTCGGTGCTGTTATGCAGCCCTGCCCAGGAAGGAGGTGGCTCTCTTGCACCCAAACATCTGGCCAGGTGCAGTAGATGGCAGGAGGTTTGATGCTTGCTTAAAGAGCAGTGATATTTTGGCATAGGAATTAGGATAGTCTCTGCTGATGTCCCTCTAGAGTGAGGTTCCATCATGGTGGACTCTCCACAGAAGCACATCAGGGATAACTCCAGGTACAAAGGTTTTGCAAGCTCAACAGGCAAAGCCAGGACCAGGCTGGGCAGGGAAGGCAGGAGCATCTCAGGGCAGCGGAGCTGGGAGCAGTGCAGCTTCCATGACCACAGGTCCCCAAGCCTCCCCAGGTGGGATGTCTGGCCTTGCTTGGGTTGGGCTTTTCACCACATCTAATTCCAGTATAAGACATAATAAACCAGAAGAAATAAAGAACACACAGGGTGGCTGCAGTCCCTAACATTGCTCAGACATATCAGGAAGAAACGTTGAGCGTCCTCCTAAACTGAGGAGCCAGAGACTAGTGGGGCTGGAAAGCAGAAGCTTGTGGCCTCCTACAGAAGATGGGTTTAAATGGGCAGTTACAGGTCCTGGTCTTTCTGCCTCAACCAACAGCCCCAATATGGGTCTGAGCCTCGCTGCATCTTTTGTCCTCTGCAGCAATGAATTTTTCAGACCAAGGGTGCACTGAGAGACCTGGCATTTCTTTACTGGTTTTACTGGACCACTGTTTTGCTTCTCCCAGCTGCCTGGCAGAGGTGTGTGCCATGTACCCATAGGGCCAGTGATGGACCATATGCAAAACTCACCAAGATGTTTCCCCCTCTTGGGGCACACCAAACCCATGTCAGGCAAACAACCTGGGAAAGGCCCCTGCTCCTTTCCAGGAAAATCCAGTAAATTTGATCTCTAGCTCTATCAAAAGAGGAAAAAACCCACTGTTTTCCCAAAGGTCTTGAGGCTCCTGAGGCAGGGAGGGGAGGCCAAGGCCAATGAGAGATTCATGTGTCAAAGAAACTCAGTTTGCTGGCCAGTGGCCAAGGACTTTTCATGTGGATTTCCAGCCTCCGCCAGGAGACTCTCGGGTGCTGGAAGAGCTTTTAATTCAAACCAGGTGCCTCTGAAAGGAAAACACTCAAAAAGGCAAACTTGGTCACTTTCCCTCAAATGAAAAAAAAAAAGGTATAATAATGAGGGCAAATCATGCACATTTCAGTGTATGATCCTTCCTGGCACAGCACTTTGTGCTCCCAACCACCCACTCCAACGATGAAAACCAAAATCACTGTTGGGCTGGAGGGAGAAGAGCCAAGCCCAGTGTCCAGCCAGTGAGGAGCCCCAGGGCACGGGCTGGCCAAAATCCACCACAAACAGCTTTTGTCATCCTGCCCTGCTCTCTCCATGAGCTGAGCATCAGCTCAAGCCACAGATTGGACCGCGGGGTGGCTGCAGCCTAGCAGGTGATTCTTCCTGGGGAGCTGGGATGGACAACACTGACAGCACCGACACCCAGCCAGCCCCCAGCCTGCAAACCGGCTGCTCCCCCAAATCCAGTGCTTGCCAAGCAGTGCCATAAATAACAACAGAGAGGTCCAGGAAGAGGAAGACCTGCAGTGCTGGACTTACCCTGCAATAACAATGAAGAAGTCCAGGCGGTTCCACGTGTCTCCCAGGTAGCATTTCTTCCCAAAAATCCCCAGCGCGATCATTTTGACAATCATTTCCACAGCAAAGAAGGCAAAGATGAAATCATCAAAGCTCTGCAAAAGAAAGAAAGGGAGGAGAAATGCTCCTGCACACTTGCACGAGGGGAGGAAATCAGAAACCTGAGTCCAACAAGGTCTCCTTGTGCACCACCAAGAGTTAAATCCCTGGGCAGAGGCTGCACTGAGAGCAGACCTGCATCTTCCCCCCAACCAAAATGGCCCAACAGCACCCATAATGCCAGGATGAAGGGACATTTTGGGCTCTTCTTTCACTCTACACTAGATAGTTAGCCCTCCCCAAGCACTCCAAGCAAGGCTTGGCTATTCTGGGGCTGGCACAGCCTGGCAGGGACTTTGCCTGATTACTGTGTGTTCACATCTGAGCACCAAAACTGGCATTTTTAAAGTGCTGACAGGACAACCAGCACAGGGCCATCCTGGGACACAAGTCCATCTCTTCTGTGGCTGGAACCAGCTTGGTCCTTCCCACTCCATGTCAACCCAAGGTCACTGTTAAGCTACCAGCAGTGTCAGGGCCATACCTGGAGGATCCTGCAGCGCGGTGAGTCACAGGCGATGTCCTCGCAGGGGTGGAACATGCCCAGGGTCACACAGTTGAGCAGGATCACCAGCATGCTGACCCTCTCAAACCACCTGCACAGCACCCGTCAAGGAGGCAACAGACCCAGAGGAGCATCCACAAGCAGCTACTGTTGAATTGGAAAGGTTATCCTGGTCTTTAAAGGCCAGGAGCACAACAGCTTCCCTAGGGTAGGCTTTACCTGGTTTTGCATGTTTAGATACCTGCACAGCAAAGCAATTGTGTGTTTCCCCATGCTGACATTGGTGGCTACAGCTAATGTGAAAGCCACTATAAAATGGAAGTTGTATGGCAAGAGTGCTGAGTGCTGCTGTGATGGATTAAAAAATTAAATTAAATGAACGATATCAACTTTTAGAAAAAACTAAAAAATCCCACACCGTTAATTTCCTCTCCTGGCATTTTACGAAAAAGCACTTTAACAACATTACAATTTCTATTAACCATGTCACAGCTCACCCCAGGGGTGTTTCCCTAAAGCCACTTCTTGAACTTTCATTCCCAGTCCAAATTAAGACTGCTAAAACCATTAATGAACTGCATAAAAGCCTTTAAGTCTGTGAGGGCCAGTTGAGCCCATTCCCTACTCTGTGTGCTGCCTCTCAGAGCAATTTTGAAGAGCTGAGGCACTGGGACAGATGTTGGATGCTGTTACTTCTGGGGCAGAATAAAGTGTGTTGTTGCAGCACATCCCTACAGGGATGGTTCAAACCTGGCACCCAATTCCTGCATCCTTTAGGAAGCATCTCCAGACAGCTCCTGGCTGCTCGGGGCACAGAGATGGGAAATCCAGGAGCCGGTGCAAGGTGGCACCGGGTTATCTTTCAGCCTAGCAGGGAAGACATCCCACCAACTGCCAGAACCCACAGGCAGCAGGGTCATGCTCCTGCTTGGGTGCCAGCAGCAGCTTCCAGGCTTTAGGAAAATAAGCATGGCCCTTGTCAGACAAGAGTTTTCACTGCAACACGGTAGCGGGTGGTGTTTGGGAGCCCGTGCTGTAGCGTTATCCGGCTGGGGAAGAAGAAGGTGAGGATGAATCAGCAGGTGCCTCCCCACTGGGCATGCGGGGCTGGAGCTGGCAGCTCCTGTCACCCATCCTGGGTGAATTCCTGGGAAATCACATGGGGCTGAGTCACGGTTTGGTCCTCGGCAATCTGGATCTTTTAATCGGAAGAAATGTTTACAAGATATCGGGATAGACATTCCAACTGTCAGGTTGGGTCTACGGGCTGGAATATTTAGCCCAAATAAAGTCCTGTGGGGGGAGGCGTCGGAGGAGGAGGCAGTGGCTGTGGGGGATCCATAGGGATCCCCCTGTCTGTGCCCCATCTCCTGGCTGGACCCTGCCGTCCCCACACCTCAACTCCCCTTGCAGGAATAAACATCTGCAGGCAGGAAAACACCCTGAGGAAGGAGGGGAACCCAGGGAACAGGAGAGGGAGTTATTTGCTGTTGGCAAGTCTTTTTTTTTCCCAAGCTTTAACTCCAGACCCACTTATCAGCATATCACTCCCTGAAGCACATACATTTCAGTCCAATATAACACTTCATCCTGATTAAATATTCCCAGGACAGGGACCCCAGTGGTGCCGAGGGCAGTATGTTAATGTGCAGCTGATAGATCTGAAGGTTGGGGAGTGTTATTTTATTTTTTTGCCCTCTTTTTTTTTTCCAGCTGAATGAAACTTCAAGCTCTTTCTTCTGCTAATGGGATTTTCAGAGGCACACAAAGTGCTGCTGGCTATGGCTTTGTACCGACCCTCCTTTGAGCTGAGAGGCTGACAAAGGGAAACTCTTCAATTAGCAAAAGCAGAAGGTGCTTTTTTGAATGCCTCTCACTGTTGTGGTTCGGGCAGGGAAGGGGCAAAGGGGCTTTGGGAAGCACTGGAGATAATTCTGGTCCCTGGCCAGCATCTCAGGTGAGGAAGAGGAGGCAAATGCTTGAGGCAAGGGGCAGTGCCACCACCTTGGTGCTGAGCTGAGCCCACAGCCCTCAATGCACGAGATAAATATTTGCCGGGAGCCCACTCCTCACACCAAACAGGTCTCATGTATAAAGAAGTTAATAGTGGGGTTCGTGTGCACACAGCAGTTGATCACCCCATCCACTCCATCCCATGGGTGTGAGAGAGAGTCTCTGCTTTTCTGAGATACCTGCTCACCCCAGTACATTCTTAAAAATCCACATTTTTATCATCAGCTTGGTCGAGGCAGGCAGCCAAAATGCTCACAGATCCTTTTCAACTATAAAAGTCTGTTTCTGCCACTCAGAAATAGACAGTAGCACTTCTGTTGTAACCTGACTCTTAAAATTCATAAGAGCACAAAAAAAAATTAAAAATTAAAATCTCCAGAAGTCACTCACTTGTTACATACAAAAGCCCTTGCAGAGAGCAAGAGCCCTCAGCCCCTTCCCACCACCAGCATTCCCGTGCCACCTGCCCGCACTCCTCAGCACCTGACCTTCCGTAATTAAGAGGCACAAGCCCTAGATTCAATTAGCCAGCACTACCCAGCTTAATATAATTAAAAGAGAAAGATATTGCATTACACTCTATGATTTGGTTGCAGAAGTTTGGATCAAATTCGCCAGCAAGTGAATTAAACCGAAGGCAGTTGCTTGAGGGCAGCCATGACCAAGAGGACAGCTGGAGTGATGCTGTGTCCATCCTGGGCTCTCTCCAAGCCAGAGCACACACACCACTCCCGGCAGGATCTTTGGGTTGGGATGGGGAGAGCAGACAGCCCTGTGTTACTGTATTGCCCGATCCAAGAAATAGGGGTCCCTTCCCCTGGGGGCCAGGTACTCACACCAGTGATAGACCCAGGTACAGAGGAGAGAGTTTGGTGATGCTCTGCAGGGACACACACTCTTCCAAGGGATTAATATGTATTTCTTCCCTTGGTGATCTCCTTCTCCCTCTCCTTCCCTAACCTCTCCTCCCACTCTCCCTAAGCACTTCCAGCAAAGCAGTGGCTCCAAGGACACGTGCTGCCATCCTGCCATCACCGGGAAATTGGGTGGGACCCTCCAAAAGCACAGTCACCATGACAGTAGCAGAGCTCTGTAGGCAAAGGGGGAGCAATCCTGCAGCACCAGGGGCCACAGGCTTGTCTCCTGCCATGAAACTCAACCATAGGAATGCATCAAACTGCCAGGATCTGGCCAGGTAACACTGGACTTTGCTATGCTGCCTGTTTTTTGGGGCAAGGAGTGGTTGTTCAGACCCAGGAATCACGGACATAGCCAGGACCAAGTCCCCCACCACCACCCACAGCCATCACTTTTGTACCAGGCTAAGCCTTTGCTCACCGGGACAGCGGCTGGGATTTGACAAATGTGTGGAAAGCGCTGGCAAGGCCTGGAAAATTTTGTGCAAATGTGATGTGAAAATTGGGTTGAAATGACAGCCTTCCCCTGCAGTGTCACCAAGTCCCACCAGCTTAGGAGTGACACCGGGATAAGCTGCAGACGTTAATGAGAGCGGAGTTTTAGGCTTCATTCATATCATCAATTCCAGAAATAGCCCCTTTGACAGGAGCATAATGGCACTTCCAGGGTCTGGCCTTTGGGGGAGTGGGAGGAGGCAGGGACTAAAATCCTAAAACATTAATTTAGGCCGTTTGCAAGGGAAGTTAAAAGTCCTTAGAATTAATCTGCCTCACAGATGGAAATAATAACCCCTTCCCAGCTTCGCCTCTGACTCCACTAGGCCAACAGGAAAAGGCTCTTCATGTCATGCCCAGTTAAAGGTTATAGGATTCCCATCACAATCCTGGGCATTTAATCGGATTTCTTTTTTTCCCACCATATTCCTTCAAAAACTAAACTGGCCTCTGCTTTTTGCTTTTAGTATTTACAGGAAATATTTGCATCTCCGTGGATGCAGCATGCCAGAGGTGCTCTCAGAGCACATCAGTGAATCCACTTCCTTCACTTGCAGCCGAACACTGGCAGGGATCTGCCCCATTGTCATTCTGACACAGTCTCTACCCCATGCCTTTGCCCTCCCAAATGCTTTTCCAGGCCTGGTACCTCCCTTCCCTCCAGGGAATGCAATCGCAGGATGAAGCAAGGAAGATGAGGCAGGTAGACAGCCCTTCCCATAGTATCACACCAGAAACAAAACTGCTTTTGCCTGGCAGGATGCATAACCCACTGCAGGCACGGCAGCCCCAACATGCTCATCCCATGTGTGTGAGGGAACACACACCTCCTGCCCCGCAGTCCACAGGGATTTGTGCCAGGCAGGTCCCATCGCCAAGGCATTCCTGGAAAGCAAAGCCAAGAGGCTCCTGCAGTGGGGCTGCACAAAGGGGTTTAAAAATTCAAGCACTGCTTAGACAGCATTTCCACTGCATGCCCAATGCCTGCCCCATCCTAGGTCAATGCAGGTGGCAGCCTGAGGACACACTGCCAGGAGCTGGCATGACCCCACTGAACCTGGCACATCCCCATCCGCAGCCTCTGAGCCGGGAAAAAGCCAGGCAGGAGCATCCCTGCCTCATCACTGCTCTGCAGCTCTTCGAAACCACTTCCCTCCCTGTGCAGAGAGACCCAGGAGGTTATTTTAATTCATGCAGCTTCACAATTAAACCTGGGAAACCAAAACAGGGCGATTATTCATGGCAGTGTTTTTGGAAATGTCATCTCTAATTCATTCTGTCTTGCAGATGTTCAAGGGGATGCACTGGCGGCTGCTTCCCTCTGCCATGACATGCAGCACTCTGCTCCCATCCCTGTGGGACCCTGGGGTCCCCAATGGTCCCATAATGCATAACGGTGACTTCAAAGCCCAAAACTCAAGGAAAAAGGGGATTTCAGGGTGTAATCATCTCATAATTCTTCTCCCAAAGACTTAGAAAACGCACTGTCACCTGCAGGCAGAGATGGTTTCCTCTGCTTCAGACACTTAGCCATCTCTTAAGGGAGAGGTAGGATTTGCTTGGCAGCACCGAGGAGCCCTGCTCAGCCACCCAGGTGATGAAGCAAAGTATGATGCTGTAATTACAGTGGTTGAAGATTTATTTTAAAAGTTGCTTTATTAAAAAAACAAACAAACAAACACCACAAAACCTGGCTTTTGGTTCTTATTTGCCTTACAGTTTCAGAATTGTTTGCTTGTAACCTTTTAGATTTCTACTTTAAGAGGTTTTTTCCAGGAACCAAAAAGGTTTAAAATCTTATTACTTAAAGAGAGAAAAAAATGAAGATAAAAAAAAATCCTGCAAGCTGAGTGACTTGCATAATCTTCAAACTTCAGGAGCTGTAGCTTTTAAGAAAAGCCATATAGATTGCTTGCAATTAACTCCTGAGCTGGGAGGGCTCGGCTGCTGGCAGCCAAGCCCTGGGACCAGCATCTGCAAGGATGGGTGCTTTCATAAAATAAAATAGAATAAAAATAAACTAAAATAATAAAATGTCAAAAAAGAGCACTTCAAGATGAATTTATTCTGGGTTCTCATCCCAGTCCTTCTCTCTTCCTTCACACCTGTTGTGACACCAAGAGCAGTGACCAAAAGAAGAGTTTAAAATGGACTGGTGCAAAGGGTCAGTGCATGGCCCCAGCCCTGGCCCAGCAGGATGGGTCAGGTGGAAGCCCACAGGTTTGAAGCTCACCAGCTATTTCACAAGCTGATGCCACGTGCTGGGACCCCAACTCTGCCCTGCAGCTCCTGGGGGAAGAGCAGAGGAGGAGATCGTGAAACCTTGGTCGCCCAGACTGAGCCCTACAAAAGCTCCAACTTCCACGAACTCCCTCTCCCAACAGTTTAGCACCTTCTGCTGACATTTAGAAGGCTCAGGGATGGGCTTTCCTCCCACTCGCCCCAACAAAGAGGGGCTGCAGGGGTGGGAACGTGTCTCCATCCTCCTCCCAGACCTTTCCTTCCCAGCTCCTGGCTCAGCCTCCGCACCAGCCATCACCTCCTGTGACAGAGCCAGGGGATGGGCTCCCTCCCAGCAGCTCAGACATGGCATTAACAAAGATGTTTTCATGAGCAGTAAAATCCTTCCTAATGGCCAACTCCTCTGCAGGGGGACTGGGGTTACCAGTTAAAATACTCTCAATGTGCCAAAGATGTTGCTGAGGCTCAATAACTTATTTAAGACCTTTCCTCCCACCACGCCTTACAAAGTGCACAGTAGATGGACACTTAACCCCCAAATATATATATTTTTAAACTCACTTACTGTAAATTGTCCCTTAATAGCACCTGCCCTTAAAGCTCAGCAGTGCCAGCTGCTCACCAGGACATACCCACACCACCCAGTGCTGTCACCCCCTCATGATGCACAGCCCCAGCCATGCTCCGGGATGGAGGAAAACCCATAGAAACCCAGGAAAATGTTGCAACACGGGCAGATGCATCTTCCCCTGCTGCTTACACAGAATGGCACCTTGTGCAGAGCTGCCAAAGACACTTCTCCCTCACTAAGAGACTTCGGATATTTGGGATACTATTAAGTTTCTACTGTCCCTGACTGCTTGCTGCAATACTCAAGACAAAAACTGTTATGCAAGGCTGCCTAAACAAGTTGCAGTGAAATCTTTGTAACATCCTACACCGACACATAGTTGGGATATGTCACATATTTGTCTTATTTTGTTCCTTCTTTGTCCTTTTTTTAGTCTCCTACTTTTTCCCCCTTGGAAGTACGCTGGTTCCCATGGAAACAGTGATGTTATGGGTATGGACAGAGCTCCAGTGACGTCCACAAGTTCAGTATAAAAGCGGATTTATGTAACAGTTGGTGAAATGAAGGAATTGAAGGGATGGCTCTACATGGCCACACATGTGGCATTAGGCCCGGTGTGCCAGGGATGTTGTCCTGGTCAGGCAAGCTCACACTGGAGTGGGAAAGAATGACAGGGCAGAAAGGAGAAGGATAGAATGATGGATCAGGATAAAACTTCCCCTAAGCTTACATACGCACACATATATATATATAATTTTTAATCTATGCTTATTTATTTATATTCTAGTAGTAATATATTTCCTTGGGGAGCATCTGTCACCCTCCACTTCTGGAGCACAGGGTAGATGGGGTCCAGGGTACTGACCCCAGGAACATAAACCCTCCTCCCTGCACTCACTGGGAGTTGCAAGGAGCACAGCCTGGTCCCCACTGCTGTCCCAGCCCCAGGAGCTGTCCAGGATGGAGGCACTGGCAGACAGTGCCCGGCTCCATGGTCAGGTAAGGAGATCCCCTCCAAGCCAGACTTCCCCAAAGGGGGAAGGGGAGCATCGCCAGAAGGCTCCTGCAGGCTTCAAAGCCTGAGCAAAACAGGCACATTTCCTCTTTTTTGCAAACCTGTGATTTAAATCCCTTCCTAGGGCAGCGCACAGATGGAGGGGATGTCTCTTCTCCTCCTCCTCCACCATCAGTCCCCAAGGAAGAAGCCCGAACAGCTTCCAAAATGAGGCATTGCCATGCCCAGAGACGTGCCACCTTGAACCCCCGCTTCCCGCAGAGGCTTGGCTGGCAGGCACCACGCTGCACGAAGCCAAAACCCCCCAAAATCAATGTATTAATAAAGCTGGGAAGCGACAGGCTGATTACAGCCCCACTGCATCCCAGGGACGTGCTGGGGAGAACAAGCCTGTGCTAATTATCCTGGCAGCTCCTCCGCTTCCCTTACTTTCCTTACAATCTCTGACAAGCTCACTTTTTGCTCCCACCACTGCTGGGTTAACCCTCCTTGGCCAGGAAAACTCTGTGCCCATCCCTGCAGAGCCAAAATATTCCTTGTAGAACTGAAATATTCCCCGTGAGGATCAGTACCCTGTTTGGCACAAGTGAAATGGGCTCTTTGCCTCCCTCTGCAGACCTCTCCCCTGAGGATCGTTCTCTCCCTGACAGCTACATCCATGTGGAGGATGCAGCCCCCAAGTCCCCCAAAACCCTGCATGAGCTCGAACCTAATCTTAGTCTATTAAATATACACAGGAAGAGTGCATGAAAGATTTATCCAGGGCAGGGGATGTCAGCAGAGGCAGTGGGAGTGCAGGAGATAGGACACCTCTGCAGGGTCAACCTCTGCTGCTGATTAATCCAGTGCATCCTTAATCACCCGAATGAGCCAGGGGCAGGATGGCACCAAGTGAGGACCACAAAACCTGGTGAATACGGGGAGAGACAGCAATTACAGCCATTCCGCATGTTCCCTGCAGCAATCCCAGCTGGAGCTCAGGAAGAGGGAGAGGGAATTCCCTCTGCTGACTGAGGGCCAGGGGAAACCTTGGAGAAAGCTGTTGGTGAGGAGCTGCTTACTTGCAAGCAAGCTAAACAAACAGCTCCATCTCCATCCAAGATGCACAATCTGTTTCTATCCCTCTGCCCTCCACTCAGCCCATTCCCATCCATCTGCAGACACCAGGCAAAGCATGATCAGGGTGGGCTTTGAGAGACAGGGAAATCAGGGTACTGAACAGGAGGGATGCGCTGGAGGGAACAGTCCCACAGAGGCAGAGCATCCCACTCTGTGGCACTGCACAGCCCTCACCAGCAGACTCCACATTGCCAGAACCCTGGAGTCATCACCAAGAACTGACAGGCCAGTAGGCATGAGAACATTCCAAAGCACCCTTTCATCTGCCCTTTTCAATCAAGCATGGAAACATGCCCACTGCACTCAGGCAAACACCTTCCGAGGCCTCTAGAGGAGTCCAAACTCTGGGTTCTGCCCAACTGCACTCTCCAAGTGAGTAGCATGGTGCTTGGGGAGGAAAAAAGGAGACACAGGGGAGATGCAGTGCAAGCCCTGACTGCACTGGCTCCAAGATGAGCCAAAAGCGCTCGGCTTCCAGCCACATCTGCTGCAGCTGTGCCCTTCACGTCCCCAGTCCAGTGTTTTGATTGCAGAAGGGTATGAGCTCAAAGTCCCTGAGGAAACCTGGCCAAGCCTTGCAAAAAAACTCAGAGGACAAATCCAAGGACAAATCCTACATCATTTTAACCCTATGAAACAAGCCAGGACAGAAAGGCTGGAAGGAGCAGGATCACTGCTTTGTAAGGGTGCAAATGGCTTAACACCGATTAAAGCAGAGCTGGGGGACACAAACCCCATGTCCCCACACCTTCTCCCTTCCCTTCACTGCTGCCAGTGTCCTGCCCTGCCCTGGGGTGTTCCCAGGAGTTTCTCAGGGTAATGCCTGCTTTGCTCTGATAGAAATAGTAACTGAGGTGATAGACTCCTTTGGAGAAACCCTTCCCCAGGATCCATTCCTGACCACCACAGAACTAACTTTCCACTTAACAGCTTGCATTAGCCAATGCTGGATATAACTTTCCATTCAAAGCTTTGCTGGAGAAATACAGCTTTGGGGCGACTCAAACTACCCATCAATTTTTGTGTATGTTTTCTTACCTGGCTTCAAGCTGGGGAAAAAAAATAGTAAAGAAATTATGTTTACAATGTCTGAATATGATGATGACTTTCCAACTGGCCTGCTAAAGTGTTTCACTTAGAAACTGAGCCAATATTTCCTTTCTCAAAAAAAAAAAATCAATGTAAAGTACAATATTTTGTTGCAGGTTAAGTACTAATTAGACTGGAAACATCTTACACGCTTTAGATTTTGAAGCCCATGATCAATAAAAATAAGAAAAATAGGTTTTCAGTGAAAGCAACACAGAACTTTCACAATGGGGATGAATGGCAAGAAGATAATTCTGCAGGCAGGGAAATGGAGATCAAGCCCACCTCAACCTGCTCTAGAAGAGGTTGTAGCCATGTGACTGCATGGGGAGATGCTGGTGTGCCTGACTCAGTTCTTGAGATGTCTACAAGGAATGTTCATCTGCATGAACGGAAACATCTTGACGCCACGTCAAAATACCGCAGTGACTAAAATCCATCACAGGCACAGGGTTTATGCGGAAGGACTGGGTGCAGCAAGCTGCTCTCCTCCCCAGGGCTGAGCCATCGTGGGCACAGGGAGCTGGAGCAGGTTGGGAGATTCAGCAGGACTTGCTCCCAGCACCTCCCCATGCGTTTGCAGGCAAATCCATGACCAGGAACTCATGCATTAGCATCTCACTGCCAGAGAAGAAGGAGGGAAGTGGCAGAGGAAGGAAGAAGCAGGCAGATAGGGTTGGGATGGAGCTGAGCCATCTGCCAAGCTCTGCCATGGCACTTGCATGGACACAGTAGGAGATGCCAGCAAAATACCTCCCAGTCTCACACACCCACACAGCTGTGGCCCATCCCAAAACTAGGCAAGACTAGCTTAAAATCAGGACTCAAAAACAGGTGCTCCAGCCCAAACCCTGGTCTGCCCTCAGACATGCCCTATACATGCCACATCCCACTACCTGCTGCCACTGCCCACAAACCAAGGGTAGACATGGAGGGAAGCTGTACAGGCCCAAGAAGTGGGCACGGGCTCCACTGCAGGGTATGCATGATGGAAGTTAGATCCGCTACCTTAAGTCCTAGAAAAGATGACCATAAAAAAAGGCTTTTTTATAAATCTTAAGGTGCATCCTATGGAATCTGCTTGTAGGGATGGTGTAGCCCCTGGTTTTCCCTTCCCAGGCGAGTGCCAGAGGAAGTGAAGGTGAGAATGGCAGTGCCACTGCAGGAATGCCAAGGGACTTGCATCCCACGATGCCAGCTGCTCAGCTGGAGAGGGGCACAGAGCCAACCACTGCCCTGTAATGCCCTACTGCTCACACAGACACCCTGCTTGCTGCCTGAGGTAGCCCAGGTTTGTACTCCACTTGATCCTGGCATTCCCAGGGGAAACAGACTAGTCCAGCCTCCCCTCCAGGTGAGGAAAGCCAAGAAGAAGGGGGAGGCATGGCTGGCAGCAAAGGCAGCTTCTCACCTTCCCAGCAGGCAGGATGCAGGCAATGTTCCAGAGCTTCCCGGGGGTTTGGGACATCACACCAGTTCCGTGCTTTCAGCTTCATGACAGTGTGTTGACATCTCCTTGCAAAGATGGGAAGTGGGAGCAGACAGGGAGCGGGGAGTGCACAGGGCTGACTACCTGAGGTGTCAGGAAAGGGGACAAGAGGGGACACTGCACTGGGAAAGCATTTGAACATCCTTCTGGGTATCCCAAGGTGCTGGTGACACAGGGAGAGGGCTTTTCTTCCCAAGGATCAGGTATACAAGTTCGACTAGGTACAGGGTGCGGACATACATGGGGTAGCACCCACAGGGCTGAGGGGTGCAGGAGGCCAACAGGGAGAACCATCCCAGTGTTGCCACCCCACAGCATCACTGGCAGGGATCTGGCCAGTGCCCTCCTGCTGGCATGACTCAAGTGGGAATTTATTAAAAACAAAACACCCCATTTAATTAGCATCAGGCTTCAACAGCAGCTGACAATAGCCAGGAAGCTGAGAGCACTGATGTTACGTCATCCATGACACCTTGGAGAGACTCTGGCAGCAGCAAGGGACCAACTCTGACCTGTGCAGCTCCTCCTGTGCTGGCAGCACTGACAGTGTGGTGTCACCAAGCCAAAAGGAGAGCAGAGATCGAGCCACTGCTATTTTCTAGAGCCTGTCACCTGTGTCATAACCTGGCATTTAAAATGGATTTATTCCATTCATTCATTCCTGCAGAATAAGCCCTGGAGGGTGCTGGGCACCCATTGTTCCAGGAGCTGCTGGTCAGAGAGAAATAAGGCAGAGAGACCCTGGCAGTCACAGAGGCTCCATTTTCCCATTCCTTCCACATCTCCTCTTTGCTGAGATGGCTGGGAATGCAGCAGGTTTGAGCACATTTGGGTGTAAATTGTCACTCTGAGAGTTGTGTCCTGTTGTGAGCTCAGCCACAGGACTGGGCACCTTTGGTGCAGATGACCTGACCCTCATCATCAGTGACTGCTGGGCTGAGATGGAAAACACTCTTGGCACTCAGCCCCTCACAAGAAGCAATCCATTCTTTCCTCTCCAAAACCTTTACTAGACCCTGCTCCTGCAGCTGGATCTGACCCCACACACCGCTGTGTACTGGCACAGCCCCAGGCTGCTTTGGAAAAGCCTCACTCAGGGCATTTGGCCACTTCAGAAGCCTTAAACCAAATGATTTCTAACGTTTCTGATCTCCCCAAAAGCTTCATGAAAAATACACCAAGCTCCCCAAGTTCCCAAACTCCTGCACATCACCCAAGCCTTGCCCGCTTCAGCTTAGGAACAGCAACAAGGACAACCTTTTGTATTTCAAAATACCTTGGAGCTGTTCAGTGCCAGCCCATTCAATTGCCTCCTCATTCAGAGCCCAAGGCCAGCATCACTTGATGTGGAGCTCAGTGGGGATCAACCCACAACCAGTTTAAAAGCCACAGAGAGTCCTGATACTCAGCCATCCCCACCCCAGCACATAATTATGGGATCAAGGTGCAAAACTCTGCTCCAACCACCCGCAAGGCTTAGCAGGCAGGAGAGAGGACACGGTACAAAGCCAGCCCTTTGGTTCTGCACACCAGAAACACAACGGGCATTCCTAAATTCAGGTCTGGACTAAAGTCTTGGGTTTTTATTTTACTTTTGCCCCCCTCTCTGCATGTGACTCATCCTTAGGCAGCATCTCCAGCCAGCATGCTGCTCCTGATGAGCTGCTATTGATTTACTCCATGTGCGGACAAGCTTATTGGGGAATAAGGGTGCCTTGTTCCTGTTCCAGGATCCGCGTGTCTCCGCACATGGAGTTAATTAAGAAAGAGCTCTGGGTGTAGGCAAGCCCTCATCAAGACCCAGCACCTACCAAAGGCACGCAGCCTACCACTGCCCACCCCCAG
Source organism: Calyptomena viridis (assembly GCA_013390005.1). NCBI lineage: Eukaryota > Metazoa > Chordata > Aves > Passeriformes > Eurylaimidae > Calyptomena > Calyptomena viridis. The sequence goes on from WEIV01023921.1 coordinate 205,819, forward strand.
CACCTTGCACGACCCCCACCCAGACTCTGGGTGATGCTCAGTGGGTGCAAGAGGAGTGCTGGGGTTGGGGTGCCAGCCCTGGGGGAAGGACTCTGAACCCTTGCACTGCCCTCCCTGCCCAGACACAAACATGGGCCCTCCCAAAGCCTTTCAAAGGGCAGCTCCTCCCAGCCAGCACCGCGCTCTGGCAGGAGGCTGTAATGGGAGCAAAGCGCTTTAAATTTTAATGTGGAACAAAAGAATTTCCACAAAATAAAAATTGCAGTTTCTTTTCCATTAATAAGATATTACAAGCCTCACTAAAGAGGCTGCAGGCTCCAGCTCCCGCCCTTCACTATCCTGTCTCTCTCTCCATCACAGCCTCACTGCCTCCTCCTGCTCCCTGCACACTTCTCACTCCTGCTCTCTGTGGTGAAAACTCTTTGAAATGGCAGATAAAGCTCCAACTTCCCCATCTCAGCCCATTGCTGGTACCTCTTCTGATCCCGTGTGATTTCATCATCTGCCCTCTAATGCAAAATGGATGTTCTAATTCTAACTAATAAAGTGAAAAGCAACAAAGAAGCCAAAAATAAAGCCATCAAGCATGGGACCAATGTGTGTTTGTCTCTTTTCTAATTCCATTATTGCCTTGAAACGAGCTCTAGATATTACTGCTCCCTCATTAACAGCTGCTCCGGTTTACCTCTGAACCCCGGAGACTGGACCCTAATGAATTTTTCAGCTAGAAGAAGGGGTTTTTAACCACAACTACAGCAGCATGGACAGAAACTTGGATTAGAGCATCTCACGGTGCTAACATTTATCTTTTCTTTGAGCCTGCAAGGAGACAAAATATTTTTGCCGAGGAGAGGAGGTGCAGAAGCATGTGCATGTATGGAGCCGAGCGGGACATGGATGCTTTCAGGCACTCACAATCCATTTACACCTCATAAAATTCTCATTGCTTTTGCCTGGAACAAGTGCAGTGACCGCACCAACCCATATTAAAAATGCCAGAATATTCTGCAGTGGGCGCCGAAGTACTGCTGCCCCAGCACAGCACAGGTCTGGTGATGCTTGGAAGGGAAGTATGTCCTTGCAACCAGAGGTATCAAATGCCTCATTTTATGGTGTAGAAGATTTTGGGGAGATTTCGATCTTCTCTGCAACACTGCAAGATGCAACCAAATCGATTCCCTGAGGACTCTGTCCTTCCTCATGTCCCCGTATAGGGCAGCACTCTCAGATATCCCTACTCTTCTTACTGAGTGCTGAGCTAAAGAGAAACAGCCCTGGGGCTTATCAAGAAATACTTTCAAGCAGGACAGCCTGAGGGAACCTCTCCAGCACCCAGACCCTTCCCTTAGCAGAAACATCCTGTGGGTGCTGAGGGTAGTCAGGGGCTGAAAGGTTTCCCTGCTGCATCTCCATCTCTGCCAGCCAAAGAGGGGACACAGCACTTCATAAGCACCCCGTACTGATGGGCTGGGGGCTCCCATCACCACCCAGCTATTCCCAGTCCCGTGCCCGCTCTGACACTCCTGTCTTTGGCTGCAAACAGTTGCTCTGACCGTGCTCAAAATGCTCCAGGGACAGCAAGCACTGCCAGCAAATACATTAGTGAGAGCAAAGCAGCTGGGGGGAAGGAGATCAGCATTGTGCATCTTGCCAGGCTGCTTTTCTCCTGCCTTCCCTCTCAGCAACTGTAAATAAGGAGAACTGAGCCGGATTAGAGGTTACTGTCCCGATCAAGGGTACTTCTGTGCGTCCTAATTCATTTTCCCCTGATCTGGTCTTTCCCATCCCATCTGTGCCACAGCCACAGTTCCTACTGCCCTTAATGCCAGCAGGCCAGAAGGTGTGTCCTCCTCAAAGTGTCTGAAATGCATCTCTAAATGACAAGAAAGCAAAAGCAGGTGGCTTTCCCACAAGAGCAGCCACCCCTGAGGGGAATTGATCCCCACTGAGCAACAAGAGGGCCAGAAAGCTCAGCTGGCAATGCCCACAGTCCTGCCACACAAAGAATCATGTCCAGACTGAACAAAATGGGAGGGAAATAAAACATCAGGCACAGGGCCATCAGGCATCAAATAGAAAGGCAAAAGCCAAAGCCCGGGTGCCTTTTCCCTGTCAGTGCTGCTAGGTGCTCAGCACCTTTCTTCTGCTAGGGGCAAATACTGCCTCTGCATCATGGATCACCTGGTTCTGCAGGAATCCGCATGCTTCCAGCACCAGCAGTGACCAGAGGAGTTGGATTCACGTTTCACCCATCCATCACCCTGTGAGCTGCATCTTGAAGTGATGCAATTTCGGGATGGAGGAGTCTCAGGGGCACCTTCCAGTTCTAGACATGCTCAGCTCAGCTATCCCTCTTCAGAGGGAGGTGATTTTGCAAAAGGACAAGCCAAGCACAAAACCAAAACAAAGAAAGCTGTGGCATGCAAATGAGAAGATGCAGGTGCCAAGGCTGGGACCAACCCTTGGTCAGAGGAAACATTTATTGCAATTTTCACTCATCAGACAGACCTGATCACAAAGGGTTGGTGTTGCAGACGCATAACTAAATTATAATTTGTTCTTGCACAGAGAGAGGTACACAAGTGACCTCAGGCCTGTTCAAGTAGGAAAAGCAAGAAGACAGATATTTTGCCCTTTCCTTGCATCGCCACCCTGCCAGCATCTCCCACAGATCCCCACTGCCCTTATACCACAAGCTGTGGAGCTCAGGGAAGCATCTTCCCAGCCTGGCCAGGCATTTTGGAAATGGGTCACATTTCCTGGCATGACACACCAGCCCCCATCTGTCCCCAGGTTCAACTCATTCAGCTTTAGGATCCCAGCTAAACCCACCTAATTCAAAGCTCCACTTCTGCAAGCACTTCACCGCTCATTCCTGGTGCGATTGACCCCGGAGACCCAGCAAACTGCTCAGCTGAGCAAGTGAGATAACGTTTTCCTTTCAGGGGATTTGGGTTTATATTTGGGCAGCAGGTGCAGCCTGGGGCAGCAGCAGGATGGGAGCTGAGAGCAGCAGCCTTAGCCTCACCATCACTGCAGAGGTGGGAGATGGTCCATGCGCTGCCAAAAGCATCCCCGTGCAATTCCCCAGCCAAGTGTATGTAGCTCAGCTGCTTGGGATAACACAGGTGCTTCACTTAGCTCATTTTCCTCTTTTCCTTCACCATCTGCACTATTTATTACGAAACAAATTTCACAGACTGGGGTGTGATAACAGAGCTGAAAAGCCTGGATCTGCTTTTGCTTCCCAAACCTGGAGGGATCCAGACCCTCTCTCCTAGCACCAACAAGGGCATTGAACTCACCTGTCTACAACAACGCTGCCCCAAACAGAAAACTCAGATAAATTCTTTCTCATTACCTTTATCTGATCCTAGATCCGAGCAAGACTCACCATGGCAGTGCCAAATTACAGGAAGGAGGCTCCCTCTCCAGACCCAGGCCACCTTTGCAGACCTACAGAGCCCAACTTGTTCCAGGTTTTACCCCCGAGACTTGACCGGCAGTCTATTAAAATCAGGTCATTTATTTAGGTACTTAGATCTGGACTTCAAATAGCTAAAATTAGCCAGGAAAGTTGCACTTTCTGGCTTTCTCATCCCATGCCTCAGTTTCTAAAACCAGGAAAGTGAAGAACAATTATTTCTCTCCAACACTTTCAAAAGCACTGGAGATCTTCAGATGACAGTGCGATTTGGTGCAGACGTATTCATTATTCTTCCCCTCCATGGAGCAGTGTTAAATCTTTCTCCATATAAAGTAATTTTCTAAATTAGGTAAAGACGGTGAGTTTTGTGCTGAGCACATGTGGATATTTTTATAAAATGTTTAAAACTTCTTGTCTGACTTTTCCTTCCCTTGAAGGACAACGTACTGAATTAAACCCTTCTATGACCCCGTTTCATTTCACCCTCGAGGAGTTCTCAGCAAGACTTTGCCAAAAAGTAACATTATCAAGTTTGCTTCAACACAGATCACAAATGGCAAAGTTTGGGTTCACGTGCTGCTTGGGCTTAGTGGGAAGAGAGAGGCCAGGGATGCTCTGGGACTGCCCCCAAAGGGTTTAACACATTGCTTTTGCTACCCAGAACTAGACAGGCGAGTCCACACAAATCCCACAGGAACTGCTGTCACAGACAGAGCCTCCAGCTCATCTCCAGTTTCCATCCCTGCCTCGTTTTGCTCGGCTAGAAATGCTGCCAAAGCAGCTGTGTGGCCACCAGCTCCAGTCCCCAAAACGTGCACCATGGTGGAATAACCAGTGGTGGGCTCCAGGCCGCTCCTCAGGCCAGAGGGTGGATACCCTCCTCACACAAGTGGGCACAACTGGGTGCCCCCACACATCCCCTGGATCCAGGGCTGGAGACAGGCACCCTCCTGCAGAGGATGTCACCCAGAGGTTAACTCTTGAAGTTACCTCCTAAAGAAGATATTTTTTTCCCTGTGAAAATGGGGTTATATTGCTGATAGTGATGTGGAGATGGGATAGATAAGTCTTTTCCATCTAGTACACCACTGGGAAAAGCATCCCCAGTGGGGAGCCTGTGCTGGGGGCATACTCCTCAGCTCTGAAGCATGGATGCAGGGGGAGCCTGGCTCCCCACATGGCTCTGCATAAGGAAAACAAGACACAGGTGGGTCCAAGAAGGTGGGCCAAAATCCAGGACAGAAATGAAAAGGGGGAAGTGGCACTGGACCTGCCAGGGAAATATTCCTGCCAGGTGCTCACCATCACCTGCTGGCTTCACTGGGGCTGCAGAGCTGGAGCCCAGCACACAGATGGATCCCAAGCCCAGACAGCAAACACAGGAAAGGTCACCCCGCTCAGCCCAGCAAGCTCAAGCAAAACGGATGCTGTGTCAACAAGGAAAATGTTTGAGCCAAAGCAAAATAAGACATCAATGTGGAGAAACGTGTCTGTGCAGGGGTTTGGGAAGGTTTGGTTTTCTGGCCATAGGGGGCTGGAAGTGGGGTCACAGGGGACACTGTGTCATCAAAGAGCTTTGGGTTTTAGATGGCAAACCAGCCCTTTGGCTCTCCCTGCACCAGGATGCTGTGCCAGGAACATGCAGGGCAGAGCCCAGGGGAGCATCCAACTCCCACTCTACATCCTGCCTGTGACTGGGAGAGAGGGGAGCTGGGAACAGCACAGAAAACCTCCCAGGGGGTTTTGAAGGGGCTCTGGCTGGCGGGAGAAGGGCAGCTATCAGCTCAAGATGTGCCTGGCTGGCAGCAGAGACACTGGGAGCAGGTGGTGGGAACCCCTCTGACCCCTGGCAGGGGAACAAACAGCTGCAGTAACAATAAAAGTGACTGGGTGAGATGCACACCCAGGACTCGTGACCACACATTCCTCCCTTCCTACAGCTACCAGGACCCCTGAGCAGAGCCCCACTCTGCCTCACTCGGGTCACCCCTGCACCATCACTTGGCACAGCACAGTTTTGAGGGCTTCCCACAGTGCCCCCACTCCCTCTGGGAATAGAGATTCCCATAAAGAAAAAACACACTGGGAGGAAGGGACTGCAGACCCCCAAGGGACACAGTATGGGGACATCAAAAACAGAGGATGGCCAGCACTAGCCTTGGCATCCAAATACCAAAGTAAAAGTTTCTTATCCTCCAAAACAACTTCCTGAGATTAAATTTCTGTTATTTTTAACCTCTCTGCTGCATTATAAATATCCATTGGGTCTGGCGCTTGCCTCCCAAGCCAATCACTGTGGGTTCCAGCTCCAGCTGGGGCAAACTTTATGGCTTTACTTTTCCAAGAGCTAATTCAAAAACTTGGAGGACAGCCAGAGAAAGGCCTGACCTGCAGGGAGAGGTCAAGGGAACTGGAGCTGCCCTGTGGAGCTGCAGGGTCAGGAGGTGCTGGGACCATCCCTAGCAGAAGGGCAATGGGTCACTGGGAATTGTCTATGTGTGGGTAGGAGAGCAGAGATGTTTCCCAGGAAAGTTGGCCTTCTCGAGTGGAGAGCATCCCGAAAAATCCCAATGTACTCGCATGCACGACTTGGTTTTCCTCACCCAAATCTACCACCATTTCAGGCCCCAGGTTGCCAGCACCCTGTCAGCCACCCAGATCCCTGGGGATGGAGCCAGCACACAGCAGAGCGGGTACAGTCAGGCTCTGGATGTTTGTGGGTCTCCATGTCACTGTCACAGCCCCAAGCATGGCTCCTTAGGTGTCAGCATATCACAAGGGGCTGAGCACCACACCAGCGAGTAGGGGGGGTGGGGTGAATGTGACCCCTGGGGACAGTCCCTTCCACTCCATGGGTCATGCTAAGGGACAGCATCTTTCCCAGCTCCTGCCAGCACACAGAGAGGGACAAGGCAAGGGCTGCTCAGTCCTTTGCCACAGCCCCTTCCCCCTCCAGTGCCCACAGCCAGGGGCAAGCAGAGCCCCCCAGAGCAGGGGCAGGCCAGGCACAGTGGGGCACTGATACCCACTGCCATCTTCCTATTCCCTATTTATGCAGCAAAGGTCACTCAGCATCCTGGGCAATCGTTCTCACAGTCTGCAAGAAGGAGATTAAAACCTCCTTGTTTGGCAGACATGAGCAGCAAAGGAGTAATAAAATAAATAAATAAATAAATAAACAACAAAAAATTTCCAGCTGCTCCAAGGCATGAAGTCAGTCTGGCTCCCCAGCACATCCCCACGGCTCTGTGGCTGCATCCCTCCCAGTCCAGGAGGTCCCCACACAGACAGCCTGGAAGAGGCAGACTTTTTGTTAGCAGCTTGGAAACTGTTCCTAGTGGAAGGTTCCCCAAAGTGCCGGGAATTTCGGCCCCGAGCTGTTTACTTTCTGTATTTTTGCAGATTTCACTTGTGGTTCAGAGGAATTCAGGCACAATTAGAGCCTCTGCCACTCACTCACCAGAGTCCAGTGCAGTGACACCAGGACTCACTGCCTGGGAAAACACCTGTCCTAAATCCCAGCAGAAACAGAGGGCTCTGCTCTGCACCTCTTCCTTGCACAGGGGTGATGGCCAAGGCAAAGAGATGCCTGGGAAATGCTTGAGGGAGATATGATCTCACTGCCAATCCAGGAGATGCATCTCTGAAAGCCATCCTGGCAGAGGAAACCTCCGTTTCTTCTAGATGCTTCCTTGCAGTGGGAAGACATGGGTCAGAAAAGCTGCTGTTGAACCACCACCCCCACATCCCATTCTCCTCCAGTCTTTCCTCCCCCGCCACAAGGTAAGTGTGCCCTATGCCAGGGCTCAGGAAGCAGCTCAGCTTTCATCACGTTTTCCCCTTCTCTGGCATCTTTCCCCTCCACGGTCCCTGTCCCAGGGATGTCTTTGGAGGTGACAGGACAGCTTGTTCTTCCCACAAGACAGAGAAGGCTGCTATTCTCTACAGAAACCTGTGCTTCCAGCAGGAATTTTTAAGGATGGACTCCAACCTGAGGACTGGGATGCAGCATTCTCCTGGGTTATTGCTTCTGCTGGACCCTCTGCTCAGCCTGCAGCCCCCACCTGCACAACTAGACCTGCTTTGTGACTCTGCCCTACAACACAGTCCAAAATAACTCAGGGGACGGGTCCAGAACCCCTGTGCTGCCCAGACATCGTATCAAAGCAGGGCTGAGTGGAACAGAGCCCCAGCCTGCCATGGTTTTCCTCTGGGAAGTTTCATGAGCAAATCAATGGAGAGGATCAATGGAGAGGATGGGCTTGAATCCAACTCCTGGAAAAGGCATCAAGAGTGGGGAGCCTGGGGAGGTTTGCACCTCAACATGGCACAGCTGGACTGAGTGGCAGGTTCAGAGAGCAGTCACTCTGGAGAAGGGTGGCTCCAACCATGTCAGCATTAACTGCCCCATCACACAGCACTGAGAACGGGAGAACAGCAACCACTACCAAAAACAGCCAGGGAGAGCCAGAGAGAATCATGCACTTCACTCTGTCCCCTCTGCCTGCTCTCCCCTTGCTTCCCACGGGATCCTCTCAGCTGCGGGAACAGCAGCGGTGAGAAAAATCAGGGACCGGCTGCAGAAAACAAATCATGAATTAAAAAAACCCGGCAGCTGCTCGTGGCAAAGCCCCGGTTCTCAGAGCAGCATCCCACCCCATCGGGGGTCAGCCACCCTCGGAGAGAGCTACGTGCCCAAATCAAAGGCAGGCGCAATCAGAGGGATCCAAGTAACACACGCAAACGGGCGATTTGCAAACAAACAGGGGGAGCCAGAGCGAGCCAGCAGAAACGACAAGGGAAGGAATGCTCTCCGCTTTCAGAAGGTTGGGATCTGCTGGTGGGCAGCCCGAGGAAGGAATGCAGTGACGTCCGTTCAGCTAATAAATTAGCGAGATGAATAATTCAGGGTGAATTATTCGCCTGGTTTTCCATCCCCGTGAGGAGGTGCTGAGTGTGACAGGAACCCAGGTGAGGCATTTGCTGCCAATGCTTCCAGGGAGTGAAAACTGCCCAAATAAGAGCCCTCTGATGATGTAGCAAGAGGAGGAATAACAGAGGCTGGGGATATTATGCCAGGAGACATGTCGAGTGTTGGGGACCACACATGTGTTCTTATGACAGCTGGCAGCTGAGGGCATGGCTTGTTTGGGTCACTGGCAGTGCAGCATCAGAGCAGGGATGGCCAGTGTGGACAGAGCACTCTGCTTCTGCACTAGCCCCCCGAGGGGGGCTGCCCCATTGCCTGGCTCTGCTCCCCCAGAAGTGGAAGCCCTCCACACTTGTGACGCCAGGCACTTAGAATCAGATTCACTGCATGTCCTCCAAGACACTCTGCAGACCTTAACCCCTGGCCTTGCATGTCTATGGGGAAGAGAGGGGAATCAGGGTCCCACATACCCCATCGGCCTACAGTCTGTCTTCTCCTGGGGCAACCTATCACCCTGCAGCTCATTGCTTTTTGGGCTCACTCAAATCAGAGCCATAACACATGAGAGCAAACAACGAAGCCCAAGACACTGCAGCTACAGAGCAGGATCACTGTGCTCCATGTGAAATGAAATTCCCCTGAAACACCATGGTCCCACACCTGAATTGGGGAGAACCTTGAGCATGTGTTGAGAGCTGTGGGGAACATGCAGGAAGCATCCACCACCAGTCTTCCTGTGCCCCCACACCCAGCCCAGCGCCAACACAGCCCTCTCAGGTTTCTTTCCCTCTTTAACAAGCTGTCGCTCCCAGGGAGTGGTTTCCTGGGCAGTGACATGACCCTGCTCTCCTGAGAGGCAGGGCTGGTGCTGGGATTCATTCTCAGGGTTATAAAACCTTGCAGTCACCCCCAGGCTGGGTTTTTCCTCCATGGGATCATGCTGGGAATCCAGCAGCGGGGAGCAAAGGGCAGGAGCTCTCCCTGTCAAGGCTCAGCATTCCCATGAGCCTTTCACTCCAGTCGTGTGAAAGAGAGGAATAAGAAGGAGATGGGGATGTCCCATGCCTCCACTACAGCAGCAAAGGGACAAGTGACCCCAGCAGAGGTTGCCCCAGCACCATGAGTGCTCGCAGAAGGAGGAGTGTCCCAAAGCCACAGCAAAAAGCAGAGCATGGATGGTGTGGGAAAAAGCTGCAAAGTTCCCAGAAAGGGTGCACAGCCCATGCAATGCCTCTGAAACCATTACTGAAACCCAGAGCAGTGCCTTGGCCAGTCAATGGAGAGACCATGAGCCCACTCACCCAGTTATTAGAAGTCAGCAAGACACTAAAATCCAAACTCAAAGCAGCAGCTCCATGCTCAGGGACACAGAAGTGTAACCTGTCACGGGGGTGCTCTAGGACAGAGCCAGGACCAGCTATGCTCTGCACCTTCAAACAACTCAACCACCCCAAAGAGCCCCCAGCAAACCCTGCCTGGGTTTGCAAATCCCATCCTGAGGGATGAGGAACTCATCCCTCTGCAGCAGGGTCCAGCCAGGAAGATGCTCAGAGAATGAGAGTGGGAGGCCAGCAGGCAACACTGCTACACAGTGCCATAAACAACCCAGGTTTACAAGGCCCCAGGGACCAGGGAGGCTGTTACATTACCAAATCCCCATTCGTCCAGGGAAATAGCAGGTGCTGAGGAACAGTGGCTGCCAAGATACAGTATTTATATATGTATATAGGTATTTTAAGAAGTAAAATACAAAAATTGTCTGCGTGAGCAGGAGGGAGGTCATGAATGGTGGGAGAGAAGCCAGAGAGTTGCTATTTCCCAAATACTCATTTCACATCATTGGTTCAGGACAACACTCTCCCTGAAATTTTCACATTGCTGATGGGGACACTGAAGCAGGACAGACTTTGAGATTTACTGAATCCCCTGTGACTCAAGTCCCCAGAAGCTGCCAGGGCAAAGCTGGATCCTGTGAGATTCCAACCCCCGGCACACAGGAAGCATTTTGGAGGGACTGCAACAGAGGGACAAGCCAGCAGAGCCATCCCTCCACATCCATTTTCATGGGGCTCCCCCAGCTGAGCTGCAAGAACCTTAGGGAGGCCATAGCAGCAGGACACAGAGCCACCCAGCACCCACTGCATGGGAGTGGGATCACAGGGCTGGCTCAATCCCAAAGGAACCACCCAAGACATGCCACCCTCTTTCTGCCACCACTCCCAGGAAGGAGCAACCAGTCCATGGGGCTCAGCACTGCTGCTCTGCATCCCCCAGGAGCTGCACAGAGGCAAAGCGGGACCATCAGCTTCACAGTTGGGGGTTTCCATTGCACATCTTCCCCTCCCCGGCTGGGAAAGGGGCTCATGGGGCACATCCTCCCTGGGGCGAGCATCCAGGAGCAGCTTCCAGTGCCAGCTGCACCCCCCAGAGAGGAAGAGGGGAGCTAGGGCCAGGGAAGAAGAAGGGTATGCATGGAGGGTACAGCATGAGAAGGCCAACCCATTGCCAATTGTGCCAAGTTGTGCAATACTTGAAATGTCACTGTGGGTTCCTCTTTTGTTCCCTCAGCGCCAAGCGGGGAAGTGAGGCCAGACCCCCCTTAACAAAGAGGCCCCCTGCCTTCTCCTCATTTAATTTCCAGCAGAGCCAAAGCCTCTCGGGTTTCCCCGCAGCATCCCTGGTTCAGCCGGTTGCTGCCAATGCTGCGTGTCAGTAAGAGCGAGCTCAGGCCAAGGGGACCATGCCCAGCCCTCGGGGTCACCACAGAAAGGAGCCAACCCCTCCAGCTGCTGCTGAGCGCCGGCACGCTGCAGTCCCTCCCTGCCCTCCCGTCCTGGCACCCTCCTCTCCAAGAAAAATATTTCAGCTTTTTCTCCTTCCAGGCAGCAGGGCTCAGCGACTCTGCGTATTTTCAGCGGGTGAGCAGCAGCGGCCTCATCCCTCACACTCACCCAGGGCAGCGGCGATGCTCGGGATGCCTCGGCACATTCCTACGTGTACAAGGCACTGCCCTGTCCCCAGCCACACCACTGACCCAGCATTAAAAAAACCCACCCAAAATCAGGGCAGGCAAGGCGGTGCGCGGCAACCCCAGCCCCGTTATCCGCTCAGCGGCCCCCTCCTTGGAAAGCAAACCCAGCGGGAATAGCGCGCCAGCTTAATTAGACGGGAGAGAGGAAAGTGGCTGTAAACCGGAGAGGAGCCTCGTTAGAGGTTACGCAACAGTTTCTTAATCAGTGGAGGCTGCTCCGCAGAGCGCGGCCGACGAAGCCGCTCGGGTTTGGCCGGCGCCCGCTCTTGGCTGTGGCCGCCCAGGCTCAGGTTGCCGGCAGGGTGGGTGCAGGCAGCGTCGCCAGCGCCTGTGTGACGGCAAGGGGGGATGTAATGCAAAATGACAGGGTTTACTCTCCACGAACTTGTACGCGGCGCGTTCCCACAGCCCACCCAGCGCCAGCTGCCCCAGCCCAACACTAGTGTCCCTCTATCCATGGAAGACGCTGTGCCATAAGCCTCTCCGGCAGCGCTGCTGAGGAAGCAGGGCACATAGCACCCTGCGAGCGATTTCCCTAGCAGGGAACCAGCCTCGGTAATTTTAGAATATGCCAGTTTGCTTAAAGCACCCTCCACACCTCCAGCACCAGCCTGCAAGCTCCGCGTTCTCCCCAGCTTTTATTTGGGCAGGCGTGGGCCAGCCAGGAGGAGCGAGGAGTGCCCGGCGCTGCCAGCTCGCCCCGCCAGCTGCTTCCCCGGCTGTCCCGGCAGCTGGAGTCGTGGGAACACACCAGAAATCACTAGAAAAGCATGAAAACATAAATCACACTTCTCATCCGCAGCTCAGGATGGGGCTGGAGGCAAAGGAAGCCGCCGTTTTTGTGCCGATTCCAAACTTGTTTGTGTCAGTGCTGGGTTCACTGAGTGTCTAACCAACTCAAAGGGAAGCGACAGCAAAAGACGAGCCGAAACGCTGAGACTGCAGGCACCTCTGGGAGCTGTGCTTGACTCACAGGGATACAGCTGAAGCACAGTTAAACCGGCACGCAAATCCTGACACCCCTCCGGCACCACAGCCTGGCCGTGGTGCTGCACCCGGCGTGGTGCAGGGGGACACATCCTGCCCCAGCCCCGGTACCCGACAGCCTCCCAACCTGCAGCATCCCCAGCCTTATGCTGGTCACCAGGCACTGCAGGTGGCGAGGGAGGAGGAGGAAGAGGGGGAGGAAGCTCCCACTGACATTCTCGGCCAGCAAACAGGCTTTTTTCTACCTTTTCATAAACAAAATAAAATCCACCTATTTAACGGTGATGAGGTATTTCAAGCCACGCTCGTTAGCACCTGCTGCGAGCGTCTCCGAAAGCACCTCTCATTCATCCCGTCTGCCCACGCGTCCTCGGCAGCGACAGCGGGAGGGGTTGGGGGGGTCCCCAGGATCTGTGTCACCCTGCAGGGAGCTGGCATGGGGACACTGATACCAACGTCCTGTTCCTTGTGCTCCTCAAGCCACGCAAGGTGAGATGCCAGGTGAGACTCACTGTGTCGGCACCCTGCAGAGACCTGACATACTCATCTCCCCCATTGCCCAAGCAGGGCAGGATCAGGCCCCGTGGGAGCTGCCAAAGGCATTTTCCCTTTCCCCCTCCTCCAGCCCAGCTGCAGTGAGGGGCCGTGGGAGGTGGGAACGAGGCAGCGAAAGGCTTCAAACGTGGCACCGAACCCGGCCATAAATAATCTCCTGAGCACAGCCAGGTTTTACAGCCTTTCCCCCACCTTCCTCTGACAAACCTGAGAGTGTCCTGGATTCCTAACCTGGAAATGGAGCGAGACGGTGGAAATAGCAGCAAATTTCTCCCCTCTGAAAGAATGGGGAGGAAAAAGCAGCACCATTGGGGTGAGCTGTAGCCTCACCCAGCTCCATGGTGCAGGGACAGCGTGACCCAAGAGGACCTAAACCACAGCTCCTCCACCCCCTTCCCATCCCAGAAAAATTTCATCTCACGTTTAAGACACAGGATTGCCAAAAAGATCCTGCCTCACATCACTTTTCCTGTATGCCTGGAGGCAAATCATCTCATCTGCCATATGCATCAGTTCAGTGTATAAAATTCGTGGAATAATAACAACAAGAATTTTTTTCCTCCTCCCTGCTGTACTCTCGTGTCTGCTGGGAGTGCAGACTCCCCAGGATGGCATCAACTGCCTGCATGCTGCAGTGCCCAGTGTGGCTGCACCCATGGGTGCCACATTACACAAGCACGTGCTTGGGCCAGCTGTCCTTGGGAGATAGACCAGGAAAAACAACACAGTCGCCCTCCCCACCTTCCCTCGGGTTATTTAACACTAACGCGATAATCTCCTCTCCCCACGCACACACGTGTTTTCTTGGAAGAGCAATAAAGGAGAATAAAAATGCGAGTCTGGGAATGCTGGACATTGCTAAGCCACCGCCCTGGAAAGGCTCAAATGGCCAAAAGTTGAGAAGGGGGATGTCTGTAGCTCCAGTCCATTCCCATGTGGACCTGGGGGAAAGCACTGTTCAGCAAGTTGGCTGCACCCCACTTCTGCATCACCAGCTCATCCCAGCTAGGAATCCCCACAGCAGTTTAATCCACTTTGGCCTGAAGAATTCAGTGGTGGAAATGTAGCGGATAGGGACAACAGTTTTGGGGCATAAGTGGATTTTCACAGGTTCCTGCAAGGCAGGAGGCAGAAGGAGCTGCCCACCAGTGCCCTCGCCAACCCACTGCCAGTTTCAGCCCACAGTATCCTCCAGGGCTGCCAACAATCAAACCTCTGCCAACACCAAAACCTCTGTCAACAGTGAAATCTCTGCCAACATTGAAACCTCCGCCACGGCAGCAGCTCACCCCAGGCCAGCTCTCAGCCTGTACCAGCCCTCAGTGAGGATGTGTTAGTTCAGTCACGCAGACCTATTGATTCAGAAGCATTAATTGGTCTTCACTGTTCAAATACCGACCTCAATTAGAGTCACTTTTCCTTTTTTCCTCTTTTTTTTCCCCCCTTTGCTGGCTCCTTCCCCTTGGCTCTGCTAGTTTAAATACCAGAATACCTCCACTGGCCTTGGGGAGACATGGCGTTAACTGTACTTTTGTATCTCGTTTATAGTCAGGCTCTTTGCAGCCTTAATAAGCACATCCCTAAAAAAGGGGGGGGAAAAGACACCCACTGGAGAGGATGTTTGCTGCTGGCTCAGAGCTGCTCAGTTGTTATGGGGGATTTGGAGATGGCACTGCCAGCTTTGAGCTCTGGGTTTGAACAAATCCGTGATTTGGATGACGCTCAGCTGGAGCAATGGCACAGTCTTTCCCTAGGAGTGATCCCAAAGGAGTAGCACAGCTCTGTCCCACCTCAGCCCACCCAGCCTCTAGCCCTCCACTCACCGGGAATGCAATGGCCCTTGAAGTTGCTCTAATTCTCATTATTTCCTTCCACTGATTCCCTACCCATGGCATCCCAAGCCAAAGCCCAGGAGAAAACAGACGGGATTTCAGATTTAATTAAACCTTGTCGAGCAGGCTGCAGCCTTCCTCTGAGGCCAGTGCTGATGCCATTCTCACAGAGCCTCCTGCCTGCAGCAGGATGAGCCCATGTCAGGAGCAGGAAGCCAGAGAGGGCAATTCCTGTCCAATGCTGGTACAGGGGTATCTGCTGAATCCAGGACTTGGGAGTAATTCCCATCCCAGAAGCACCACACACTTGGGGTTGGGATAAGAAGCCAAATAGTTGGGAATTTAATCAAAATTCCCTATTTATTTATTTAACCAAGTTGCTGCTGGTAGAGTGGAGCACAAGCATCGTCAGTCAGAGCACATCACGTTGACAGAGGTGGCTCTTTGTTGCCAGCCTCAACAGCCAGAAGAGCTTTGGCACAGATTTTCCACAGTTTTAACGTTCATCCGTCACAGCACAAATTTCATGTCTAACCAGGATGGACCCACAACCCCAAACTGTTCCACAGGAAACACCTCTCTCACAGCACCAGCCCTGTTCTTGACCTATATTTATATTCCCACAACAGACAAACCACAGGTAAAATGCCAAAAGTTTCAAAGTCCCTCAGTCCCACCCAAAAAGCTCTTGAGTGAAGTCAGAGCTCCAGTCCCCCAAAAAGTCAGTGGGATTTGGACACTGCTGAAGGTGTCACCTGACAGTGTCTCCCAGCTCCCCGTAGACCAAGCATCAGCCATGAAGAGAAAAATAAGGAAGAAAGGTTGGCCTAAAATTCCACAAAAAAAAAAATCAACTAGCTCAGCTCAAAGCCTCTAAAAACACAAACCTATAAACCTTCCCAAAGCCATCATCTCTATTGGCAGGAGTGTTTACAGAAACCAGGGATACTCCTAAGTGTCCATGCAGATTTCCCATTAAAAACACATTGTGACAATGGGGGAAGAAAGGGCTGAAATGCATTTGCAAGAAACGCTTCAACAGCTCCAAATAAATGAATTCCTAAAATTTTCAGCCTCTTAGTGGATAAATTTGGGGAACGGCTGTGTTTGCTGAAGCAATTCAGAGCAAAGGCTGCACCAGGCACCTGCATGCAACTTCACATCCACAGCATTTTATATGAGCTGGGGCTGGTGCCATGTGTGCAACCCCAGCAGACCCCCCACACTTGCCAGCTACAAATTCTGATTAACCTGTAACAGCTTGGGCTGGTTAATGAGGTGCTGGAACAAGCCATGGCACAGGCTGAGTGGAAAGCCAGTGCGTGTCCTGCTGCCTCCCCCTTGCTGGATGCTGCCCATTGAGAAGCAGCATTCCCAGCTTTTACACCCCATTTCAGTGGCTTGGAAAACTCCATTTTGAGGATGAGGTGACCCTAGACATGACAAAGACAACCCACCTGTGAGTACTTTACTTAACACCATTCTGACTATGGTAAGGCAATTTCTATCCCTCCAGCATCTCTTATTTTTCTCCCCTTCAGCAACCCAAAGCCCATCAGACGATTAATGCAAATCATTTTGCCCCCCTCCAAGAGCTGCTGCTGTCATGAGAAGGACAAAAACTGGACAGCCAGCACCATCCACACCTTCATCAGCTTGGGAACATCCTACTGTGCCCTGGGACACCTTACAAACCCAATTCCTCCAAAGCCCCTGGGGTCCTGCAGCCCCTGAGCCCTTCCCCAGTTTCACTCAAGCCCCCACTCCCCACAACAGTAGGTTCACCTCGGGATAAACCCACCACCACCTCCCAGAGCAGAGATTTAACAGAGGATGCTAAAAAGCTACCGGCCCGTTTCCATGGGTACATGAGGCACATGTTGCTATGTGATGCTCAGTCCGTTTCCATAGAGACAGCAGGGCTGTCACCACGCAGGGCTTATTAGTTGCCAT
This sequence comes from Calyptomena viridis, assembly GCA_013390005.1. Classification (NCBI taxonomy): domain Eukaryota; kingdom Metazoa; phylum Chordata; class Aves; order Passeriformes; family Eurylaimidae; genus Calyptomena; species Calyptomena viridis. The sequence goes on from WEIV01023921.1 coordinate 222,534, forward strand.
GGCTATTAAAAGGCGCTTGTCCTCTAGGGACCTGGAAGGACCAAGGCCACCACCTTCCCCTGCTTCTCTCTCTGGGAAGGTACCAGTTACCTGTGAGCCTGGTGGGGACCTGCCCATGCAGGTCCTTGACACCATGGAGACGGGCACCTCCAAGCTAAGATGAAGAGGGAACCCAGTCTCATATTTTCCCACAGAGAGCCAGGTGTGCCCCAGTCCTTGGAATGTGGCATCCCAGCAAAGGGGATTTACTGGTGGGGTTACACCTGACACAGACCCCACCCTAACCTCCACAAAGCAGGGTGAGCACACAGAAGGCCATCTTCCCTCTGGACCCTGTCACACCTTTCCAGCACTACAGTGCAGAGAATATATTTTGCCCCACTTTGGAGATTACGGTATGGCCAAATTCACACGCCACCATGCAAAATCAACAGAACTCGGCCCTTACAGACAAGGCAGTGCTACAAAATACTTGCAAGAGCATTGTCCCCCCTGCCACAAACCCTGTACAGCCCCTGCCTGCTATTTTCAAAGACCATTTCTCTGATCTCCTTGCTCCGTTGTCCAGTCCCTGCAGACACTTGGGTTACCAGTCCCCAACACAGGATCCAGACCCCAACCTGAACCCACTCCAGCAGCTCATACTACAGCCCTGCACCCCCCACTCCATCTTCTCTCTATCTTCATCTTCTCCCATCTTCCAGGAGGGGAAACAGAAATACAAGTCCTGGCTTTTATTTATTTTTAGTATCTCCCCCTTTAGATAGTCCCAGGCCCCTGCTGCAGAGTCACCCCCACTGCCTGGCTGGGACAGCATCCGAACCCATCTCCATCCAATCTCAAACCACCTCCCCAACAGGGCCTAACTGGTTTTTACGCAGCTCTATAAACCCCTATGGAAAATACTTACACGCTCTATTAAATAAATTAAGGGTATTATTTTCTCATCATTTTGTTAGATTTTCTAGGAAGGATATAATTTTTCACTTAACTCCATTCAGGATAGGGAAAAAAAAGCAACAAAAAAACCCTATAGAAAGGTATATTACCCTGTAGTGGAAAATTAGATTCCTCCTACACAATACTATAGGATGATTTAAATAGAACATATAGGAATATAACATGTTATTAAATTGTATAGTATCTTTCTAGAAAGACGTGCAGTATAGGATTCTAAAAATTACTCCCCAAAACCTATTATGCTTCAATCTAGCCCAGCTGGTTTCCTATTACATGCTGCAACTTTTCCTAAAAGGTTCAGGTTTTAATTGTCTTGAAATGCTGCTGCAATCACGTTCCAAGAACAGCTCCAAAGTCCTCCAGAAATGACAAACCTGAGTGGGAAACCCCCCGCCTTGGGGTGGGATAGATAGGACTCTGCACTCTTCCACAGTCAAAAAATACCCTTACTGGCACAGGGGAGAGACATCCAACCAAGGTAGAGCTGATCCCAGCCCCTTGGCTTCATAGGCACAAAGCAATTCTGTATTTCAATTCAAACAGTCCCAGCCCCTCTCCCACACTCACCACTCCAAATATTTGGAAGATTAAAACAGTTATTGATGCCCCACCATCAGCATCCATCCTCTTCCCCCCTCTATGAAAAAAAACCCAAGAAAAAAAGAAGAAAAGGGTTAGGGATAAAAGTTGCCTTTAGCTGTTGCCATAGAGACTCTCTAATTCTGCACAGAAACCCCAAATCTTGTAAAAAATGGAAGAATTTAAGATTTTAATCAGTGAGAACACATGGGAGGCCAGGAGCATCAACGCACATCCTTGTCTTAACACCAAGATGTGTTCACCCCTTGTTTAACAGCATCCTAAGAGCCGGATGAAACTGGGGACAGAGAGAGAGAGAGAAATGAAAGCAATGAAAACCCCGTCCGCTTTCGAGTATTTTCTGTCCCCAGCGAAGCAGCCACTCACTGCCCAGGCTGATTCTGGACCAATATCCCACCGGCCAAGCTGTTTGTGTTCCCTTTTCCTTCATCTACTGCCAGAAAAAGAAAATAAAATTCAACAATACAAGCGAGGCAAAATATTTCCCAGAACCGCACTATTTCTCCCATAAACTTCACCTCGCAGCCAGTGGAGCCAGCAGCGGGGGAGGAAAAACAAAGAAGAAAATCCCGACTTCTAACAACACGAGATGTTTTTGCGACCGTCTCGAAATTGCTCCTTTCTGCCGCATCCTCCACATTTACTCCTGACCTGACATCCACTGTGACCACAAATCAAACACCGTGGGATAAACTCACTGCTCTGGCATTTTCAGTGCTTGGCAGAGCCCCTGGCTCCAGCCGTGGCCCCTGGCTAAGACAAACACTGCCGGGAGCACACTCCGGTGGCTGCCTTTCTGCCAGCGGCACGCTGCGGCGTGCTGAGGTGGCCAAAGGATCCTCTTTTACCACCTTTTAAGATTTGTGGTGAGTTTGGGAGGGGATGGCACCCACTGACAGCTCAGGGATGGGGCAGTGGTTTCGCCTGGCAGCAGGATGCTGGGGATAACCAAAGCCACGGCATCGGGGAAAATCCTCTGGTGCCAAGGGGTGTTGTGTTTCATGCCTGAGGATACGAAGTTTGAGGAATACCGAAACAAGGAACATCAAAAAAGCGGTGTTGGCCCAGGGAATATTGTTGTATGAGCTCAGCCGCTTTGGAGAGATGGAAAAAATCACACACTGAACCCAAAGGGATGGCGTGAGGACTTGGTGTGTGGGGGCTGAGCTACAGACCTGCCACCAGCATCCACCCAAGGTGCCCAAAGCGGGGCTGGGTGGGGGTGCAGGTACTTGTGGCAACACCCCAGCACCTCAAGCTGCTCCACAGCCCCAAACCTGGGGAAGGACCTAGATGTGGGGGCTCAGGCAACTGCCCACACATTGCCCCCTGGCATGTTTATGCAGAGGCAAGCTTACTGTCTGCTCACAGCCCAGACAGGCTGAGGTGTCTCTCCAAAACCTTCTACTACCACCACCAAGTCTCCATGTGCTCAGCTTCTCAGCCAGCCCCTCACCTTTACCTGCAGTTGCACATCCAGGTGCCCACCAGGACGAAGGTCCATTTGCTCTCCACTAACCCCACCCCTGACAACACCAAGATATGCAGGATGCATCCACTTCACCACCAGAAACCAAGAACTGGAGTCAGGACCCAGCTGGCAAGGACAGCAGCAGAGGGAGACAATGTGGATGGAGAGTAACAGGCTAAAGGAGACACTGGTTCATCTTTGGAAACAAGATGATTTCAGCCTGAAGGTGTTTGGGGGAGGAGTTTTGCGACTCCTTCCTGTGCCTTTGCTCTTCTTCCATTGCAAAAGCTGATCCCACCACACACTGCCATGCCCTGGGCACTGCTCAGCCCATGGTGGGGCCATTAGTACACACATTCTGTGCAACCCCAAAACTGCCCTGGGGGTCACCACCAGGCTCAGGGAAAGGGCTTTGCTCTGGGACCCTCATTCCTCCTGTCCCCCATTTGCTCTGGACTAAAGCAGCCAGGTACCCATGGGTGGAGCCAAGCCCCTGTGTGGCCTTGAGATACAGAACTGAGGCAGAGGCACCTCCTACCCTCAGATAAGGGCTATGGACCACTCCAAATCAGATTCATCAAAGGCCCCCAGCCCTCCCTGCACTGACCCATCCCCCTTGAGCAGCTCCCTCCCCTGCGCTCTCTCTTGCTGTGCCTGTGTGTGGGTGTATTTGGAAACGAGATCTTTCCAGCTGAACTGCAAAATGAAATGCAGAGATCACAACTCCTCGAATAGCTTCATCGCACACACACCCCTCAACCTCCATCCTGTCCCCGATGCAAAACCCAGGCAATAGTAAAAAAAAAAAACCAAAACCCCAGAGGTGAAAATAATCAAGGTGTTCGGCAGATGAAAGGAGGAGATTTGGGGGAGAGGGAGGCACAGCAAAGCACTTCCAGTGCATCCTTTTGTCCTCTAGTTCACCACCAGATTTGCAGCTTGACCCCCACTTGCCCAACCCTCTGAGCTCCCAGAGCTGAGACAATCTGGCTGCATGGGGCTACGAGAAAAGAGAAAACAAAACCCAGCAAAAAGCCAAGCCCAAAACCCAGCTGAGATGTGAACATCCGCTGCTGGAGGAGCCAGAGCCCATTTACTGAGATGAAGGGAGAAGCGTCTCCACCCTCGCTGCGGGTACCCCACGCTGGCCATGGGCTGCTCTGCTGTTTTCCAGCTTGGAAAAAGGCAGGATTCCCCTGTGCTGCTGCCACAAGCAGTTTCTGAAGAAGGGGCTGTGATTTGCCCATGGTGGAGGAAATTGCTCCCACAAGAACAGCATGTTGGTGTCTGGAGGGGAGAGGCAAAGCCTGGGGAAGGGGCTGCTGGGGGGACAGGATGTGCTGCATCCTAAGGGAAGCATCCTAACAAATAGCATCACCACAGCAATGTCTCACCCAAGCAAGGGGATGCAGCAGGGCCTGAAGCAATGTGACAGGGGAGAGGCAGGGGCTTGAAGCGCTGCTCACCTGGCCAAGGAACTTTTCCACTAACATGAGCTGTGCTGGAGACCTGGGTCAACATGCACTGCCACAAGGAGAGTCACATATGCAGTGGGTTATCCCCTACACAAAACAGAGCCCAAGAGGAGGGAAGAAAATGTCCACCTTAGCTAGAGGAGGGACAGACTGTCACAGCCCAGCCTGCACGGGGATGCTCCAGCTTCATGAGGGAACTATGACAGGTCAGCCTGGCTCACATCATCACCATCCATCAGTTTCCCAAGCTGCTGACTCCATGTGCACCCCATGTGTGGGTACAAGAGCCGCAGTTCAAGAGCCCCAGGACACCAAGCAGGCTGAGGTGTGAAATGCCTCGTGCCAGCCCTACAGCCAGCATGGTTGGGGTTCCCAGGGTCAGCATCATATCCACTGGGTCACCCAACCAGAGCATCCACATGGCATCAAGGGCTAAAAGGGAAAATCTTGCCCCTCTCCCCAGCCTCATGGATACCCTAACCCCTTGGGCAGGGCTACTGAGGGGCACAATGAAACCCCCCAGCTTATCTCACCAAGCCATCCTCAACCTCCAAACAACTGCACAAAATTTCAGGCACAGAGAAAAAGGGAGTGGGCAAGAGCACGAGGCTCCAGGTGTGATCCATCCCAACTCCAGAGCCAAGAAGCTTCACCTGCACCTCTCCCACAAGTCAAATCAGGCTCCACACCCTCCAGCACTGAGCCAGCCAGGGATCACAAACAATAAAGCAATTTATACAAGGCAGAGACCTTCAAGATTTATGCTGTGAGCTTGCCATAAAGTGCAAACACATTCCCCTCTGCACGTGGCTGGGTCCTTTGTCAGAGGAATTTGGATTTTTGACCCGAGAAGTCAGGATGAGTCTCTGAAGGAACATCAGAGACAGACCTGCACCGTGACCCTGAGCAGATTATGGTCTCAGGGGTATATCCCGAGACATATTTATGGCCCTCCAAAGCAAGATAAGTCAATAACCACATACAGTAGCAGTTACAAGTCAGATATTAATTTAATTCTTTTCCTCCCTATCTGCCCAAATAAGCATTAATTCAATGGAGCATCAGAGGGCTCCATTATTTATAATTCTTACTGGAGTTACTGTTTTCTCCCATTAAGGTAGAATTGCTACAGCCAGGCTATCTAGACACGATGCTTCCCAAATTAAAGACATTTTGCATCCAACACAGGCACGGGGACCGCCAGCCCAGACCTAGGATTCATTGCTATTAGCAGCTAACGCCGACGCGGAGGAGGCTGGTTAAAGTGCAGCCCATCAAATGCACTTAAAAGCCTCATTCAACCCGCAGCAGAAGGAACATTTTATTCCTGCGGACCCTGAGGCTGAGTAGGAGCCGAGACGTTTGTTCCCTTCCGCAGGATCTGGCCAGCCTGGCCCTGGGGGTTGCGTACCCACCACGGCAAAGTTCCCATCACTTCCCCCCTCACCAGAGCCGGGTTCTTCCCAAGTCTAGTCTCAACCCAGAGCTAAAAATGAGCCTTATACATGATTAACATCTCTATTTGCATAGCGTGGCTGGCAGCTTAACACCAAATAAATGTTTTGGCAGCAGGAGTCAGAGGCATGGGGGCGAGCCCTGCCCTCCAGAAGGGAGCTTCAGACTCACCATGGGTTAACGAGCGCTTTCTAATTGAATTAACAAATCATTAACAAGCCCTGTTCGCCATCTGGGCAGGGGAGGGCTCTGCCTTGGGCTGCTCTGGCCACCAGCATCTCCGGAGGGAACACAGAGGCGGTCAATAACATCAGAGGAGGAGGGAATGCTAAACCTGACCTGATTAAGTTATGAATCCCAGGAAATCCTGGAGGCATGAACGCCCCCGGGGCGATTGGGCTGCCAAGGTGGGTGAATCCCCGTGAATCCTCTCCCTTGGCTCTGCTACCACCAGCCGTAGGTTTGCTTTCAGCCCCCAGGGTTTGGAAGCATCTCAGTGCTGGTTTGGTGGATGCACAGGGGGAAACCTCTTGGAAGAGATCCAAATTAGAGATAAATATAAGGACGCTTTGCACCAGGAACCCTGTAAGTGTGGGGCTAGTGCCTGGATTACAGTAAATAAATCCCCATTTCTCTATAAACTCATCTGTGCCAAGCTCCCAGCTCACTCATCACCTGCTATAGCATTTTGTTTCCATTTTCAGCCCCCTCCTGCCCTCACCCCTGGATTTCCCATCCCAGCAGAGGGAGAAAGCCAGGAGGACACCAGTGACCAAAAAAAAAAAAAAGCCAACACCAAATAGCTGCCAGTCCCTTGTGCCTATGAAACACGCTAAAAATCCCAACCAAAACAACATTTCAGGCACAGGAGCCAAACCAATGGCCAATTTCCATCGACTTGTGACTAACCAGTGAACTTCTGAGGGTTGAGTCACGGGCACGTCCTGGTCCCACGCACGTGTGTGCGGCTGCAGCTCGTGACAGGACCTGCCCGGCTGTGCCACACCTTGGGCACACGATGCTGTTCCTGGCACCCCAACAGCCCCTTTCCCGTAAGGCAGCAACCAGCACCACGGCAGCCAGCATGGAGAGTGAGCCTCAAAGCTTCTCTCAGCAAATATTCAGGCAGAAAAATGTGTTTTTTCCATCTGCTCGAAGCTTCTTTGCTCGGATTTGGTAGGAAGCAGATGTGAGAGCATCCCAAAGCACGACTGGTCGTTACTCACTCCATTATATAAAACCATGAGAATTTCCTCTTTTTTTTTTGTTTTATTTCTTAGCACCAGGCCAGATTCCTGGGTGAGAGGCCAAGGCTGGCGAAAGCTGAAGCCAAATGAACCCAGGTTGGGGGAAACCTCCACGTGCATCACCGTCCAAAAGGAACATTTCACATCTAGGTCTCTCAGCAGAGAGCCAAGGCGCCAGGAAAGGGAAAGCCACGATCTGGCCTCATAACAAACCCAGAAACACTCAGGCGTCCTAATTAAATAGGAAATTCAACCCCCTCCAAACCACTGTGAAGCTTCAAAGCCCTCCCAACCTGACTCCGGATGCTCTTTCCCCAGCTCCCCAAGGACAGGCCCACTCCCTCAGACCCTCCTCCCAGCCAGCAAAGCTGCCGGGGGCAAAGGCTCCCCACGGGTCCTCTGCCAAGGGAAAATGATTTCATGATCCAATTGAAAAAACCATCAGGGAAGTTCATTTTGGCCAAATGTTTTCCTCCCTTCCAGAAAAACAGTAGGAAAAAAAAGGAGAGCTGAGAGAGACCTGGGCAGGGAACCTGGGGCAGTCCAAGACTTTGTCTTTTCTGCACTGGGGGAAAAAAAAAAGAAATAAAAAAAAAAGAAACAGTTGAAAGAAAAAAGAGAAAGCAGCATTTTTCAGCAGGATGCCAAAACTTCTGCAGGGGGTGTGGGGGGAGAAGAAAGCAGAAAATTTTCTATGCATCATAAAATCCTGGGCATTTCCAGACCGGCTCCAACACCCTGTGCTACTGAACAGGAGGAGAGAACACAAAAGACGATCAAGGAGTCTGATGGGAGACACGTTGGCCCCATGGATGAGTGTCAGCTGGGGTTGTCCAGCGTCATCCCAAATCACCACCTGCCTGTCTGAGCCCCCTGATGCTGAGCACGAGGGAATGGGGGAGAGCTGCAATGCCACCCTGCCCCGGCACTTGGCCCCAGATGAAAAGCAGCCCCGCACAGGCCATTCACTTTAGAGTTGTGCTCGATGATCCTTGGGGGTCCCTTCCAACCCTGTGATGTTCTGTGACCCGATACGAAGCAGGTCTCCGGAGACTGCCCCCTACCCCGCATGGGAGCCCTTGCTCCGGATTTCCTACAAGGAGCCAAAGCAGAGCTGTCCCCGAGCAGCGCAGGGTCCCCGGGCAGGACGGGCCACCCCTCCCGGCCGGGGCTCCCCGCGCCGGGATGACATAACCACGAGCTGCATGAGGCCGAGCCTTTTGTCTGCGCGCCGGGAGAGAGGGAGGGAAAGCAAGAAAGGAAGAAAGAAAGAAAACTTCTGGAAGTCATTACGATTCCTCTGCTCCAGTCTCCTTTTTGGCAGACAGCTTCCCTCTCCCCTTCCCTCCCCCCCCCACCCCAGCCCGCTTCAAAATGCCAGCCTATGATTTTTAAATGAGAAAAAGCTGCGCTGTACTCCAGCGCTTGGATAAACTCCTACACAAACTTCCAGATGTGACACAACAGCCTGGAAGAGGGATTCGCAGAAGAATCTCCTTAAAAAACACACACACACGCAGGGAGCAAAGGAAGCGCCTGGCTGCCAGCACAGCCAGGCAATGGATGGGTCCAGAGATCCCTTGTGAGATGCAGTGTGTTACCTAGATTAGGATCGAGCGGCTCCTGGCTCTGCTGGCGAGGCAGGGATGAGAGGGATTCTGGTCACTGAGCCCAGCTCTGGGAGGTGAATATTGCCTGCTGCTCCTGCTGAGCTCCTGAAGGCTTTGTGAACAGCAGGGAAGAGGATTTGCAGTTATTTGTCCCCTGAGAGGAGGGAAATAACCACTGCATCCTTGTGCAGCCCTTGCTAAAAGGCAATGGGTCCTGTTTCTCCCCAAGAAAGGGAGATGGTGTGAGCCCAGGGATGTGTCAGCACCTGTCCTGGGAGCAGCAGGATGCTCTGTCCCAGCCATGAGGGCCAAGGGGTTGTGGGAGCCCCCTCAGCTGTGCATCAGCCAAGACAAGTCATGTTTCATTTCTCCCCAGGAGCCAGGGAAGGGGCACAGAGGCAGCAGAGGCTCGGCTGCAGTGGGAGCATTTCCATCTGTCCAGGGAGGAGCAGGAGGCACCGGCTGGCGAACTGGGTCATGGGAGAGAAACAAGCTCAGGTGCCCTGGGATGGATCAGACATAGGTGAAGCAAACGGATTCTGACTCTTCTGGGGGGTTTTTAAATCAAAACAAAATCCATTTCAGGTCTGACCTGTAAAATCAAAGCTTTTTGCTTTGTTAAACTCCAAAGCAAGGCTGGAACAAATGTACCAAAGTTTAAAGGACACCACGTGCACTCTCCCCTCAAAACACACCCCTTTGATAACAAAAAAAAGGTATTTTTAACCCTGCACTACATTGAGCCCTTCAAACAGCAGCACAAGAAGTACCAGGCTTCCCCTATGAGCCAGCAGAGCTGAGGAGGGGGTGAGGACCTTGAGCTCTCATGAGGTGATGGGGGTTCTCCCCACCCACTGACCTCATTGCATCCCCATGGGAGAGAGCACAGTAGGAGACACCACCAGGGCTTGGGAGCCCAAACCACAACACAGCTCAGCAGGTTCAGTTCTCGTTCCCACGAGGCAGGAGTTTCCTGGCTGCAGTGCAGTCAGACACACGGACATGCCCCTCCAAAGAGTTGGATCCACCCAGGCCAAAGCAGAGCAGTGCTGACACACAGACCACCAGGACTTAGAGCGAGCTCAGCAGGCAAGGTCTGACTGTCCCCTCAGTGGGATTAGTGCTGCCTTCCACAAAGCACTGAGCTCCAGCACAGCGGCTCCAGCTATCCCGTGAGCCCAGCTGGCATTGACTTCAGCTACACCTTGGTGTGAGACCTCGAGAGCTCCAGGTCTACTCCTAGAGGTGACTGGGTATCTGCAGCTCTGCCAACCTCCAACAGGAGCTGGGGGCACTTGGCACCTCCCCAGGACAGAGCTTTAGTCACCCACTTCTCCCTAATGTGAAGCGAGTGGAGCCATGTGAGGCAGCAGCTGCAATAGCCCTCTGTGTTTTATTGCAGACAGAAAGCAGGGCTGGTTTCCGTGACCGGATCAAGACGTGTTTCTTTCCTAAAGCCATTCTCAAATCCCAAATCCCAGGGACTGTGCTGCAGAGTGGCCAAGTGGGATTGAAGCACTCCTCTCTGCACCACCCAAACCTTCCCTTCCCAGCAAGGGAATTCGTAGAGTTGCGCTTCACTCTCCAACCCCGGAGGAAAAGATGGGATTTCAATCAGTTTGGGGACATCTCCCCAGAACGGCACCTTCCAGCAGGTTTTGCAGCCACTCATTGGTGTGTGCTGCTCTCCAGGCAGCAGCACTCTGCAGGCAGGCACAGCGCGGGGGACGAGGCAGTTTTCAGTACTACAATAGATATCACAGGCCCTTTCAGTTACACTGTTATTTTTCTATTCAGAGCTCTTAACGCCAAGCAGTAGCATCCTCCCCACTTCCTCCATCCCCGCTCTTCAATCACTCCTCAACTCTCAAGAAATAGCCTCATTTCTTGTCTCTGATCAGAGGAACAGCCTGGCACAGACCTTGCTACAGCCTTTCATCCTCCCAGCCTTCATGGTGCTTTTATTTTAGAAGTGAAAGTCAAGTAACCAGCTTGCCTCCTCTTTTCTCCCCCACTAGACACTCCTGCTTCTTCTCTCACAGCCTCACCAGCATGCACACCAGGACACCCTGCATTTGCCACAGCCCTTCTCATCTCTCTGAGCCTCTAAGTCCAGCACTGTGACCATTAAATATGTCCCTGCTCCTTCCCTTTTGACACACACAGTTCTCACTCAGGGCAAAACCTTTCATCCCAGAGCCACAGGGAATAACCAGGTGGGCAAGCAGGCTTGTTCCCCAGGTTCCCTGTAGCACCCAGAGAGGTTTTCACTCAAAGGCCACAATGGAGTGGAGGGAAGGCTGGCATGTATCAGCTTGGCAGGCTGATACATGTTTAGAGTTAAAAATCCCAAGATTTCAGGCTCTGGAAAAATTTGTGGATTAGACAAACTTCATGACCTTTTTCTAACCCAAAGGGAGAGGAGGAGCAGAAGGGCAACGCAGTCCCACCATTTCTGATCCAGAAAAAGCTCCCTGTTGCAGGCAGAGAACACTCTAAACAGAAATATGGCTAAAAAGCCCAACAAACGACCCCAACAGGACTTTGCATCCTTGCTGGATACTCAGCACCTCATGCATCACCCTCCCCTAACCCCACATTGCAGCCTCAGCTATCACAGCCACACAAACTGCCTGGACAGGGATGAGGAGCAGCACCCCAGAAGCTCCACCCTCACCCCGGGGGCATGAGCTGCTCTTCCTAGGGCAGGGCAAGAGTGGATCCCACACCTCCTCCTGATGCCCCATCAACAGCAAAGTTCATCAGCTAGATTAGAGCATCATAAACCCACCTAGCCAAGCCCCAAACTGCGTCTCTACAGCTCAACACAGAGCCCTCCCATCCAGTTTCTGTATGAGCAGATTCGGAAAGGTAAAAACCACCCAGGAGAGTGGCAGAAACCAGTGAAAACTCCAAAACCCCAAAGCTGGGGCAGGATTCACCAGCCATGTGAGCCAAAGCACTGTCACTCCTCTCCAGGGCAGCTGGTGGCAACAAAGACTTTCCAGCAACATGATTATATGGTTTTAGCACTGGAGCACAATTCCTAGAAGATAACAGCCTGAGAAGGACCACTTTATTGGCCCACCACATTAGAGGAAAAAAATAAAAGTCATAAACAAAACCAGGCTCAGCTCCAGCACTGGGGATGCAGAGACCTGAAGGGGTGAAGATGAAGGCAAGATGATGCTCTGCCGAACAGCCCAGTGAGTGACAGGACACAGTGTGGGTGCCAAGCTGGCTGCTGCCTTCCTCTCATCTGTAAGCTGAACTGCTTTGTCTTGTGTTGTTTTCAAATAAACTCCCCCAATTCTGGGTCAGTGACCCTGAAAACAAACAGCTGCATGCAGCCACATGACTCGGAGACCCACAGCACCATCCCCAGTGGCTCCAGGGTTCCCACCAAGCACCTTTCTCTGTTGGTAACAAGTGAAAAATTGGTGATAAGAAAAATCCCAGCTCACAGGACTGCACCTAATGCTCACCCCCTGCTCGCAGTGGTGCTTGCAGGTGCCCACAATACCACTAATTTTCCAAGGACAAAAGTTAATCAGCTTGTATTTGCAGCCACAGAGGAGAAAACACATTTCAGTACATTATTGGGGTGGGAAATTTCACTGAAAACATTAAAACCATGCAGGTGTTAACACCAGATTCAAAACATCATTATAAAGATTAAAAATTTAAAAAAAAAAAGAAAAGAACAGAGAGACTTGGAAACATATTTAAACCAGCAATCATAAATAATATTAGTCACAGTAGGCAACAAGAACACACTGACTTGCAGTCTGTCGTTAATATTTCTTTCCAAAACAGAAGGCTTCACAAAGTTGCAAGATTTCCTAAGGTGTTTAAATAAATGCAGCTTCGAACTGCTTAGCTGGTGTGAAAGAGATTTGGGGAGAAACTGCTGGGAGTATTCATGACTGGGAAGAGAAATCTTGAGGTTTTCCCTCCTGGGGGACATTTTAGGAAAGAAGGCAGCCTGTTTATCAGAGAAATCATTGCTGAAGTTCAAGTAAAACAATATTCACAACTCCAGCAGACCCTTGCTACTCTTCCCAGCACAGCAACCTCAGCCGAGATGTAATTCCTAGCAGTTCCCTCACACCAGGAGCGAAGCAGGACTCACACAGGATATTCTGGCCCTCTATACCACATAACATGTCGTTCCCGCTACTGCACAGCCTTTCCCCCTCCAGGTGTGGGGTTGCTGCCTAGACCTACTCGCGTGTCTTTCTCGCCGGCAGTGCAGCACGGACCCGGGAACTTCCCGGGCAGCGGCTGCCTCTCCCGCACCAGCCCCTGCTGGAAGCCACATCACTTTGCTTTATTTCATTCTGTTCCATAATGGAACTGGAGTTTGGGGATGGTAAAATACTTGGAATGCTACAAACCGTGTGCTGGTTGCAACTCAACTCCAAGGGAGGCTTTAAAGAGTGTGGCAAGAAAAAATTTTTCTATTGTCTCCTCCATTTCTTTTCTTCCATTTCTTTTTTTTTTTCCCTCCCTTCTTTTGAAAGCTTAAACTTGACTAAAGCGGCTCAGACACAGAGCCTGTGCCAAAGCAGATAGGGAGTTTGGAAGGAGACCAGAAGGTTTTGTGGGGTCACAGCTCACCCCAAGACCTAACTAACAGCTGCTCTTGGCCAATGCACGCCTGGGGACCATGAACCTCAGCTTGCACCGACACCTCCAAGCAAGGAGCATCCCCTGGAGGAATACAGAGTCCCTTAAATCGGCTTTGCACACCCTGAATTATTTAGGGATCCTGGAGCTGGGCAACAACCCAAACCCCCAACACCTCCACCTCTCCTCATATTGTACACTCACTTTAAACCCTCGAGGAAAGGACCGGGGACTGGAGAGAAACGGGGTCAGGGAGGAAGAACGGGTCTGCAAGGGGGGAGACCGAGGTTAGGGTCCCTCGCGGTATCAGGGGAACGGGACCGGAGGCCGCTGATCCCCGTGGAAGGATGGGCCGCCCGCTACTTCTACTCCGACTTCCAGTGGAGCGGAGCGACGGAGCCCGCGGGAGCCGCGGCATCGCGGCGGGACGGCCGGGGGAGGGGAGCCCCGCAGGAAGGGAGCCCCGCACCCCGACAGGGACCTCCAAGCCCCTGTAACAGCCCGGAAAACTTCCCAGGCGAGCACGGGAGACGGGGCCCGCGCCGCCGGGTGCCCCCCGCTATCCCCGGGTACGGCGGGTGACAAGTCCTCCCAAACCCGGGCTCCTTCCCCAACACTCGGCGGGCTCCAGACAGGAGGTGCCCCTCGCCCTGCCCGCAGCTCCCGGGGGTAGGAGGGGCCCCGCGGGGCTTACCTCGCCGCCGAACACCTGCAAAGGATACGGGTTACAGACCAGCCGGAGGCACCAGCTCCGCGGCCGGCTCTCCTGGCTCAGGTAGAAGAAGACGACGGGGGCCAGCGCCGGGTAGGGCAGAGCCTCCGCCTCTGAGTCGCCGCTGCCTGCCTCCCTGTCCCCTGGCCCCGGGCGGCCCCCGGCCCCGGACAGGTCATTAAGGCGGATGAAAGTCTTGGCTCTGCCCGGCTCCGGATCCTCCTCGGCCGCTCGCGGTCCATCCTCGTCCATCCTCCGGCCGGCGGCCCCGGGGGAGCCGGGGCGACGCGGGGCGAGCC
>WEIV01023921.1:237186-254512 GCA_013390005.1 Calyptomena viridis
CCAGCGGGGCTGGACGGGGCGCACCCGCCCGCGCTGCCCGGCGGGGGTCGGGCCCGGGCACCCCCTGCCCTGGGGAGGATCCGGAGGGAGAACGGGGATCTGCAGCGCCGAGCGCTGGGGGCGGGGAGGAGACGGAAAGCCCCGCGCTGCGTTAAGCGGAGGCAGCGCCCGGTGGGACACTGCAGCACCGAGAGAAGGGGAAGCCGGTGAAACATGGGGCGGGGGGCGACTGCCCCGCGCGGCCCCTTCTGCGAGAGGAAATAGCCTCAGGCAAGCGAGGCCCGCCGGTGCCATGATACTGAAGGCAGCAGGAGTCGGTACCGAGCCCTCCCGAGTGCTGCCCGAGCCCTGCCCAAGATCCTCGCCCTGCTGCGGGGCCTCGGGGGTCTTCCCCCGCCCCGTCCCCGACCCGTGCTGCTGGTCTCGGTGCAAGTGGGTCACCGCCCGATGTCCCCTCCAAACCATCCCCCGGCTTCTCACGAAGGGCCACCCCGACTGCAGCCCGTCGCTCCCGGCTGGGCGGGGACACGACAACGGCCAGCAGTTCGCAAGGGAACCCGGCCCCGAGCAAGGGAAGGGGACCAGCCACCCCTCAACCGCGGGAGCAGCGGGTCCCCCCGGTCCCCCTTGCTCGGAGGACGCGGCCGGAGCTCCCTCTGCCGGTGCGAGTCCCGGCCGTGGCGGGAGCCGGCCCGACGGCAGGGACCGCGCCGCCAGCATCCTCTGGGGATGGCGGGGGGGACACACAACCCGAGCCGGGGGCACGGCACGCTGGGCACTCCCGGCCATGGCAGAGCCAGAGACCTTCCTCCAGCGGGGCCAGAATAAAGGATTTTCTGCCGGCACACCTAATTTTAAGTGCAGACATACCCAGGCTCAGCCAGAGCCCTGCTTCTAAATGCTTAAGGCTTTTTGCCAGTTTAGAAAAAGGCTTTTCACCCTTCCCCGGTAGCCCCCAGCATTATATTTATATATATATATATGAGCATGCCCTTCCCAAGAGCTCCAGCTAGTCCAAAGCCACCTGCAAGAACAACAGTCAGATGCTCCTGTCTGACCCAAAACGCCTTCTCTTGGCCAAATCCTGCTGGCCTGGGAGCATACTTGATCTTGGATTCACAGCCTGTGCTGTCCAACCCGAGACAAATCACACGGCTGTTGGCAAAACTTCAAGGCCAGCCAGGCTCTGCTGCAGAGCTGAGGGAGATGGTGTCTGGGCAGAGGAGGNGAAGGCAGCAGGAGTCGGTACTGAGCCCTCCCGAGTGCTGCCCGAGCCCTGCCCAAGATCCTCGCCCTGCTGCGGGGCCCCGGGGGTCTTCTCCCGCCCCGTCCCCGACCGCTTGCGAGCGGAGACCGTGCTGCTGGTCTCGGTGCAAGTGGGTCACCGCCCGATGTCCCCTCCAAACCAGCCCCCGGCTTCTCACGAAGGGCCACCCCGACTGCAGCCCGTCGCTCCCGGCTGGGCGGGGACACGACAACGGCCAGCAGTTCGCAAGGGAACCCGGCCCCGAGCAAGGGAAGGGGACCAGCCACCCCTCAACCGCGGGAGCAGCGGGTCCCCCCGGTCCCCCTTGCTCGGAGGACGCGGCCGGAGCTCCCTCTGCCGGTGCGAGTCCCGGCCGTGGCGGGAGCCGGCCCGACGGCAGGGACCGCGCCGCCAGCATCCTCTGGGGATGGCGGGGGGGACACACAACCCGAGCCGGGGGCACGGCACGCTGGGCACTCCCGGCCATGGCAGAGCCAGAGACCTTCCTCCAGCGGGGCCAGAATAAAGGATTTTCTGCCGGCACACCTAATTTTAAGTGCAGACATACCCAGGCTCAGCCAGAGCCCTGCTTCTAAATGCTTAAGGTTTTTTGCCAGTTTAGAAAAAGGCTTTTCACCCTTCCCCGGTAGCCCCCAGCATTATATTTATATATATATATGAGCATGCCCTTCCCAAGAGCTCCAGCTAGTCCAAAGCCACCTGCAAGAACAACAGTCAGATGCTCCTGTCTGACCCAAAACGCCTTCTCTTGGCCAAATCCTGCTGGCCTGGGAGCATACTTGATCTTGGATTCACAGCCTGTGCTGTCCAACCCGAGACAAATCACACGGCTGTTGGCAAAACTTCAAGGCCAGCCAGGCTCTGCTGCAGAGCTGAGGGAGATGGTGTCTGGGCAGAGGAGGAGGTGCAAACCCCACAGTCCCCCATGCAGGGGCAGGAGACCCTCCTGCAAGCCCAGGGGGACATGAATGTGACAGCACACGGCATGTGTGACATCGGGTGAGCGGAGAGCCTGTGACATGGGTGCTAAGGACAAGGACTCCCATTTCTCTCACAGGTTTCTGAGCAATTCCCCCCTCTGGATACAGTGCGTCCACCCACAGAAAGGGCAGGCTCAGCTGGTCTTTGGTCTCTCTCTGCTCCAGCCAAAGCAAGCAGACATGCCGGCATGCCAGGAGCTCCCTCATTCCCCAGCCAAGCCTCCTGTGGTGGGGCACACGCCAGCCTTTGCCCCCCGGCAGAGCACAGCCCAGCAGCTCGACAGCTTGGCTGTGGTACAAATGCAATTCCCGGGGAGGTCCACAAACACATTTGCATGTACAAGGTGCAGTCTTAGATCAAGCAATTTCCTCGCTACATATGTACAGCCTGGTCACAGCTGCTTTTGATCCGATTCTCTTTGTATCCTGATAATGTACAGAGAGCCTTTGTGTGTCGGTCTGTTTATTTAAATGGATTTGGAGCAAACATTTTTTTAAAAGCTGAAGCTTTGAGCCTCTAAGTGGGTTACCAGATTATATGCTGTCTCCATTTTAATTACATTTGGCTCATTTTGTTTATTGCGTACATTTTCAAGAATTATGCTCGTCATGAGAATTGAAAGCATTTTGCTTTAGAAGATACCTGCCCTATAAAGTGATCCAACATCACACAGGAGAGACAACACAAACCTTCCCATCTCCAATAGCATTCTCTCTCTCAACTAGGACAGAAAAAGAAGAAAGAGGATATATGGCTCTGTCAAACCTAAGTTTAAAATGAAGCACCCAAACAGCAGATTCAAGCCAACACCACCAGTTTAACAGGATTTTGGTCAGCAAACACTAAACTAAAAAGATTCTCTTGCTAGAGAAGAGTGATCTTGGTTGTGGGTCTCAGAGGGATGAGAGTCCACAGCCCATCACAGTCCAGCTGGGGTGTTTGTCATCCCCTGTCTCACCTCAGGGGCAGAGGAGTTAAACCAGGAGCACCCCCCAACATTGCCCCACCTCAGGGCATCTCCCCAGGGAGCCCATCCCACCTGCCCAGGTTAGACAAGGAATTTGTCTTCCTCAAACGAGGGCATTTGTTTGAGGGAACTCAGCTTCCAGACAGAAGTGGAGCAATCTTTTGAGAAGAGGGAACACTGCTCCAGCCCAGAGCCTTGGTGAGAAAGGAGCTAAAAGTGACCCTGGAGACCAGAGCTGCACGTTTAGGGATTTGGGATGCAAATGAGCAAAAAATTTCAATACAGCATAAGAAACTAATGAGGTCACAGTCGCCTCACATGCACAGTCCTGGCCTCCTAATTATACCAAAGATAGCACAGGAGAGAGGAATGGGGGTAAGCCAGGGACAACTTGGCTGGTGGCAGGAATTTTAGGGCTGTGGTGGTTTTGGAGGGGCAGGAGAAAGGGGACTCATGCACTGCAACATCAGTTATGTCCTCAACAGCAGATGTGCTGCACCCCAAATTACTCAACAGGCTCCTGGCAGGGACACCTGAGGAAGAGGAAGCAACTCTACTTTCATCCCAGCACAGCCCTGTTGAGCTCCTCTCCCCTCCCATTTAGGGGGTCTTTTGGGGGAGCACAGCCCTGCACTCTCTTCCTTAGCAGAACTTCTAGGAAAAGCATTGTGAGCAACACTTCTCATCAGGGGAGAAGTTTAGCCGAGCCAATGCTCACCAAAACCAGCTCTGGTGTGGTAATGGGATTTGGAATTGGCCGTACAGGAGCTGCTCTGAGCTGCAATGGGAAAAGCCTACATCTGTAACCACTTTGGCAGGAGGAGGATTGAAGACAGCCTCAGCAGAGAGGCTCCAATCCAATGGGAACCCGTCGCTATTTGTTTTGCTGTTGACATACAGCTGCAGTAGCTGTGGGTGATTTTAATAAGGCAGGATAATATTTCTATCAGTTCTGGGAGCTATAGATGGAACCCATATAGGCATCTGGCTCAGGGCTGAGTGATAAATCGCAACAAGATTCAAAGCTCTTCTCATGCCTTGGAACCGAAAACGCACATTTCGTTTCGGATGTCAGAGTCTGGGGGCAGAGCAGGCCTCCCACGACCGATTCACAGATTCAAGTGCTGTTGAAAAGCATTTTGACAGCAGTGAGTCCTCTCTGTCCGTGCCTCCCACCCCACCAGTGACAGTCAGTGCTGTGGGATCAGAGCCCTTGCTGAACACAGAGGCTCCTGGCTGCCCCATCAATGAATTAACCCCATGAGAAACACCATTCACGGTATTTCAGTTCACACATCTTCAGCAGAGACACCCACCAAACTCAGTCCTCACAATTCCCCATGCTCCCCCCAGCCCCAGTCCTGACAGTCCTGCTGGGATGCTCCAATCCTCAGTACCTACAGCTGAAAGAACACTTTCCCCTCTTTGGACAGCAGTAGGGGACCTGGAGACCAACCTCACGTTCCATACAGCAAAAAACGGCACCTTAACCCTGCATAACCCCATCCAAACAGCTGCTTTCCCCCCAAGAGCTCATTTTGCTAATTCCCTTTTTCATCACCCAGATGCTTTCTTGCCCTTCCCAGTTATCTCCTCAATTCCATGGCCCTCAGCCAAGTATCCCAGGGCTTCCCAGTCTGGTGCCACATCTCAGATCCCAGGGCTGGGTACCAGCACCAGGAACTACTGTGGAGGGTTTGGGAGAAGCAATTGCTTAATGAAACCAACTGCTAGAGGCTACAAGCAGGGTTTCATCTCTCATTTTTTTTCCTCTTTAATGAATGTTTTTATTGTCTCTCTCAATCTTTATTAAGTGAAGAGCCAGACAAGTAGTTGGAGGGAAAATATACTACGGCATGAAGCACAACCACTGTGCAAGGGGACATACACGACCAGCGCAATCCACTTGGCGTGCATAAAGGAATTAATAATTTAGGCTGGGGAATGCTTATTGTTGGCTGATGACCAGCACATTTCTGCATGATCAATGTTTGCACCTTGACTTTTTGGTACACAATCAATCCACGCCTGAACACGGCCCGAATTTTAGGAACTGCTAAGTCTGCAAGGGCTGAGTTGCTCGCGGCTGTGGCACCGGTGCAGCTCATTCTCCTGACTTTGCAAGAGCTGAGCTGAACCCAGGTTTCAGCTCTGGGGCTTAGAATGTAATTTATAGTAAAAATATAATTTATAATAAAAATCTGTCTGCCCCTGCTGTCTTTAAAAAATTTACATTTTCCTTTACAACCTCTATTACCTCCAGAAAAGATGGAGAGGGGAGGGAAGTGTCCTTTCAAGGCTATCCTGTTTGGGCAGATTGGGTGTTTTAGTGGCCACATCCTGGCTCTGACCATCATAAGACACAAAGATCCATCAGCCTCACAAAGACAGGCCCCTCTAAACAGCACACAAGGACTCAGCACCATCCTGTTCAATATCCTCTTGCATTTATCACAGCTCCCTTCCTCTGGGGAAAAAATAAACTCAACTGAAATCCAGCCAAGGTCAAGGCAGGTCGCTGTCTGACACACTAAGGAAGTTCTGCTTTGCTCTCCCATTGGACACCAAACCTCAGCCCAACTCCTGGCTTGCTTTTGTTCCTGCTCTGGAGACCCGGCTCTGCGGGATGAGGTTTTGGGTGAGCAAGACGTGCCTTCACACCCAGCCTCACCCTGTCAAGCACACACCACGGAGCAGATCTCCTCCATCCCCTCCCAGTGCCACCCTCAGGTCTCTTTCCCAAGCAGGCACCACTCTGCAGTGCTGGGGGCTGGAGCACATCCTTGAGCCTCCAATCATAGAACAGTTTAAGTTGAAAAAACTTCCAAGATCAGTCTAACTGTTAACCCAGCACTGCCAAGGCCCCCACCAAACCGTGTCCCTGAACTCCAAATCCACACATCCATTAAATCCCTTCAGGGATGGTGACTCCACCACTTCTCTGGGCTGCATGTTCTAATGCTTGACTACTCATCCAGTGAAGAAATTTTTCCTAATATCCAGTCTAAGCTTCCCCTGGCACAACTCGAGGCTGTTTACTCTTGTCCTGTTGCTTGTTACTTAAGAGAAGAGACCAACCCCCACCCAGCTACAACCACCTTTCAGTCACAGCAAGTCATAAGGTCCTGCCTGAACCTCCTTTTCTCCAGGATAAACACCCCCAGCTCCCTCAGCTGCGCCTCATAAGACTTGTGCTCCAAACCGTCCCTCAACCCCCTCAAATCTGCATTTCTTGCTTTTTTCTCGCAGGCTCTTTGCCATCCCTCTTCAATACCCTCCTCTCCCCCGCTGCCTTGCACTGCTTTTGGCTTTCATCAGGTTCCCAAGCAGGGCGCGAGCAGCACGCCAGCCCCGCCGCTATCAGCGCTCCCACTCTAATTGAATCTTCAAATCTTGTCTGACAGGAAGAGACAAGAGGGAAATGAGACGCTTGTTGCCGAGCCCCGGATCCCCGAGCGCGGGTGCTGCCGGCTCTGCTGAGCACCGGGATGCTGGCGAGCATCGCCTGGAGCTCCCAAGTGCACACGCCTTCACCCCAGCACTGCAAAAAGCACGCCCAGCACCCTCGGGAACTCAGGAGGGCATCGCCACAGACCGGGGTGGCCTCAGAAGGGAATGGTACAAGGTGCCAAAAAGAGAACAGAGCTGAGAGTAAAGCAAAAGTAAGGGAAGAACCAGGGGAACACCTAAGGTTGGGCTGTGGAGTTCAGCCCTGGGCTTGGCAGGGATCAGGGCACCAAGATCTCTCTCAGCACGTGAAGGTTTTCAAGGAGAGAGAAACCTTCCGAACTACAGCAGCACATCCACAAGTCACCCCCCTACCCTCACAGTGATTTCAGGCCCAAGAAAGGCAACCCTCTTGCCTCCACCCAGCCAGAGGCACACAAAGGCATCACCACCCCTTTTCTGGCACAAGGGCACACCACCCAGAGGTCTTACCACGACAGTTCTAGCCGAGCCCTTACCTGAGTGCTCAGGAGCTCAAACAGAAGACACATTCACCACAGAACTGCACCAACACCTCCAGACACCCTCCTGCCCCAGAACTAGCAAGGGGAAGGCGGGAGCTGGAACTCTGATTGGACCCTGCTGAGCAATTGAGCAAATTGCTAATTAAGAAAAGGTGGACATGGGAGGGGGAGAGGTCAGCAGCTCCTAGTGTTGGTGGCCAGGCATGAGCAAAACAGGTCTTGGCCCATATTTTAAAAAACAAACCAAAATTTTGCCCTAGTAAAGGTTTTTTTCCAGCCAGCTCTCCCACCGCACAGCAGCTGAGTCCCACGATAAGGACGTTAAATTCATTAAACTCCCTTGCAAGGGTTGTGCTGCTGCAGTGAGGGGAGGTCACTGTCCCACCCTAAAGAGGCCAACTCTGTCCCCAAACTCCCAGCCCCGGGTGGCAGGCCAGGAGAGCACCACACCCCCTGTACCCCTGCCCCTGTCCTAAAACAGCAGCTTCTCCCTCCAGCTGGAGAGAAAATGACCCAAATGCCTTTAAAATAAATTAATATTAAATGAGCACATGGCACTGATAGCAGTGACTGACATGGCACAAATGTCTCCTGCTCTCTGAGGAGTGGTGAATAGCAAGGGCAGGGGGATGGAGAAACATTTCCCTTGGAGGGCTGGGGGGAGAAGGATCAGAACAGGAGGGAGAGTGGGGCTTTAACCCAGGGTCTGCAGAGGCCAAGGGCCAAGTATCTTGGGGCCAAGCCAGCAGGATGCTGATCATGACCAAGAGCTTGTGCCCCCCATCCCAATGAGCATCTCATCCTGGTGAGCACTGCCCCAAGCTGGCAGCTGCAGGCTGGAACAGCTGGGATGGCTGCCTGTCCTCCAAGGAGGGGACTCTGCACCCACAAACAATCTCAGCCACGAACTGGGAGCACCCCTGGCAGCCACAGGCCCTTCTGCACCCCAAACTTTGCTCCTTTGCTGCTTGACCCCTTTCAATATTATTCATATTCCAGCTCACCCATAACAACACTTGATGTGGAAAAGGTTTCTTTTTCACCCCTTTCCTTCTTATTTTTTTCATAGAAGGCCTCTGCTGGGAAATCTTTGTAATTAATGGCCCTTTAAAGTAAAATATAATTAAAAATTATGTGGAGCACGACAAAGCCTGCTGGCAGCTTGTGATGGGGGGTGGCTTATAGAAAGTAGGGAAGTCAGGCAGCTGCAGGTGCTGCAGACAGGGGTGCCTGGGCTGTGGTGAGGGCTCCACACTACAATATGCTGGAGTGGGTTCATCCTGGCCTCATTTCACCCTAAAGCAGGAGCACCTGAGCTTCTTCTGTCACCCGTTGGAACACTGGGGCACATCTCATCACCCTCCAATGGGAGATGGGACATGGGTGGATCTTCTGGGATGAGATGCTGAACAAGCTAGGGCAAGGGGAGACCCAATCCCAACAGCTCGTGGGGCTGCAATGGGTCCATACACAGCCAGGGAGCCTTCTTGGATAGAAAAGTCTTATTTTGACACTTTTAGAAAGCCAGGGAGGGGGAAGTGGTCCTCACTTCCCAGTTACCCTCTTACAGGAGCCGAGCACAGCAGAAGCATGAAAATGAGGATTGTCTCATTTAAATTTAATGCTGATGAGGAGATCTTCCTCCTCTTTCCAGCAGAGAGCAGATGTTCCCGTTTCACACAGGCAAGGCGTCTCTAAATCACTTCCCCAGCAGCGAGGTGGATGGTGATGTCATTGTTTATAGGTTATTAGTTATTATTTCATAGGCAAACCTGACATTTTTCCCTCTTAAAAATACATTGAGATGGATTCTGGGTTTCTGCCACTGAAAATATCCTGGTGGTCCCGTCATTAGCCTCCTTCCAGAATCAAGACTGCTTTCCTTATAGCACATAATTAAAACAGCACTTTGAATTTTCAGCAGCTCACAACATCTTCATGATGCACGGGAACCCAGGCAACAGCTCGCTGCCGAGCCCAGCCCCTCCAGAGGCAGTGCCCAGCATCTGTGCCTGCAAGCCACATGTGTGTGGATGTGCAAGAAGCAAGTGAGGGGTGTGAGGTGTGAGAGGTGGCAGAACAGCACAGTGACACCAATGACCCCTGTTTGTGAGCCACGTGCCAGCTGCTCTTTGTGGTTCCCTTCTCTGTGCCAGCTCCTGCCACTCTTTGCCATGCTGGTGTGGAGGTGCTGGTGTCACCCAGGGTGCTTTTAGCCAGTTCAACACATTTTAGCTGGATCACGCAGCCTGTCCATGGCCTTTCTCTGACATGAATTGAAATTACCTTACCAATCCACAGGCAACATGAGCAGCTGGCTGCTGGGCTTTTAGCCTGTCCAGTGGCACTGTGGGCTGTAAGGGTCACCCTCTGGGTTTGGGGTGCCCGAACCAGCTGGGCCCAAATGAGATTCCTGGATGCTGGAGGTGCCAGATCCAGTGGATCGGGGCTGTCAGCATGGGAGAAGGGCAGAGCCTGCAGGGATCCAGCTGTCCTATGGGGTGCAGGGGGCCCAGGGAATGAGTAAGTTTGGTGCTGCAAAGCCCCATAACAGCAGGGCAGCCCAGTGCCAGTTCCACGCCATTTCTCATTCTCTGCACAGTGGTGCCAGCCTAGTATATCCCTGATCCCCCTTTTCTTGGGACACCAAGTGAGTTTGGTGATTGCAAAGTAGCCTTTGAGCAGCTCACAACTCCAGCCTCTCCTATGAGAGCTCTCTGAGGAACAGCCAAAGTCCCCAGATCACACAGAGATGAGGCAAAGGACTAGCAGGTGCTCCACAGCAACGTCCCAACAGCCCCACAGCAAAGCACAGGGGCTCAAAGCCTGTTCCCGCCTCCACTTTGACCCCACGCCAGAGCTGACATGCTTAAGAAGCCTTGATCTACCTTAAAGTGTGGTACAAAAGGCAGTTTGGGAATTATAGTAGTGGAAAGCCTGGACCTGGCTGTGTCCCAGATGGCTTCATCTCCACCAGAACAGCCCTGGGCAAGCCCCAGCACACCAGACGTGGCTATGGCACTCAGTCACCCCAGCACAGCAAGTCCCAAGACCTGCCCCAAGAACCACTCTCCACAGTGCCCACATCTTGCTCACTCAGGACAGACCCAGCTCCCCATCATGGGTACAAGCCACCATCCAAAAATCCTCCAGAGCTTCCTCCTACCATAACCCTGTCCCATTTCACAACCTAAGCACCTAGCTGTGACAGCCCTAACCTGGCCCCAGCACAGACCAGTGATGCTTTAGTCCATGTCCAACCCCACATGCATCCCCACTCAAGCAGTAGCACAATTGAGGACATGATCCCTGGTTTATTTCAGTCCAAAATGGGCTCCATTCAGTCCTTGCCCTCCAAGACCCAAGTCTCAGATGCCTCCCACCCCTGGAGCTGCCCCTGCCCACTTCCTGCCCCAATGCCTGCCTGTACTGGTGTGACTGGGGCAGCTCTCACCCACAGTGCAGAGCAGGTACACGGTGCTTGCATGCACAGAGGAGCCAGCAATGAAACAGAATATATGAGTGCTCCCCTAACCAACAGAGAGGAGTTAACGACATCAAACTGGTTTGTTGTTGTTGGTTTTGATTATAATTTTTTTAAGCTCTGGCTTCTATCAGTCATTACTGTTATATTGCATAACCAGGGAGAAATCTGAATGAAGTTAATACCTGCGGAGTGCGGTGTAGAATATTCATGTACTGGGAACCAGAATGAGGCAAATGTGAATCTTTATTACCAGTGGAGGTTGTTAAATATTTTATTTTCTGTTTGAGACACGCTGTGACACATGAAACTCAATTAGAATATAACTAAACCCCACTCTAAATTATAGATAAAATGACAACAAATGAAGGGGAGCAGTCTGAGCTCCCCCATGCACAGCCTGGGGGAACAAGGGGAACAACTTTGAGAGAAGAGGGCAGCCCCCACAAAACACTTCCATCCCAGCCAGCGAGCACGAGCACAGCACTGTGTTTCCTCTGCAGGGCTGATTTTTGCCCTGAGACATCCTGAAGGAGACCCTCAGGAAAGCAGGATGGATCCCATTTCCCTGCAAACCAGCTTGTGCTTTCACCTAGAGCAGCCCCAGACTTCCAGTCTCACCCCATTGGTCCTGATGCACCACAGGGACCCCCCCCCAGCTCTCCACTCTTGGGCTGTGTTTACTTAAATCTGAATGTGTCTGGTAATAAAAACCACAGTGAAAAGGAAAGACAGATTTTAAAGAGAAATAGATATCAAGGGCCAAATGCTGCACTTGTGCCATACTATGGAAATGCTGGAGTTTTCTATTCCTTGGCTCACCAAAGTCAAGCTAAGGACACTTGCAGGGATGGAAGAGTCTGAAAGGACTGTGGGGTTAATTCTGTAATTGTTTTCTCTGGGAGATACTTGTCATCAGTAAGGTCATGTGTACGTGGGTTATAAGTGGCTGCTGCTGGGGCCAAGATTAAGCAGCATCTCTGCACAATATCCACAGGGATATTGCTGTGGTGGACACATAGACAGACAGCCATGCTTCTAGCCCAGATAGGCATTTTCTCCCCAACCTTGCTCAATGCAAAGTTCCCAGTCTGCTGGGATTCTCCTCAGTGGCCTTGCAAGAGCATCCCTCAGTGTTGCCATGGAGATGTGGGAGCCTGGGTGCTGTACCCCTCTGGGGAGAGCTGCAAGACCCTTCCTCCACTGCACCCCTTCCCCTTGGCTGTCCTGTGAGATAAAAGGAATTTGGGGACTTCATTAGTGCCACAAGGATCTCAGCCAGAGAGAAGCATGGGATCTGTGCTGGCGATCAAAGCCATGGCCCTTCGTTAGTGGCAGAATCCAGGAGCATCATTAGTGTGTGATGAGGGAGACCGAGGCAGCAGGGCAGACAGAGAAGCAGATGGGGAGGTGGTGTGGGCAGAGAACAGCAGCTTCTCAGGGGGTTTTTCTTGTGCTTCTCAGCTTTGCAAGCCTCAAATGACCCCAAGCCCCCAGTATTCCCTTCATCTCACTCCCCTTTGGGAGCTCTGCCAAAAGCACTGGGGTCACAGAGATGGGGACACTGCCCTGCACTGGCCTGGGTTAACCCACCTGTCCGTAGTGCTTTCCCCTTGGGGCACATTTCCAGCCTGATTACCTCCTAATTTTATCTCCTACCTGCTTTTTCTCTGCCTCACTGCCCCTGCCTGCCTGTCTGCCCCCAGCACTGAGTCCCCCTCCTCCCTGTCCGTCCTCCTCAGCTGTGCCCTCGTTGAGCCTGTCACCAGCACCGGTCATGAAAAGTAAAGCCAGAACCCATCCCCTATCAGAGTTCAGCCTCTGGCCCAGTCTGCCCATGGGCTGAAGGGTCCCCAGACACCACAGGGACACCCACTCTTGCCCCCACCTCAGGCCAACCTGCCAGGGCACATCCAGCCTCAGTGGGTTTGTTCATCAACACTTGGGCTGCAGCTTCACACTACACCTAGGACACTTCCAGCACTTCTGTCTTTGTAGACTCTAAATTAGATTCTTCTCTTTGTTATTCCTGCCAACCCCTTAGAACCTGGGAAATAGCTTTGTCTTAATTTTTTTCTCTTTAATTTCCAGTTGTTCACCAAAACACAGATTCCCTTTCTTGTCTGCTTTTCTGGGAGATAAACACATCTGTGCTGGCCATGCTCTGCACTTTCCAGATACCATGCTGGCATCCTCAGCACATGGCAGAGGTAGCAGCTCCCACAACCCTTAGCAGCTGATGGAGACTCCAGTCACAGCCACAGAAACACGAGTTTTAAAGCACGGGATGGTGAGGAAGATAAAGCAATAGGTATAGAAAGCTGGGTTCTGGCTGGCATAATGAGCAGGCTTCCAAGAGGGATGAGGGGGTTGCATGTGGGAGCAGGGTCTGGTCCAAAGGCAGGACCCAAGAGCTGCTCACACACCCCTGTAGGAATAGGGACCCCCTGCTCCATCACATCCCAGCTGTGGGGCCACACCACCACCATCTGACCATGGAGCCAGGGGAGGTATGAGTGCCACCATACCCAGTGTCCTGGCTCTGTCCAGGGCCCCATGACTAATTTGGGATGCAGTGGACATTTTTAATATGCTGCTATAAATATTCATAGGCTGTCAGCTATGAAAAAGGACCCTGCCTCTCACCCCGCTGCCCTGTCAGGAGACAGCACAGGGGGGGACAGACCAAACCCTCACTGGTCACCACAGGGGTATAAAACCCTCAGGGGCCACTGGGACCTCCCCAGTTTACACCAGTGTGCATCCCGCTGTGAGGATGCCTGGTTGGTGCACACCTTGTGGACGGCCCAAGCCGGCTTGTACCCAAATTCTGGCTGAACACCAAACCAGTTTTCTGGCGGCCGTGATGTCCCCAGCAAGTGCGGGGGCGAACGCTCCGGCAGGGGCGGGGGCCGGCTGTCAAACCCGTGCCTCGGATCCCGCGGAGCCGCAGCTCGCGCCTGTCACGGCAGCCTCCAGTCTGCTGAGCTGCAAAAACCCGATGAAAGCCTTGTGCTGAGTTGCAGTTCTGCTGTGCTGGCGTGCATCGCCCGGGGGATCGCCTGCCACCCGCTCCCACGTCCCCACCTCTCCTTCCCAGCCCCACATCACTCAGGCATCACCACTGCCCCGGCCCCAAAAGCATCATCCCACAGGGACACGCAGCCCAATTTCTGCATTTCTGAATACTTATCGATTCCTCTCTTATACTCTTCACCCCAGCATATCGATCCAGTTTAGCCTCTGTGACTCCAACTAAATTAGCTGCCGTTAATCCATGGATAATTGCAGCAAGCCCAGCTCTGCCTGTCCCAGATTCATGGGTGTCAGGGACAGGAAGGAGAGTGCTGGGTCACGCAGGGACATTCAGGTTCCTCCTCTGTGGGTAAAGCCCGCAAACAAGCCAGCAGGCATCAGCCCAGAGGCATCGGGGAAGTGCCCTCAGGACATCCATGCTCCTGTCAGAAATCCAGCTCCTGTAGCTTGGGACACAACCTGCTATTCCAGCAGGAGATTTGGCCCCAAAGCCTGAGCATCATGTCCTAGCTCCAGCTTTTCCCAAGCCCTTGGGATCCTGATGTGGGTTTCAGCCTCAGCTTATACCATAAGGTATTGCTACATGCTCAGGTTGCAGCACAAGAGGGGTTAACCCCAAAATCCCACCATCCATGGAGAGAAAAGCCATCTCAGCCCTCACTGGAGCCTTGGATAAAACCCCAAATAGAAAACAAAGCCTGTTCCCCTTTGATTAGCAGCAGTCCAGGCTCCCTGGGAGCCCTCAGCATCTCTCACCTCTAATTTAGCAGCTCACAAAGCGCCAAAGGCAGTGGAGATGTCACTGTCACCTCACCTGACAGCCTAACACAGCACCTGGGGACATCCCCACACTGATGACAAAGCCATCCCTCCACAGGGGGCCCGATTGCTCTGTGCATCCCCAAAACCCCCCTTCCAACCAGGCACCCACAAACCTGCACCTTGCTCCCTGGACATCCTCCTTTACCCTTCTCTAAAGCCTCCAAAACAAACATTTTATTTTGATTTAATGCAACAGTTATCACAGTCAGTAAATACCAAAACTGTATTAAAGGAGGATTAATGGCTGTGTAATGGCCAAGTGTCTATTGCATAACTCTTAATCGGTGGTGATGGCCTCCTGCCATCCCTGCCTGCCTTCCCAGCCACGGCACAGGCTGACAGTCCCATGAGAAATGGATAGGATTCTGCAACAGCCAGGCAGGAATGGGAGGCCTCCAATTATTAAACTGGTTAAAAGCACCTGTCCATGTGTGCAGTGCCTGCTCAGACGGTCCCCAAAACACCTCAGCCCATGCTCCTGGCAATGGCAGCAGCCTGGGGAGAACTGTGAATTCCTCTGCACAGCCCCGGGGCACATGGTGGCTCCAAGAGAGGCCAGGCAGGGCACACGCTCCGGGACCAGGCAGGGGTGGTGGATGGTTTGGATATGCTTTTATGGGAAGGGAAACTGAGACAGCAGCTGAGTGGGACACCCCCACAGAGCCCCCACACCACAGTCTGGCCCTGCCCCCCGGTCCCTGGCATCCATCTGCATGGAAAGTCAGCTTAAACAGAAAAAAAGCACATTTTGAGCAAGTGTTGGCTGGATTCAGCTGCAAATTCACTTGTCAGGAATATTGGAATTACTGGAGCTGGATGACGTGAACATCTGTGCAAGGCAAATGTTGGGGCAGGGAGGGGGTAGCAGAGCTGCTGAGCCCCCCAGCCCCCTGACTGCCTGCAGATGCTCCATGAAGGGATGCCAGAGAAGGGTTGCTGCAACCCAACATGTGCCCCCACCCACCTCCCGGGGCAAGGGGACCTCAGTAAACACCCGAAATTACTGCAGAGAGGAGGCTGCACCTCAGGAGACTCACCAGAGCAGCTTGTTGGCTACAAATTCCTTCTGGATGAATGCTGGATTAGCTGGGTTTGATGACACAGGATTGGCATGGAGGAACTCATCCTCCTGCACTTGCCTGTCACAGGCTCCTCTAACGTTTTGGGGCATTATGAGTCTTCATCCCTTTCAGAGCAGCTACTGAGCAGCATCTCACAATTTCCTCCTTCAGCAAACCCCAGCTACCAAAACCTGCCTGTTTATTCCCAAAATAACCCTCAGGCAGGAGCTAATCAGCCACTCAGGCATGAGCAGATTGGTGCTCAGGTGTTGACAATTCGGCCACCCAAGCGTGGAGCCATGGGGTGCCCAGCCGTGCCCTAACTGGGTGCTCAAGCATGAATTAACCCCGTGCCCAGATGTGTACTGGGCACCCACGCCCGGGAAAAACCTCGTTTTGCCCAATTTACCTTCTCAAAGGCTGGATTTGCCCAAATTGCACCTTCACATGCGTTCCAGATGGGGGGTCTCGACACCGAAGCACGGTTGGATCCAGGCTGGGGGACACCCCTCTCCACCCCCTGTTCCCGCAGATGCAACATCCCAAATAACAAACAGCTTTCAAAGCCTGTCTCCTACTGATGTCACATCAATGCCAGAGGAGATAAAAGCCAAGAGACTCAGAATATGCACTGGTTTTGCTAGGGAATAATAATTAGAGGGAAAGCCTCATTAGTGCAGCAAGGGTGACTGCCAGCACTGCCTCCCCCACCCCGTGTGTCCCACACCCCCCAAAGGGGCACGGTGGACGTCAGCCCTCCCAGCTGCCTTAGTGGGCTGAGCACTGGGGTCCACTGCACATTCCCCAATGTAAGTGTTAAAATGTTAAAGGGGGGTTTATGGTAAAAGAAGGGGAAAATCTGTTTCTCCTCACCCTTGGCTGCTGGGGCTTTCAGGTGAGCTGAGAACCCCGAGTAGGGTGATGAAGCCCCCCTGTGCCCTCTGGAGCAGCGAGATAGCAAAACCAGGAGTTTGTGGGGAAAAAGCAGTACATGGGTTATTTGATAGGTTTGGGGAGGGGGTTTTGACCACTCTGCAACTGGAAAGGAGCAGGGGGAGCACAGGATGCTGGTTCTGGCCACCCTGACCTGCTGTACTGGTGGGAAAAAGCAGTCTGGTGGTGTCCCTGGGACATTCCCCAGCAGCCCGTGTCTGCTGCCAAAGGGAACGAGAGATCAGAGGAATGGATATTGTGAAGTGGCACAGCCAATGAGCTGAAGCAGCCAGGTGGCCCCAGGGATGGGAAGAGTGTGGAGCTGCACACAACAGGGCACAGGGACAGCACAAAGCAGAGATGCCAGGAGGACAGAGGTGCCACAACAGCAGTTATTCATCACAGAGAACTTCTCATTCTTGGTTTGTTTTTTTTTTTTTATTGAGAGGTGAGCACAATTCATCCTAACAGAGGTTCACAGCAAAACTCTGCCCGGCAGCCACTTACAAAAACATAACAACAACCAAGATGGTGCGGGAGAAAGGCATCCTGTGTCTGTGCCTCAGGGAGCTGGTGGGCACTGCAGTGGGCTCAGTGTATCGCCCCCAGCCCTGTGCCACCTCGGGGACAGCTGCCATCACGGCGTCTGAGATGTCTGGGCTTCCCTGTGGGCACTCAGCACCAGCCCTGCTCTCCCGGGATGCTCTCCCGGCAGACAAAGACCAACTCGCTCCAAGCAATCCTGAGGACGAGTGTCAAATCAATCCCCACAGCAGAGATGCCAAGTTAAAAAAAAAAAAAAAA
>WEIV01023921.1:254797-266579 GCA_013390005.1 Calyptomena viridis
AGGTGCCCCAAAAGCCTTTATTCATAACAGAGAACTTCTCGTTCTTGGTCTCTTGTTTTTTTTTTTATTGAGAGGTGAGCACAATTCATCCTGACAGAGGTTCACAGCACAACTCTGCCCGGCAGCCACTTACAAAAACATAACAACAACCAAGATGGTGCGGGAGAAAGGCATCCTGTGTCTGTGCCTCAGGGAGCTGGTGGGCACTGCAGTGGGCTCAGTGTATCGCCCCCAGCCCTGTGCCACCTCGGGGACAGCTGCCATCACGGCGTCTGAGATGTCTGGGCTTCCCTGTGGGCACTCAGCACCAGCCCTGCTCTCCCGGGATGCTCTCCCGGCAGACAAAGACCAACTCGCTCCAAGCAATCCTGAGGACGAGTGTCAAATCAATCCCCACAGCAGAGATGCCAAGTTAAAAAAAAAAAAAAAAAGCAAAAAAACCCAGAGGAAAGCAGCCAGCCATCTGCCAAACCAGCAATTTTCAGCTGGATTTCCAGAAACACTTCAACTTTTAAAACCAAGAGAGGAGAGAAAATAAAACCCCTCCTCTTCCACAAGCATAGAAAGCATTTAGATGAAGTGCAAAATTCCAATTTGACTTCAAAGTCATTCCTCCTGGCTGGTTACCCCCAAATCCTGGCACAACTGACTGGAAAGCTGGTGGGCAGTGCTGTCATGTTGCCAGATGATGGCACTCAGCCAGCCGAGGTGTGGGGTGCTGTGCCAGGTGAGCCCAGGGTGCCACAGGGATGCTGAAACCCTGTTTGGAAGTGGGGAGGATGAGGAGGAGTAGAGGGGAAGAAATAGAGAATAAAGTTTTCATCAGTTGTAACCAGCAGGTTTTTTCATGCATTATATATTAACTTATTGTATGTTACATTCTTCTCTGCAATGGAAAAATACCACGGCTGTGGTAGCCAGTAACACTTTCAAGAGCACTTGACTCCCATGTCATCCAGGTGCTTTTGACAGTGTTACCCTAGGTTGCTATAGGAACTCTAATAGTTTTCCCATCTGAATTCTCCATTAACGCTGGAATTTATATTTAATTTGTTTTCCTTTGCCTTGGCAAGAAGAGGAGAGGTGAGAGTGCGCACGCAGGGGTAGGAGATGCTCCTTCATGGGTGTCTCCTGGCCATGCCAAAATCAGCACTGGGCACCAGAGTTAATTGTGCCAAGACACTGCAAGCAGACCCTGACCTGCTGCACATGGGGAAGGGCACAGCCCCACTGCCCTGCCAGGAACCATCTGGGATGATGCTCAGGGTGGCTTTATTACGTTCCCGTGCCAGTCTGTCCCCCCCTGACTGTTCTGCAGGCAGCAAGGCCGAGGGGCTCATGGGCTGAGCATCCCACGCAGCTCCTGGGAGGAGGTGACGGGCAGGGAGCAGGTGAAGTTGCTGCAGAGATAGGCAGTGGCTTTCCCATCCTTCCTCTCCAGGGATGCAAGGAAAGGCAACTGGCGGTAGAGGAACCCAGTGCTGTCTCCATCTGCAAACATCAACACCTGTGGAGAAAGAGCTGTGAGAGCCAGAGAGCACAGCCAGCACCAGTGAGCTGGTCCTTCCCTCCCTGCAGTCATGCTGAGGGCTGGCAGTGTCCCTCCAAGAGCTCTCCCAAAATGTAGAGGGCAGGGAGCTAAGGAGACCCATACCAGCCCTCTGCCACGGTCCCACAGTGGCCACATCCCTGTAACACCTGTGCCACAGGGAGCACAATGGAGATATGGCAGCTTTGCCTCCCTTGTCCACTCTGGACATTGGGCAGCCAGGATGAAGCAGAGGGACACCTGCCCAGCCCAGGAGCAGCCCTGTCCCACCTGCAGCCCAGCTATTCCTGCCTTCCACACACTTCCCAAAAATCTCAACCGCTAGCAGTGGGTCAGGGGCTCTCCCAGCTGACACAGCAGCACCAGCCAGGGGTGATGACCGGGCTGCCAGGATAATTAGCTTTTCTGAAAGGGAAAATGTTTGTTAAAGCCTCAGGGCTTGCAGGCTAATCAGGAGAAAGGCCAGGAGCTGGCAGCAAGCCTTCTGCTCACACTGATGCAAAGGGTGAGCAAAACACCAGCCCTTCCCAAGGCCCAAGGCCCAAGGCCAGCATCCTGCTGCTGGAGCACACAGCTCTTCCTTGCCTGCCCCATCCCCTGCCCTGCATGAACACCCACTGCGGTGCCTGCCAAGCACAGACATGCTTGCCACGCATCTATGACACTCACATCAATGCCACCAAGAGATGCCAACACCAAATGCTGCTCCCACAGCACGTCTCCCAACACAGCACTGCTTGCCCAGCACACGGGAAACAGCTATGGGCACCTGGGGCCAGCAGCAAACCCAGCACTGACACCCAGGGATGCCCACACAGCCTCACCCATGCCTGGCAGGGGCTGCCCACACCCCCGTGTCCCCAGAGGGTCACCAAGCCCCCAGGCCTTGTGTAACGTTACCCCCTGTGTAACGGTTGCTGCAGTCCCGTCCTGTCCCCAAACACTCCACATCTGCTTGGCCACTGCCTTGACCCAGGTCTGGCTCAGCCCGTCTCCCTGCCTGCCTCCTGCTCCCCCCAACCTCCTCCCCCTTCGCCTTTGTCTGGAATTAATTCCAGGAATGATTAATTACCAATTCATGTCCAATCTGAAATTCATTATTCATTTTTCTCACAAGCTCCCCAAGGTCCTCTCACAGGGCCAGTATGAAGGCGAGCGGCAGGCGAGCGCTCTGCAGCTGAGGAGATAATGGGATCCTTCATAATTACCCTAAAGACCATTAACAGGGCAGGGATCTATACCAGGAGTGGGGATTCAGCCCCGGAGCAGGGATCCAACCCTCTCTGCTCCCAGCACCAGGACACCCAGGGAAACAGCTATGGGCATCACCCGGAGAGCACCTGCATCCCCCAGCAGCATTTGCCAGCAGCAAAGGGCTCCTTTGGGCCCAGGGTTTATTTAAAATCACGACCTCAATGCCATTATTATCATCAGCATCTCGTTACAGCAAGGATTCCAATGTGAGGTTTGTAAGGAATTAATTACTGGAACGACCTAATTAATTGTGTTTCTGCAGATGAGCCTGGCCCCCAGTGCCCTGCCGGCACTGAGGGAGGTGGGGCACAGGGGACACGGTGATGATGTTTCCCCAACATTTTGGCAAAGCCAATTCCCAAAGCTACCATGTCCCCAGAGCAGGTGACTTGGGACACCTTCCCAGGGTGGGGAAGGAGAGCTGGGGACCATCTGGAGGGACTGGAGGCAAGTGGGAAAAGGAGCACCCACACATCTGTGCGATGTGGCATGAAAGGAGGGATGGCTGTTGGGAGGCAGCAGGCTGCTCCCAGAAGCAGTGCGACCCTCTGAGAGTGGGATTTTCCCTCCCACTTCCCTCCATCACCTCTGCAAGGTGAGGAGCCATTGCTACTGCCAGACATGCAACTCCTACTACTCCTGCACACTCGTGCTTGGGGAAGCAGAGACATTTGCCCATGGGGATGTGCTCCTCTGAGACAGAGCTTTTACCTCCTGCCACGATCCTTCTTCCAGGAAACAAACCCAAGCTGTTGAATGCAACAGCTTCGGTTCCATGCCACCACCACAACACAAAGAAAATGCAAAGGCAGGCAAGAGGCGAGCAGGGCCTGATCCTCACCTCCATCACGAGGAAAACACAGGAGCAGGCAAGGGGAGAGCAGGGTTGGACCTTCACCCTGCCTGCTGCCAGCCTCCAGCTGCAGCCCTGCCAAGCACGGCCTCCCAGCATGCAGCCCGTGCTCCATGGCTTCACTCCCCCATGGAAATACCCATCCAGATCACTTAGACCTCATCTTCGTCCTTTCCCCAAGGAATGCAAAAGCTTGGGAGGGAGACCTGCCCTGTGGAAGGGAACATCCCTATCAGCCAGGCTTGTAACCAGCATATCAGAAGGGAATCAAACCACAAGGAAAGAGAGAACATGGCCATACTATTTGTTCTGCTCAAGACCCCAAACCTGCCTGGCTGCATCCCCCAGAGCCAGCGTGGGCTCAGGTGACCAACAGCTGAACCAGCTACAGGCAGGGGAAATTGACTATCAGCAACAGTGCCAGGCTCCTCATAGCCACACAACACTTCCCATCCCTGCAAACTGGGTCACCCACTGTAATTCTTCAAAGCAAGAGAAGAAGAAGGTGGGAGCAGAGGCCCTGCACATGGCACAGGGACTGGCGTGGCTGAGGGGTGATAGTGGACAGGTGATGGTGGAGGAAGGAGAGCTGTGTGCCCCACTCATGCTCCTGGAAGTTGCGTCCCTCCTTCAACACCAGCATTAAACACTTTTGGGGACATTGAAAGAGGGTCAGGGGTGACAGCCTAGTGGGCTGAGCTAATGTGAGGACAGAGCAGGGGATCCTGTGCTGATGGGTCATCCCTCCTTAGTGCATCCCAGCTGGGGTTAGAGAGGGAAACAGGTGCTTTGGCCTCAGTGCCAGCTCCCCATGTGCTCCCCATGAGGCTGAACACGCAGGTCCCTGGCACCAGAACCCAACAGGCAGGGATGAACCTGGTCAAAAAATTGAGATCACTCACCTACATCCCAGCCCTACTCCCCTCTGCTCCACAGCTTTGCCAAGGCCAGAGCCATCGTCCCCAGGGCAGGGATACTGCCCACCAAACGTGATGGGCACCAGCTGCTGCACTGCCCCTCCCTGCCAGCTCCACAGGCAGCCAACAGCTCCAGCTCCTCCGTGGGATGCACTGAGTGATGCATCTCAGAGCAGGGACGTGGAAAAGCAGAAACCCCAGCACACAGGAACAGCACAGCTTTTGGGAAAGCCAGCCCCTCCTGTGGGGGTACCCACAGCTGGAGTGAGGTACTGCCTTGCTGCTTCCAAGGATGCCAGTGTGGCTCCAGCCAGAGGGTGACCCAGACACTGGCTGGATCTGCATGGGGTATGAAAGGTTTTCCCTTGGGAAAGCACTGAGCTCAGGCTGAGAGTGGTGTAAGCAGACAGCAGCAACAGCAGCTGCTGCTGCAGCCATTCCTGGGCCGAGCTGCCTGCACTCTGAAAGGACAGGATGCTTCCCAGAAGCGAGACAGGAAGGAGGAGGGTGGATGCTAAAGCAGCACTAGGAGAAAGAATGAAAGCACCAGCAATGCAGTCAGCAGGAGCCAGGGGGCGCCTGGCATATGTGGGGGCATCTCTACCTTGTTTGGGCTGAAGACAGAGTGGACACAGTGCAGCATCTCTTTGGTGTCTTCTCCTTGTGGGTCTCCACAGATAACGACCTGTCCAGTGGAAGTGTGTGTGGCAGGAGGGAGAAAAGAGAGCTGTCACTGCCACACCACCACTAGGCCCCCTCCCTGTGACAGGTCCCATAGGAACACTGACCCCCAGCCCATACCTGTTTGAGAGTCTGATGGAAGATGGCAGTGGCCCGAGCCATCTCTGGCAGGCTTATAGGGATCTTCTGCAGCCTCTCTGAGAAGGCAGCCAGGATTTGCCCAGCTTTTTCCACCCAGTCCATATGGCCAGAGTAACAAGCTGCTCGGAGCAGGTTTGTGACAGTGACAGAGTTGGCAGTGGGCTCTGCTCCATCTTGGTCTGCAGGGGACAACACCTGCCATCAGTCCAGTACCTCACTACCCCATGGCTTGGTCCTCCTGTCTGGCATTACCCCTGTCCTCCTGAAGCTGCCCCACAACACAACCAATGGAGATCATGGCCATGTCCCTGAGCTCACCATTCTTGAGGCGCAGGAGCAGAGAGGGGTCGCCAGCCTCGCTGGAGAAATATGCAAAGCCTTTGGGGTCCCAGAAGAGCTTGTCTTGCATGTGCTGGAGATGCAGGGCCCACTCCAGCCAGCCCTGCTCCAGAGTGGCTTCATACAGGTCAAAGAGTGCTTGGATGACAAAGACATAATCCTCCAGGAAGCCTTGGATGGGCACAGCACTGCAGAGGCACATGGGAAAGGAGCATCAGGATCTCTACAATGACCAGGCTGGAAACGTTCTCCAATGCAGCAAAGCCCTGCCTACTGATCTGTTACCCAGAGGTGCCACCAAGAGAAGTAGTGGCTGTGCTAAGTCATCACATGGCTCAGCCCCAGGGTTCTCTACCGGAGAGGAGGGCAGGGGAAGACTCCTGCCAACATGTAAAATGAGGAATGGGAAAGGACTTGACCTTAATTCCTCCTCACTGGGTGAGGGGAACTAATCCATCCTAAAGTGCATTGGAGGCAGTTCTGTAGAAGGCAAACATCCTCCCTCCCTCACAGTTCAGTCCTGCCTAGAAGAGGATGGGGACAGCTGGGGGTCGGGGCAGCACCTGCAGGGTGGCCAGTTGATCTGCAGATACTCTCTGACACTCACCTCTGCTCCACCGAGTCGTCCTTGCCCCGGTAACAGCTCCGCAGCAGCCTCCCGCTGGCAGGGTCAAAAAGGTGTGTCCTCAGGAAGGCAGCTGCCTGTGCAGCCCGTTGCACATACCCCTGCTCAGCCAGGGCTGCCCCAGCCTGGGCAAAGCCCGAGATCATCAGCCCTGTGTAGGCACAGACACAGGCTCAGGGGGGCACATGGAACTGATGGAGGTGTCACTGTCTGTCCCTTGAAGGATGCTCAGTGTGAAGCTCATCCTCCCTGATGCCAGCAGGTCAGGGCTCAGTCACCAGCTCTTCTGCTTGGTTTACATCACTAAGGAAGTCACTTACTGTCACCAAAGAGACGGACAGAGTCCTGCAAGGCCAGCAAGAGCTGAGCCTTTGCTTGTGGGCAGAAACAGGGCTTAAGGGTATCCTATTTGCAGGACATGGTATGACTCCACCCCACACCAGCTCCAGACCCAGATACTCAGGGATTTACTGCTGGGAACAGTGCCTGGGGTCCTGAAGTTATAACCTGCAGCAAGAAGCCCAGATGGACACGGAGCTGTGGTCCCCATTGCCCATGCAGCACTGGGGATGGGGTCTGTGCCAACCTGGATCCTGGGTCCCCAACTCAGTTCCCTTCCCCACAGCCCAGCCAGGGAAGCTGGGCTGAGCCAGGGGAAGAGTTTTGCTGCTCTCTGCTGGCAGCTGGGGAGGGAAATAAAGCCAGAACAGTATCCCCATGCTCCACAACCTCACAGCCTGCAGGTGTGGGGCTGCTTCCCCAGAGCCCCTGATCTCAGCCCACCCATGCCTCTGTAGGGGCTCTCCAGTCCCAGCAGGACTCATTGTTACCACACTCCCAAAATGTGCCGGCCTTGGGCAGCCACAGAGGGGTCCAGCCACAGCATGAGTCCTCAGAGCCAAGCTGCCTCTCACCATTCCAAGCTGTCAGCATCTTGGAGTCCAGATGTGGCCGTGGCCGCTGTGCTCGGGCTGTGGACAGCCTGTTCCTGCATTCCTGCAGCAGGGCATCCAGCCTGCCTGGATCCAGCCCGAACTGGGCTGCTGTCAGCTCCAGGGAGCACCGGACAATGAGGACATTCTTGCCCTTCAGCTCCTGATGGGGGTCCTGAAGGGAGAGAGAGACATGTTCTACAAACACCATCAGGTCTCAGACTCCAGGTGCTTTGGGGCTGCTCTGCTATCCCTCCATGCCCAGGGGTGTGGGTCCCCCACCAATGCTCCTGGTACCAGATGAGTCTTTG
Organism: Calyptomena viridis; assembly: GCA_013390005.1. NCBI lineage: Eukaryota > Metazoa > Chordata > Aves > Passeriformes > Eurylaimidae > Calyptomena > Calyptomena viridis. The sequence goes on from WEIV01023921.1 coordinate 262,400, forward strand.
CTCTCTCTCACCTTCATGGGGTCCACGTTGCCAGTCTGCTCCACTCCATAGTGGTGCATGAAGACATCTCCCAGGGTTGTTCCCTCTGTGGCCCCCTCAACAGGGTCAGGGAGGAGAGCCTGGAGCTCCTCTGCTGTCCACACACAAAAAGCCCCTTCTTGCTTCTCTCTGGATGTGGTGGTTGGGTAGGAATCTGCATCTTCTGCACTATAGAAACCTCCTGCCTGGGAAAAGAGCAACAGAGACCCTCCAGCTGCCAGGACAGGACCTTCAGATAGCTCCCCATCACTGCTGGGCTGGCAGTCCAGCCACCAAGCTGCAGCAGTGCCCCAGACTGACCTCAGCTGGGGAGAGAGGGAGGGAAAAGCAGCCCCAACACACATCACAGGGCAGGTAAATGGTTCCCTTTGGCTCAGCTCAGGGAACAACCTACCTGGTCACTCAGGTCCCGCGAGACATAGAGCAGAATGTCTCGGGCAACATTGGCAAAGAATTCATCACCAGAGATCTACAGGAGTCATGGGATGGACATCATTATTACAAGGGGTATGGGGGGAGGCAGGAGACAAACCAAGACACAGTAAGAGACTCTGATTTAAAGGTTGGCAAAGGAGGGGAATCACATTTGAAAGTCCAGGAGTTTTAAATGTGGGATGAATTCAGACTAAGATCTTTGATAGAAATCTACTATCAGTGGATGCTGATCATCTACTAGCCCCGGAGTTAAACCAAGGTCAGAGGCAGCAGCATTTGTTTGCTGACTTGCAAACACTAGCCTGAAGGCTGTTCCCTCCCCTGTTATGCTCAAAATGCTGGAGCTACACTGTCATGGGTTTGTCTAGTGTTTCTGGATAAACAACAGTAGATGAAGAGGAGCATGGGATTGTTCCATGCCCATGGCACGGACAATACCTTGGGGAACAGACTTTGAAGAAGCTCCCCAAACCAAACCAGCCCTCCCCAGCCGAGTGGTCTCCCCCCACACAGAGGGGTGCCACAGCTGTACCTGAAATGCTCTGCTGTACACGACTGCCAGCTGCCCCTGGTCATAGAGCATCTTCTCAAAGTGAGGGACGTGCCAGTGCTGGTCAGTGGAATAGCGGTGAAACCCCTGCAAAGACCGTGGGGACACATCTCTACCACACACCTCCAGCCCACACCTCCAGCCCACGTCTCCAAGGCATGCCAGGGGTTTACCCCTAAGGATTCCCTCCTACCTGACCAATGTGGTCATAGATGCCCCCATGTGCCATCATCTTCAGGGTGTGCAGAGCCATTTGCAGTGCCTGGGCACCCTCTGGAGTTGTTCGGTGCAGGGCCCAGTACGTAAACAGGAAATTCAAATTCACTGAAATACAGGGAATAAGTGGGAGGCTGTGGGGTGGGGTCTGCCCCCACAGCACTGCCTGCCCCACAACAGGGCTCAGCAGCAGAGGCCACACTGACCTGGGGTGGGGAACTTGGGAGAATGGGAAAAACCACCATAGTCCTCGTCATAGTTTTTGGAGAGCTGCTGGAAACAGGTGTCCATCACTTCTTTGGAGGGTGGGGGTGACTCCTGGCCCTGCACATGGATCTCAGACGTGTGTCGCAATGCTTCCAGAATCCTCTGACTACTCGCCAACAAGGCATCTTTGTTTTTCTTCCACTAAGATGCAAATGGAGAAAGACAATTCTATGTTTTTCTCTCACTTTCTTCTTCCTGCCTGGCACCAGTTCTGAATCTCCCTCCTGAGATCAGCTCAAATCCACCTCTAACCCACCAAAGCTCTGGCATGTTCTCTCAGCTACCCTTCCTGATGGCTGTATTTCCTAACTCAGTCACCCTTCAGGCCCAGATCAATTTCCCTGTGTCCCTTTTGGTTGAACCCTGGCTGCTACACCACTCCTACCCCACACCTGCTCTGCGATCCGGAGCAGCACAGTCCGAAAGCCAACACGATGAAATCCATCCTCAGGAGGGAAGTATGTCCCCCCAGCAAAGGGCTTGAGATCTGGGGTCAGCCAGACACTCATGGGCCAACCACCTCCACCACTGGTGGCCTGAAAGACAAATCACAGGTGCATCAACGTCATGCAAGAGGCACCTTCTGCTCTGTGCCCCTTCAGCATATCCAAGAGCCTCACTCGAGGACGGACATGTGCTTCTCTCCACCCCCTGAGATCCAGCATCCACCCAGACCACCCCATCCAGACCACCCCACACACTGGTTCCTCATGCATGAAGAACATGACCATGAGCCACATCTTGAGGAGCCAGTCAAAGCCTCCTGGGCCCTGCCCGTGCCTCCCTCACCTGCACAAAGGTCATGTACACTCTGTCCACATCGGGCCGCTCCTCACGATCCACTTTGATGCACACAAAGTGTTTGTTCATGATGTCCCCAATCTCCTTGCTCTTGAAGGATTCCTCCTCCATCACATGGCACCAGTGGCAGGTGGAGTAGCCAACTGAAAAAAAGCTCACGAGTGATGAACGGCCCTTTGCAAGGAGCAGGACACGTGTGATGGGGACATCACTCCGAGATGGGGAGCCCTGCTATGGGCGGGGAACTGCTCTCCCCTAGAGAAGAGATGAAGGAGAAAGGACCCTGGTGTCTCCAGCTTTTGCTCATAAAATCTGGCCAAGGAGTCTGATCCTAAACGAGCCCACCTTTGGAAAGAGCTTTTCCAGCACATGGCCCTCTCTTGCTTGATGTCCATCATGGCTACTCACACACCAGCTTGGGACGAAGCCCAATTTATCTGATCATCTACTGAACAACCCATGGGGATACAAAATATGTCTTGTTTCTGGTTACCTGACAGGAATATCACCTTGTTCTCTCTCTTTGCTTTATCAAAGGCTTCCTGACCCCAAGGGTACCTGTGGGGGGAAGACAAGAAAGGAGCTTCAGTGCTTCCAGCTGCCAGGACTCAGGCTCCTCTAGAACTGCTGCCTGATAAGAGAAGCCAGAACTGGCTTACGAGCATGGAGTCTGAGCCCATGGGAGCTTCACCTGGCATTGCTTCCATGACAGTGAGTCCCTCAGCCCCACGGACACAAGGAGAGGAGAAGGAGGAGGGGAAGAGGCTCCCGTTGCTCTTACCAATCCACAGGGTTGTGGGCATGCTGCAGGAGGTACGGGGACTTCTCATTGATCAGGCGGTTGGTGTGACGAGGGACGCTGGGGGTGCTGGGTGACCCCCCCGTGGCCATGGCTGCGATCCCCGTTAGAAACGTGCACCTGTGACACCAAACAGGCTCCTGGGTTCCCTGCTCACCACAGTGAAGTTCTGCCTCTGTAGAGAGCCACCACGGCCCAGAGCTGCACCATCACCTCAGTTCCTGCCAGATCCCCAGGATGGGGTGCTGCTCCCTGCTATTTGCTCCCTGTGCCAGGGGAACTGCTCTCAGCCCCAGTGACCATGGTAGGGCTCAGTCCACCTCCATCACCCCAGGACCCTACAAGTCCAACCCACTTGCTAGAAACTCAAGGAAGGTTGCTCTTCTCCAGCTCAACACAGCCATGGTGGGGTGAATCCCATCCCCAGGGCTGCCCTCCTCCAGCACCCTTTGGGGACACACCTGACAGCTGAGGGTGCAGGAACAGCATCTGTGGGACTTGATCTGCATGTCCTCAGAGAGGAACATCCCCTCGGAGAGGAAAATCCCCTCCCGTGGGTGCAGGGGTGGGTGAGGGGTCAGGGTGCAGGCACAGAGGGGCTCAGACAGGATGACAGGAGCAAGGGGCAGAAAGGGACCAGAGACCCTCCTGCTGTTGGGCAGGACGCAGGGCTGGGGTGCGGGGATGCAGGAAGGATGCAGGGATGGTAAGCAGGGATGCAGGGCAAGGATGCAGGGATGCAGCACGTGTGAGAGGGGTGCAGGATAGGGATGTGGAGAGTATGCAAAGTCATGCAAGGGGTGCAGGAATGCGGGGAGGATCCAGGAAGGATACAGCGGGTGCAGAGCGATTCAGGGGGGATGCTGGAAATCGCAGATGTGTGCGGACGGAGGCTTTAGGAGGTATTCAGGTTCAGGGAGGGGTACAGGGCGCTGCAGGAGAATTTAGGGGATGCGTGATGCGCAGCGAGGACGCGGGGGGCACAGGAGGGGTGCGGAGCAGCAGCGATAGCGCAGCGGGGCTGCCGGGGGCCGCAACCACCGCCCCCGGGCCGGACCCGCCCCCCCGGGCCC
>WEIV01023921.1:275481-290541 GCA_013390005.1 Calyptomena viridis
GTTCCCCCCGGTGCGGTGCGGCGCAGCGCGGTGCGGTACCGGCCGCGGGGGATGCGGCGCCGAGCCCCTGCTCCGCCGCATGCGGGAGGCGGGGATGCTGTAAATGCTCAGTCACTGCCCCTCGCTGGCAGCCAGCCAGGCGCTGCTCGCTGCTGCCTGCTCGCCTGTATTTTTTCCCTCCGCCCCCCCCATTATTTTTAGACAGAAATCCACGACCACGGGCGCGGAAGCGGCTCCGAGGGATGCCGACCCCCCCCACCACGCAGCTCCCTCTCTGTTACCCAAGGCCACGCCAGCAATTTGGGTTCTTTAAATTATTATTCTTTTTTTTTTTTTTTTTGGTAGGGTCTAAATTTGGAGCAGATTCTTCCCCTGCTCTGAACAGCTCCCAGAGCCTGGCTGGGGGGAGAGAGAGAGGCATCAGATGACATGACAAAATAAGTCATGTCTCTCGATCATTTCAATGCCACCCCCTCTCTCTCCCGGCCTCTGCCTTCCATTTTAATCACTGACAGCCCTTCAAATATTACGGATATATATAATCTTTTTAATATCACTGACATTTTCCATGATGGAAAGCATCTCGGGAGGGCTGAAACATTCTGGAGGGGGACTGTGCCTTCCTACTGATGCTCCTGCCATGCAGAGCAGACCTGAGATCTGTCTTGCCCAAAGGTCCTGCCTTGGGTCCCAGGGGGAGGCCACCGTGCCTCCGAGGGCTTTGCAGATTTGAGCAACCTGACATTCCCAACAAGCTCTGGCCATTGTCCAAATAAGCATCTAGTCCCTCTTCCAGCTGCAGCCTGGAAGAGCACATCCAGCATCCAAAAGCATCCCCAGATCAGCTCGGAAAACATCCCAGCCTGGGCAGTGGGAAGCATTCTTCATGGCAGCCCAAGATCCAGGCATCCTCTTCCTCCATTCCCAATGCTCCTGCTTCACTGTGTCAGATGGTGAGGCAGACAGCTTCTTCAGGCACTGATTTTTTTATAATAAAAGAAAACCTCTCAGTGCAGAAAACATCCTGCAAGGTGTTTTTGGAGCTGTACAAATGTGGGGTTTCTTTGCTGGGGCCTGCAACCTGGCCATGGGAAGTGGGACCCAGGAAGCACTGCTTGCCCTCAGCACAGCCTGGCTGCTCACCCAAACCCCCTCTGCCTTTGAGAAGCCTCTGGAAATGCATTGTCACCTTCTGCTTGCAGCATTTTCCTAGAATTCCCCCTCTTCCCACCCGCTCTGATGGTAATGGTGTCTTCAGGCCCCCACTGACGTGATGGGTTTGGTATGCAACTCCCAAGGCCAGGAAGGTCACTCACCTCAGTTATTTAGCAAATACAACACAAATTATTAACACTAATACAAATAATGCCCACATTTGGGAGAGAAGGAAGAATACTCTCCTTGCTTGGCTGCAAGGACTTGGCCTTACAGGGTTCTTCTGAACCTGAGGGTCCCTGCGCTAATGACAGAGCCCGCACAGTCTTACACCAAGCCTATAAATGAGGAGTACATGTTTCTGAAGCAATTCTCTGGAAGGCAGCTCTAATTTCACTGCAGTTCCCGTCATGTAACTTCCACAAATCAATGCAAAAGGGAAAAAAAAACCAAACAAAAACCAGCTGGCTCGGAGAAGGCTGCAGCAGCCACACAGCAGAGTAACAGTTGTTGGCCCACACATCCCTTCCTGAGTGCTGCTTGTGCCTCGTCCCCTAAGGACATTCTTGTCCAAGGCTGGAAAAGGCACTGGCAATATTTATGACAAAAAATTATGATAAAATTAGACTATTCACAGGTTTGTTCTCCTTTGCAGAACTCTTACACCACCCGCCTGCCCTGTGTCATCAGGCTCCTCCCTTGGAAAGGAAGGAGATGTCAGCACAGGACATTCATTCTTCAGTCATATGTGACTGATGTAAAGCTCCCATCTTCCTAGTGTTGTATTAACAGATTCTCTTATGGATAGAGGAATACATGGAGCCTGGTTTCCATAGGCTGGACTGGAGACATGGATCCACAGAGACTTGGACAGGCTTTGCCATCCCTTAGCATAAAGCCACCAAATGAAAGGATTCCTGCCTCCAAGACAATCACGTTGCCTCTAGAACGTGCAGACTCCCTCTCCTCTAGAAACAGATGGCTTGAGCAGTTTGAGATGGGCAGATTCACAAGCTGATAATCATCTCCAGGGAGGCAGGAGCTATTGTCAGAGCCTGTGAGACACACCCCAACTTCAGGCCTTTTTCCTCCCAATTCTCAAAGTGTTGCTGAAATGCTCACTCCAGGAATGCTGAGCAGAGACATTCCCTTTGTGGGTCTGTGCCCGCTAAGCCAGAGGAGGCTCCTGCTGCCACAGAAGCCAAAATGTTTCCCCACACCCCACTAAAACATCTCAAAACATGAGGGGCCTCACCTGGCCAGCAAAAAAAATTAGCTGTGCTTTATTGTGGTTCCACCAGGAACCAAGAATTCCTCTCCCAGACAGCACAGGAGTTAAAATGAAAAGCAAGACACCAATTGTGCAGAAGGCACAGGAGTTATTTCACACTCTGTGCAGCTCCAGACGTGTGTCAGTGTGGCTGCCAAAGGACAGCAGCACGTGCCCAAGGCACACACGCCTGGTGCCACCGCGCAGGGACGTGCAGAATTCCTAACAGTGATGCTCAGCACGGATATGCATCTGCTGCCTAAGAACTCCAGAGGTATCACAAACCTCAATTAATGATCTACACTGATGTCATTGCTCTACAGGGCCAAAGCCTTTCCCGGGAATGCTGTCCAGCTGCTTTAGCAGGAAGATGGTACTTTACCAACATCAGCCAGGTCTCGACAGACCCAACTCACTCTGCCTTGGGAACATTCCAGCTGTGATGCACAAGGAAATCCAGGGAGGAAGCAGTGATGAGCCCAGATGCATAGGTAGATGGACAGACAGGAGGGGTGGCTCTAACGCAAGGCCTCACATTTTTAGCAAAAATTTCACTCATTTAATTCAAGAGTGATTAGTTTTGGAAGGAAACGAGTAAGAGGTGGCTCAGAATGGGATATGGGTACCTTGGAAAGAAATGGCAAGATCAGCACAAGATAAAAATTCATGGGTACAAAAGCAGGCAGGGTGGCACACCCCTTGGGATAGTGCTTTTACTGGGACCCAGAATGCCTCTGAGAAGCCTGCTGTCAGCAAATCCCGAGGGAAGACTGGACAAGCAGCCAAGAAGAACATGATAAAAAATGGGATGGATTTGTCTAAGTTACTGTCCTGGTACTGGTGCTCATGATACAAAGGGACACTCTGCTCACTCACATGCTATCCAAGCACAACTGAGAAACAAAAACATGTCTCAGGTTGACTGACACTTTTAAATTCTTCTTCCTTAGCAGATATGCCAGTATTTTCTAGTCTTAGCATTTTCTGAGGCAGTGATATTTCTTGCCTTGTCTCTTCTTGGCAAGTGATCATCTGTAGCAGTAACAGATGATCTAGCAATAGTCTCACATCATAGCATGTCAGAAAAGAGGCAGCTCAGTATTTGTAATCACTGAATCACTTCAGAAAGAAGAATCTCCACTCGATCTGTGTAAATGTGGTTATTTATTTTTTTAAAAGCAAGTCTGTTTCTACATACAAAGGGCTTCACTCTCCCACTTCAGAGCACATTATCGCTTTAGATCCTCAAATAAAGACACCATTTCACTCACCATTGAATCCAGCACCTTGTAAACCTGCAGCAGAAATTAACAGAAGAGAGTTGCAGTGAAAACACATGAAGAAACCCTGAGGATGACACTGATAGAGATGTTTCTCATGCTCGAGTACATTATCATATGGGCACACACACAACCACACAGAATTGGCAGCCTACTAACAGAGTTCTAGTAATAACTTCTCTGGCTATGAAGTGTGTTTAACATTATCTGAGGTACAATTAATTCAGCTGATCCCTCAAGAGTCCACAAGCATGCTGAAGACATCCCAGATAGAAGTCCCATATGTGGCTATGTGATGGCTGGATTTCTGTTAACAGATTTCAGGCTGGAATAAAGGACATCTTAATTTGGATTTCACATTTACCTACCTGCAGCATGAAGCATGAGGGACATATATCTGTCAGTTTTCTGAGTTTAACAAAATGCTTAGTTCTCCCCCTGAGCTCTATGTAACTTGCAAGCAAAGAACAAAACCAAGAAACAATGACAGGAGCTTTGGTCAGACTCACTTCAATATAGAGTTTTTCCTGGTATATTCCAAGTGAAACAGAGTCCACTTGCTCCTCAAGAGGTTCTACTTCATCTGTAGTTACAGCTCCTTCTTTCTCCTTCGGTGATGAAGTGCCAGATACCTGCTTCTCATCTTTTACTTTTAGGGGCTTTGATCCCTCTTTCACCTTCACTGATGTAGTGGAAGATGTTTGCTTCTCATCTTTTACTTTCAGCTTTTTGCTGCTTGGATGTTCCTGATCAAGGACAGACCAAGCAAAAAAGGGGCATAAGTCAGAACACCACTCAGACTGCTACAAGATGCACCTCCCAGGAGCAGCATCTCTTCTTCCTGTCCTGGGTTGGAAATCAGCTCAAACTCAGCATTCACAACCTCAGAATGGACCACAGCACTCAGGGTTCACCAGGCATCCCAACACATACCGCTTTCTCTTTCTCTGATGTCACTCTACTTTTTTTGCCTTCTTTGTCCTTTTTCTCTTCTTTCTTAGTGGCTGTTCTGTCTTCCTTTTCTTCTTTTTTTCCTTCTCCTTGCTTTACTTCCTCTACAACAGAATTTCAATTACTCAAAAGCATCCACACATCCAGAAAGACCAGCCCACTGCACTAACGCAGTGGGAGTATATTACTTTTGCAATGTGCTTCCTTCTTTTTATTAATCTGAGCTGTACTACACTGAAAAGCAATACCTTGAAGAGTACTTTGTTTAAATAAGGAATGAAGAGGTCTCAGATGTGTATCAGAACAAGCTTTAAGACAGCTAATAGTGAGGCAGTGTTTGCTGGGTCAGTTTGTGTGAAAACCCTGGCTACACCTAGCTGAATTAAAAGGCTTTTTTGTGAGGTGCTTTTTTACTTATGCCAAATCACAGATCACAATTAGCATTGTGACTGTCACATTTTCTTATGAAAGCTCTAAGGGGGACCTGCTGAAATTGAAATTTCAGTTGAAATTCATCCCATTTTCTGGACTTCCAACAGTCCACAGAAAACAGCTGCTAAAACTACCATTTACCTGTTTCCTCTGGAACATCATCTACATAGATGTCCTTCTTATGTAAGCCATACAGGGATCTCAGCCTCAGAGCGTGACTCACCACATCATCAATTGCTCCACGCCACAGCTGGAGGCTGAGAAAAGGATCAGGATCAGAGGGGAGACACTGCAGCAATTGCCACCTTGTTTTAACCCTGTGCCCAGAAGCGAAGGCACCTTACAGCTGAGAGCTGAGCTGTACAACTAAACTTACAAACCAGCACCCACTGTCTAAATATCTGTGCAGAGAGATGCTAAATTGCTTTCCTCATGTTAGATCCCTCCAAGGTCTCAAAGGTTTGCAAATCAACAGGCTCACAGAGACCCATAAATATTACTGTGAAACTAGGTCTGCTCTTCAACATGACACACGTTGGTAAATCAACATCAACCTGCTCTGTGTTTACCAGGAGGAACCTGCATACTTCTAATTTAGAAGCAACTAGAAGCTGTTGATATGTTTACAGTCTGAAAGCCTGAGCAAAGAACAGAGAGACTGTATGAGGGAGGAGACAGTTATCTGAGTAAAAGGGTACAGAAAATACCCAAAGGTTTCATAAATACAGACTAGAATAATCTTGCCAGAAATAATCTTGTACACTCTCCAAAATTACATGCATTTAATATTCTAAACTTGTCTCCACAAAAAAAAAAAAAAGGCATTTGGGTCCTAGACAGCTGCTACAATTAAGCTATAAAAAAACCTGAGTGTAAAGATGACTTCTAGACCTCATATAATTATCTGCACTCTGAATCACAACACTTGCAACAGAGCTTGCTGAGGCTGTTGATCACATGAAGCTTTCACAAGCTTTTCCTTGCAAAGGTAACACACCAGAGTGGATACAGAAGGTCTGACTGAGTTGGCCTCTGTTCAACATACAGCTCCAGAGCTGCCTTATTGAGCTGGGTCAGTGCTTCTTCCTGCTGCTCCTCGCTGGGGATTGACATTATAGCCTGTGAGAGAAAAGACACAGGGTGTGGGGAGCACTTCTCAGTCTTCATTCCCAGTTCATGGGCCCTGAGCTCAATGGAGCACATCATAGCTCTTTTCACGGACACCAGTCTGAAGCCAGGCTGCTCTGGGCACTTACACACACAGACATGGCTTCCTATACAGATGGGATTTGGCCAGAGTACCCAAGATCTAGGGAACAATCCCAGATTCCCCCATCAGACTGACAGTAAGTCGCTTTTCAACTTCACAGGTGTGCTGGGGAGCAGGGATTCTAGTAAAGCTTCCTTAAAAAGTAGCAGAGAGAGCACTACAGAAAAACTCCTGACAGAATCCAAACCATTCTTGCTTTAATCTAGGGAGGTCTGTCATGAGTGTGTCATGAGTGCCCCCTTAGTTCTCTGATGAATGGGAAGGTTGCCCTTGGGGGAGCCAAAGGAGGCTGCAAGACTAGCCTGCCCCCTGCATTCAGTCCTGGGATGGCAGAAAGATAACAGGGAAAGAGCTTAAAATATCTATTATGTTGTCTGGTTCTCTTTTCTTCTTCACCCAACAGCCCACAAAGTCTCTCTTGGGAATCTCTTTACAACAGCACCGAGGGTGTGGTCAGCAGAGTCAACACACATTGTAAATCATCCCTAACTCCCAGCACATTGGCAGCAGACCTTTGGGTGGGCTCAAAAAGGGCAGGCCAGGCTGTTTTGTAGGGAAATGAAAACACCATCAGCTTGTCAGAGAACCAGTGGGAGCAAAGGTGCCCACCTGTTTAAAGTCCTCAAGGGAAAGGTTCCATCCTGAGGGGCCTGTTTCTTCCTCCTCAATGCTCCTCTTTTGCCTTGGAGCCTCCTCTAGTGAGCTCTTCCCACCTGGGAGCTCTGTGGTGCTGCTCCGAGCAGAGACAGGCTCCAAGGTGCTCTCCTGGTATTCCATGTCCTCCACAGTGCTTCTCTGGTCCGAGGGCACTTCATCATCAAAGGCTGAAGGCACAGCCATGTGCTGTCTCCACAGTTTATGCAGCTGCTTTACCACTTGATGTTGATAATGCAACTGTGATAACAGGGAAAAGGTAAACAGACCTTCCCTCTTCAAACCCAACTGTTAAAGCCACCATGGCAGACTTTGCCAGCTCCAGAAACCCAGGGATGCACCAGCCCCATGGATCTCCCCTCCCTGCTATTTCAGTTGTGTAGCTCACCCAATAGCAAACCTCACCCCAGGATTCCTCTGGTGGAACAACTCCTCCTCGGTGACATAGGCATCCACGGGAGATGGGGTCTGCTCTGGGGTCCGAATTTGATCAAGAAGTTCATTCAGACTGTCTTTTACTATAGCAGCACCTTCTCGAGCAGCCAGGTCACTCTGAGGCACCACAACAAGAACAACATGTGTGATTCCCTATTCCACAAACAAATTCACTCCCACGCTAATAACCACATTATATAGGGTTACAAGGACAAGAATAACTGCAAACCCTGCTGAGCATAGCAATACTTCCAACAGCTTTTCAAATAAACACTACAAATCCTCCCCCAAACTATGCTTTTCCAAGCGTAATTTTCAATTTATACCTTAACTGCCACCATAGTGTACAACACATAATCCCAGCCACTAAGTAACTAATGAAATTTATTACCAACAGAAAATTCGTTTTTCAAAGGACCAGTGTGAACGCTTTAGGAGACACAGTCATGTCTTTAGTAACAACATTACAATAGACTGCAGAGTTCCTCCATGTTATTTAACAAACCTGCTCAAGTATGTACAGACATTCTGTAAATCATCTCACTCTCAGCCCTAATTACACAGCAATAAAAATACCACATTGTCCACTCCCACCCTTATCCTCTATTTGCATATAAAGTTCAAAGCTCACAGTTACCCAGTCACATGCTTGGTTACCTCCAGTTTCTCTCTGAAGTCAGCCAATTTATCCTCATAGACAGCAATTCCCCAAAGGGTCACCTGCAGCATAGCTCCTCCTAATAACAGAGGATGTGGCCTAAATTCCCAGGGCTCACTGAAAATGCCTGCTCTCCCTGACTTGAAAAGAAAGGAAAACCTCCGAGTTTCTCCAGGCACAATTACACCTGAAATAAGACAGAAAATGCATCTGCAAGAAGCCACCTCATTACCTTGACCCTTTTCCAACCCCACCCCAAGTATCCTTATCTCTATAGGAGATTCTTTCCCCATAGTTTAGCTGATTATCACACTTTATCCAGCTATTTTTCTCCTTCTAGATTTGCTTCCAGTCCCCATGTTCCTGGTGTTATTTCGCTGCACACCTCTTCTACAGCAAGCTCAGTTCCCTCCACCAGATTATGCCCCATTTGCCATGAGAAAATGGCAATATTCAACTCATTTACACTCAGAGTAGGAGCACCCTCCTTTCCTTTAAGTTCCATCAGAGGGATCTGCCTCTCACAGCTCTTTTAGGGTGAGTCAGCTCTGACACACAGGAAGGCTTCCTCAGGACAATCAGCCAGCAGTGCTCTGCCATTAGTCAGACTCCATGTCTCAGGTAACTCCTGGATACCTGCTCTCTAGTTGAGGTACAAAGGTCTCATACCTGGTCTGGTATCAAAGAAAAAACATGGCATCCTGCTCCCCTTGGTTTCTCTGGAGGGAATCTGCTGGGGGAGCCTCATCCAGCTGTACCAGATGGCAGCTGTGCCATCATTGCTCACTGTCAAGAAGCTCTCAGCCTTCTCACCAACCAGAGTCTCAAAGGTGAGCCGGGCAGCAACGCCAATTTCGTGCTACAAGGAAAAGGAAAAAGATAACAATTTCTACTCTACCTGGCAGGATTCATCCTGCATGAAGTCATAGCTCAAATATGGGGTTGAGCCTTGGTAGAACTTGTAAGGCAGGTCCAGTGAAGTGGCCATTATACAGAGAGAGCTTGGGAGTGTGAGCATCACACCACAGCCAGAGCAACCCCTTCTGTCTCTAGATCTCTCCAGAACAAACATAGGGATACTCTATTATGTTCAGAACAAACCCCTCCCTTCTGTGGCCTGAGAATGACACTCATTGTACAGCTGTGATTTGGGAACTTAAACAGGCTTAGCTTGACTGAACAATTAAAATCTGACAATTACCCTGCAAGAAGTGATGCCCTTGATCCAACGAGCAGGCTGGCCACAGAAAACTAAAGACAGACGTTTTTGTTCTTCTGGAGCCACACTGCAGGAATCACTTAAGGGGTCACTGCTACAAGAAAACAAGAGCCAGTGTTTTCATGGAGTGAAATTCACTTTCAGAGAGGGGAGAACCAGGGGTAGTTTACAAGACCCTGGAAGAAATAATCTCAATGCTTTTCTACACACTCATCTCCTTAAGGACAGAGCCTTGCAGACGTGGTGAACTCCAGCCAGCTACATCAAGTAGGACAGGACAGCCAGAATTAAAGAATGAGACCTGCCTGAGGTACATGACTGAAAAAGAAGAGGCACTCAGGTTATGCCTGTTACAGATAGACAGGATAGCAAAAAAACAAGGCAAATTAATGATGGAAAAAGACAACCAAATGGAGGTAATTGAGAGCAGAATCTCCATCCTGCCTCATGTAAGCTCTGGAGCCACACAGGGGGAAGACTGGAGGAAGGGCCTCAAAAAAACCTTTTCCACTACAATTCTTGCTTCTTAGACACATGGACTCAAGGCACAAAGATTCCTAAATTTGGTGATTATATTAAAATATGCCTTTTATTGTGCCCCAGTGGGGGTTCCTCTCTGCTCTGGCTAAGAACAGCTAAGGATACCCTTATAGACTGGTGGTACATATCCAAAACTCTTTATTACTGCCTCAAAGTTAAACTTACTGGGTTTCAATCTCTTCAAAAGTGGTGGAATGTGGAGAAGCCTCTGCTGAGACAGATGTGAAAGGCTGCCCTTTACCGATCACCTCCAGTCCTTCCAGATCCTGGACATACACAAAAATGACCAACTCATGATTTCTCTTTCTATATAGAAAGGAAATTACATTACCAGACAAATGCACCAACTCAGTCAAGTAAACTGGAGGTATCTTGATCCTACAATGGCTTTTAGAGGTATCCAAAGAATGCTTAAGACACACAAGAAGGAACCAATTCTGAGTTTCCCAAGAATCCTATATGACTGCATTCCCCACTACAAATGATCCATGAATGGGAAAAGTCTCCTTCACACGTTTCTCAACCCCACAGACAGCTTTCAAAGTGAAAAAAGTGAGGCCTCTTCCGTTTTCAGGAAGAGGGGCCATCTGCTTTCAGGAGGTTATTTCAGATGTGTGTGTTCCACATGGGTAAAGGTGTCTTCCCTCTGCCCCAGGGCACTAAATCAAAGTCCTACACCAGCATTTGGCAGGTTTTTCACTGCATAAGTCCTGGCAGCTGCATGCTGCTGGTTGTGGTCCTATTCTGAGGTTCCTAGACCACTCCATGCAACACTTTGGGAAGACAGACAACTCCTTCACAGGTGTGGTCATTTGGAAACATCGGAACTTCCAAGGAAAGTACTGTGGGGATAAGTTTTAGATTCCTAATGATTTTTCAGATTCAGTTCGTGGCAATTTTATGTTACTCTACAGCACCTGACAAGAGACACAAAGAATGTCCCTGCTCCTCTGGTCTTACCGGCTTATAAAAACCCAGCTCCTCTAGGATAGATTTGAGCTCCTGCCGCCGATGTTTCAGGAAAAGACTCTTATCCCAGGTTAGATGGCAAGGAATCCTCTTTGGGGGCTTCAGAGCTGTGGAAACACCCATGCAAGAGCTCACTTTCTACATAACCATGTAACCATTAAATTTCACTCTCTGCCAAACTTTTGCCTTGTGGTGTTTTAAAGAGGAGGCTCAACAGATGAGTGGGAAGTAGCTGCTCCCCCCACACTTGTGCCCCATTTCTGTGGGATCACCTCTCTGCAGTGTTCCCTTACCCGTTTCCCTCTGGACAGTGCGGGGTTTCCCCACGTGAGTGATTGGCTCTGGGTCCCCACGTTCTGTCCGAGTCAGTGTCAGCACCAGGCCAGTGAGTTCATCTCCAATACGCTCGGGTTGGCTCCAGAACTCACTTCCTACTCGGTATCCCTGGGGTGGAAAACAAGGCTCCCACTGATACAGTCATACAGCTGCCTGCTATTTTCACAGGGACTAGAAGCTAAAAAGAAGGGATCTAACCCAGCCTATATGAACATTTTAAAAATCTGTGAATTGTCCTTTTCTGCAGAGCAAGACAAAATTTCTGTCAGGCTGCTGTCAAAGACAAAAGAACTAGAACTAGAACACTAGTGCTATGTGAAGGTTGAACAATATTAAAATAAAGCCTCAGACAAATGTAAATTGATAGTGCTATAAATGTAAAAAAATAATTTTAACACAGGATACTCCCATAAACCTCTTGCCTCACCTATATCCCTTTCTCCATGGCAATCACTAAAATCCAAGCCTGAAGCTATCAGATCTTTCTGCCCCCAGAACAGCAATTTTGACATGTCCCCATGTCACTTCCTGGGGCACGACAGTCTTTGGTGAGAGTTAAGAAATGGCAGTTGTTCATCATCACTTTCCTCTGACTATTATGGATAGCATAGTTCATGGTTTTATTTTTAAAATCCCTAAAAGCTCTGCTCACATACCGGGCTGAAGGACTTAGAGTGGCTTTGATAAATATCTACTGACAGCTCTTCAGGGATGTGCTCATCACATCAGTGTCTGTGCTGTTTCACAAGAGCAGCACAATGAGGACACAGAGGAAGTGGGGCTCTCACCTTTCCAGGATGTAGGGCGGGGAGACTCCGGTCAATGAGGTCACGTTCTTCCTGGACTTGCCTGTAACTCTCTGCAATGTTCATCATCAATTCATTCTCTGGCTTCTGGAGAATTTCTATAAAGAAGAAACGTCACATCATTGGTGCTGCACTTCTGGGCACACCCTTTGCCACTATTATTGTTCACCTGTAACCCACTTACACTGTCCCCTGACAAACCCACTGTCCTTCCCCCAGCCAGAGCCACCAGCTCACCTTCCCAGTGCATCCCGAGCCACTAGTGTGAGCAGTGTAGGAGCTCTGAAGACATGGAAGTAGACTGTAATGGCAATAGGATAAACCATGGTGGGTGATGACCACTGCAGTTTGGTGTGGGGACATCAAACTCCCCCACGTGCACACAGAATTTCACAGAATGAGGCCTCCTCAGCTTTTCTCACCTCCTAGGTATTTCTCCTGCTTTCTTCTGATTGCCATATTACGGCTCCAGTTCTGGAGAGCTTTGTGCTCTGCTAGTTGAGCCTGAGGAGCCTTTTTCTTCTTCTCTCCTCCACGTTTTTCTTTTAAAGGTGCTGCAGTAACACCTGGACGAGGAACTGCAACATCTGCTATCTAATGAGAAAGGAAACATTAAATTAACCTCTCCATGGACACGGAAACAAGAATGGGAGACAGGAGAAAAGAATTATTCAGATTGACTGTACTTTTACATTAGCACCCTGAGAGGAACAAAACCAGAGCAGCAGGAACACACTCAGAAACAACGGAAGGATTTATCTGAGTGATTAGACTCCAGCAATGGCATTGCTGCAACACCAGCTCTTCCTGACGCCACCAGCAGAGCACAGAGGGAAGAGGAAGCCTCTGTAATTGTGCCCTCCATGACCTCGTCCTGCACACAGGACTCCAAAACCTGCTGGTGTGGTTTCTCCGAAGGCAAACCCTCCCTGCAGAGTGTGACAAGGCTGGGAAAACCACACCTCAGGCCTCACCTGCTCCTGATAGGTGCTGGGAAGCATCGAAAGGCACTGCAGGCACCACACTTCACCTCCGGAAAAGTGCCACACAGTAGCATTTTCCTAACTTTACAAACCAACCTGAGTGTTTCTTCTGGCCAAGGCTTCCATCTTAAACTCCTGGAGACTTCCCAAAATGTGATGAGGGAGAATCTCTTCACAGCCATCACCAAACTGTTTTAGTCCTACAACATACACACAAAAACACCCAACCACACAGCCAGGTCACTGAAGTTTGGCTTAGCAAAACCAAAACCCAGAGATAAGATGTGAAGTTGAACCCTACCAGGAAAAGTCAGTGGTTCCTTGGGTGCCGTGGGGGGAACAGGATATGCTACAAGATGTGCCACCTCCTTGGGTCGGTATTTTCGAACGAGGTAATTCTTCCTAACTGGAATTCTCCCGGCATTGTGGGGAAGGCGTGGAGCATGAAGCTTCAGGAAAAAAACAGTCACAGTGCAGTTAGGTACACAGTGACTCACTTTTATTCCATCTGATCCTTTCAGTATATGCAGACATCATATCAGTACAGTTCCTGTGAGAGTCCTGCGAGTCCTGGAGAGGGACTTTTCACAAGAGCATGGAGTGACAGGACAAGGGGGAATGGATTCAAACTAAAAGAGTAAGTTTAGACTAGGTATTAGAAAAAAATCTTCCCTTTGAGGCTGGTGAGGTCCTGGCACAGGCTGCCCAGAGAAGCTGTGGCTGCCCCATCCTTGGGGCAGGAAGTTGGAGATGGCTGGGAACAACCTGGTCTAGTGGAAGGTGTCCTTTCCCATGGCAGGCAGGTGAAACAAGATGAGCTTTAAGGTCCCTCCCAACCCAAACCATTCCATGATTCTGCAATTCCTCACCAGTTCAGTTGCTGTCTCATTACTCTGGATTCTGGTTTATAACAGGGGCAGGGAAAGCAGTTTTAAACCACTTCCCCAAGAGATTTCTGCTGCTGTGTCACTCAGTGTCAAATCACACACTGTGACCCGACTTTTGGAAGGCAAGCCATCACAGCTACTAAACAACTCACAGGCCTTATTACACCAGAAGGTTGGAGATGTAGTTCTGCGGGGGCAGATGATTTATCCTTCCATTTGAAAGGACTGTGTAAAGACTGATAATTCTTTACTTTTAGCAACTGAACCTGATGATGTGACATTTTATCATGATAAAGAACAGGTCAGACAAAACGGAATGAGAACTCAGCTGCAAGAGTGAGTTTTGGCTTAAGTGAATGGGCAGCACCCTCTGTTAAACACACACAAAGAGTGTCAGTTAAGGGAGCTGTTTCTACCAGTAAAAATACTCATACGTACTTTCTCCAGGTCCTCCACCTTAATTGCAAGTGCCTGAATATCCTCTCCTTGCAGAACATATGGAACAGGCTCAGGCTCAGGCTCAGGCTCGGGCTCGGGCTCAGGCTCTTCTCGAATTGTTTTACAGGGCTGTTCAAAGGTCTTTTCCTTCTTGCCTGGAAAACAGATGAAGAGACCTCCTCTTCAGTCTCACAAGGAAACACCATCTACTTTCAGCCTGGTTAATCATTTCCAGCTGAACTATGTTTTCGGACTTTTTTTTAAGGTTGCGCAGAACAATTAAATTCAGCATCTCTTGCAGTTGGAAAAATCAAACTCTTGAGAAGCTGCAAGGATCGAAGCGGGTCAAGTAGGATTCAGCTGTCTCACACTTTATTCTAGGTAATTACGAATAAATAGAGCTCCCTGCAGGTAGAACAACAAACTCCTGGGAAGTTTCCTGCTCCGGCTTCAGATGCAAGCACGCAGCTTCCCTGCACTCGCCCAGCACAACACGGATAACAAAACACTGGGTTTCCAGAAGCTCCTGAAGAGCAGAACAGTTCTGAAATAGCCAAACCCGGGCAGAGCCAAGCGCGGGGCAGCGCTGCGGGCACGGCCGGGCCGGGCAGGGCCGAGGGGATCCCATGGGGGGCCGTTCCTCCCCTTCACCTGCGCGTCCCTCCCGCTGGGACTGGCTCCTTTTAAACAAAAACCTGTCATAGCGAAACGAGGGTCGCCGGGAAGGGGCTGTTTATGGCGGCTCCACTCTGGGCGTCGTTAAGGCCGCAGGCCCGG
>WEIV01023921.1:296161-357737 GCA_013390005.1 Calyptomena viridis
ACCCTTTCCACTCCGGGGAGGGCCCCGCCTGCCTGGAGTTTCCGAGAAGGCAGCGAGGGCTATAAGAGCAGGACCCAGGCATGGGAAGGGCAGAAAGCCATGGATCCTGCCTGGAGCCGCACACACACCGCGACAACACTGCCAGTTATGCGGAACAGCTCTTCCTTTACTGTGAGTATTTACAGCCAGGGCTGCATCATCCCAGAAGCTGGGATGGCCATGGGACATCTCAAGAGGTGTCCTGGCTGGTGAGGTCTGGATGTGTCCCAGGGAACGGATGGGCATGGTAGGGAAAGCTTCCCCAGCACCAGGCTCTGCTGGAGCTCAGACCTGTGTGATGCTGCATCTGGGACAGGAGTGGAGCTTGGGGTGCAGGGATGGGATGGCAGGGGCTGTACCCCTGTGCTGGCTGTGAGCAGGGCTCACTGTATTTCTCAGAAGTTTGCCTGCCTTTGCCGGCCAGGGCTGATGTCACTTTCATTTCTCACCCACTGCCCTTCAGCTATGTGGGGAACCTCTGGGCAGTACAGGGGTTGTGCCAAGGGTGGAGTTACCAAACACGGAGGGGAGGAGAAGCTCCTCTCACTGCAGGTCTGTCCTGCACCTGGGTTAGTGCTGTGGGAAGCAAAGGAAGGAAAAAATCCTTCCCTAGACACCAGTCCACTACATCCCCATTGACTGCAATTGCTGTCATGCAGGCAACAGTTCTTCCCCCGGGAAAGAAGGTTACAAGTGTCCTAAAACCAGGGCAAGGTGGAGACCTGAGTGAAATGTGGAGGATCAGTGCTGACACCAGCCCCACAAGCAGTTTGGGATTGGAGGAGGAACTTGCTGGAAAGACACAGTACAGAAAGGGTCTGATGCGAACCATCCATGTTTTTTTCCTTCAGACAGCAGACGTGATGAGTGGACTTGTCCACACGGTCTGCTTCCATGGGTAGAGCCCACA
Source organism: Calyptomena viridis (assembly GCA_013390005.1). Lineage (NCBI taxonomy): Eukaryota > Metazoa > Chordata > Aves > Passeriformes > Eurylaimidae > Calyptomena > Calyptomena viridis. The sequence continues at coordinate 297,111 of WEIV01023921.1, forward strand.
GTCCAGCTGGGAGATCAAGGATTGAGACCTCACTGATTCTTCCTCTCTCTCCAAGTTGCATCATTTCCCTCCACCCACTGGAGGAAGCCACAGCACGGAGAAGGCCCAGCCTTAGACCTGCTCGGGAAGGAAGCAGGAGAGAGACAGCCGGGAGGTCGGCGAGAGTTGTCAGCACCATTATCTGCTTTCCAGCTGGGGTGGGACACTTCTGCTGGCAAGGAGGAGGAGCTCTGCTCTTTCCCTTCTTGCAGGAGTGTTTCATGGTTGGGAGGTACCAAATAACTCCCGTAAAATGCTGTCCCAGGTACGCTGTCCTTTGCACTGCTGATGGGACAGGAATTTTGGTATTTCTGCAAAAACCTTACTGTCTGTCTTGTCGAAAACAAAATAAACAATGCCAAGTCTACCTTGGAGAAGTTTTTTTTGGGAAACATCTGGGGGACATGTGGTAACAGGGTAAGCTTTTCCAGCCAGCTTTAGAGAGTCCCTTCCCATGCAAAGATTCATCCTCTGAACCTCCTGCCCCTCATTTCAAGTTCAGTAACTGTTATATGACCCAGAAGTCCCACAACAGCCAAACAGAGAAGGCATCATCTACCCTAGGAAGGGTGTTAGGACTTAAAAATATCAGTAAAATACCTACCAGCATCTGTTCAACTCCTCTGAAATGGCTGCAGCCAAACTGCTGAGACACACAAGATTTTTAAATCTTCATAAGGTCTTTCAGTAACAGGACAGAATTCCAGAAATAAGCATCCCTTCCTCACACCACAGTATTTTTGTTGGCAAAGAAACAAACCCAACTGGAGAAAAAAGACGCTCTGTTTTATTGACTAAAAGTGCCATCGGGGAGGGAAGGTCTCCACTGCATAGCCCAAGGCACAGGTGAAAAGCAGACTTGGAGCTGCTGATTCTCCGGTTGATTTATCCCGGTTGTTGCTCTGCCTTCCCAATCTCAGAGCTGAAGGTGCTTCTCCATCTGCTCCTTCAACTTGTATTTCTGAATCTGGAAGAGAGTGCAGAGAGGAGGAGGGAGAGAGATTCAGGCAGGAGCTGGGACAGGAGGCCAGGGTTCCTGCCCTGCCCCAGCCTTTTCTTACCTTGCCTGAGACAGTGAGTGGGTACTGGTCCACAAACACAAAATAACGTGGGATCTTGAAATGGGAGATCTAGGAAAAGAAAAACAATGCCTACACAACCCGCCAGGAACAGCACAGCCAGTCCAAGCTGGTACTGCCAGGTCTAGGTCCCCCAGTGCTCTAAATCCATGGGCTTTTATCCACCGGTCCCCAGCAGCTACTGGGGGTACTGGTCTGGGAGGAACTGGGGATTGGGAGACCCACCTTCCCTTTGCAGAAAGCCTTAATCTCTTCCTCAGTGCAGTTCTGTCCAGCCCTCAGTCGGATGCAGGCACAGATCTCTTCTCCCATCCTTGAATCCTTCACACCAACCACCTGGTTGGGACAGATGGGCAGTGTGACCCCTGGGAACATCCCTGTCCTCCAGCAGGGTGTGTGTGCTGACCCACACCACAGGATGCTGGAGTTGTGGTTTGGGGCTGTATAAAGGGTGTTTGAGCTGCTTGACCATCCCACTGGGGCTTTCCACACAACATCGAGCCCTCCTAGAAGGAGTTCCCAACGATGGAATAGAGGAAAGATGGCAGAGCAAGCTGAGCACCCAGATGCCAGCACCTTCCTCTGGCTTTGCAAAGTCACTGGAGTAAGGGGTGAGTCAGACCAGCCAGACAGCAGTTCATCGTGCCTGCAACATGGACCTGTTGTCACTCTGCTTCCCCAAAAAATGGGGCAAGAGGTTTCACAACCACTAGGGAGAGTTGGTAGGCTGCCACGAGTGCTTTGGGATGTCCAGATGGAATGGAAGGGGAGGGATGAAGTTGAATTAAAGGATTATTTGAAATGCTTACAATCGCAGATCTTAGTGGACCACTGCTTGTGACACCAGGAGATGGTAGCCTGAGCTCTCTCCAAAGTTTGCTCAGACTATTCTGCAACAATCCTACTGTCATTCTCTGCTTTGAACCAGTATCTCAAAATCCTAGAGACACGTCGATCTTTTTGAGTCCAGAGCAGTGACATAAAGCCTTAGAAACCACATAAACAGGGCTGGTTTGCAACCCATCTGCACTGGGACTGTTCCAAGGAGAGATGCTCACCTGGCACAGGCACAACACTGACTAAATAACCAGTTTATTTAAGGGGAAACTTGTCTGCCACAAAACCCGGAGAAGAACAATCCCAGCAGACTGGGAGCAGCTGCTCAGGGCTGCAAATCATTGCTGTCTCGAGAAGGGGTGAAACAAAATCTCACTCCTCATCTCTGGGGACTCATTGGAGGATTCTTTTTGGATGTCAGAGTTGAGTAATTATCAGTAAAAACTGTCCTTCCAGACTGCTTTCCAAGTAAGAATTTCAGAGGGAGCTATGCAAGTGGACAGGCAGTTTAAAACTGAAGTCACAGGCACTTTGCAGATGGGCAGCTGATGCATGAGGGCATTGCCCTAATCAGTGTGTCCCACTCCAGGAACTCTGCATGCCCCTCCCATGCCATGAGCATCTCTCTCCTCCTTGCCAACCAATATTACATGGAAGTTGATGCTGAAAACAGGAAGACAACCAGATCCCAAACAGTAATCCTAGAAGCTTTATGTACAGGTTTCCCAAAACCAGCTACTCATCCACTCCACCTCTCTCCTACTCACCTGGACCTCCTCAACCTTGGGATGGGTGTGGAGAAACTGCTCGAGTTCTGCTGGATAGATGTTCTCTCCTCCCCGAATGATCATGTCCTTGCAACGACCTATAATTTTGCAGTAGCCGTGCTCATCCAGGCTCCCGAGGTCCCTGCAAGGACACCACTCTCCTAGTCCTGTCCCAGCTGGGTGAAAGAATGGCTGATGCTCCCACCCAGTCAAGCTATCTGGAGGAATGCCACCTGAACACATGGAAGAGATCAAAGAGCTCATGCTACAGCCATTGGCAGCATCCACATAAGCATCAGGATTTAGGGGAGAGGCAATTCCTACCCCTGCACTGTACCCCTGCAGTCCCTCCATCCACCAGCAGCCAAGGTATAATCCCCTTTTCCAGGGGCACTTGGCACCAAGGGCTCTGTGCTAAAAGCTGTTCTGAAGTGTCACAGACAGATCAGAGGGATAAATTGGGTCAGTTTTCCCTACTTTGGAAATCCCAGCCAAGCACTCCTGTATACATCCAAGCATCCCCATCCAGTGTCACCCTGTGGGACAGCCTGGGAGGAGTGGGGCTATTCTCAGACTCACCCTGTCTTGTACCACCTGTCAGCAGTGACCACTTCACTCGTCTTGTCAGGGTCATTCCAGTAACCCAACATGACGCAGTAGCCACGGATCTGAAGCTCCCCAGGAGTATTCAGAGGCACAGGCTGCCCTGTTTCTGGATCCTCGATTTTTGCCTGGAAGAGAAGAAGGGCTTAGTCAGAGCCCAACGTGGTGGCACATCCCAACTCCAGCACCAGAAAGGGAGGATGGGCAAGGTCTACTGCAGGCAGAGGACCTGGAGCAGGTGGGGAGGGTCATGGTCACCTCTGTGTGGGGTAGGATGTATCCCACAGTCTCAGTTCTCCGGTCCATGCTGTCATTGGGGAACCCCATGAATGTGACGGGGCTATTTTCTGTGGTCCCATAGCCAACCTGCAAACATAGGAGAGGAAACATGTCTCAGGGGGAAAGGGGACTTCACAGCTCCAGGCATGAGAAAGACAAAGCCAATGATGACTGCAGGGGAGAGTGGGGTGGGAGGAAAGTGTTCTTACAAGTCACTCAGGTCACAGGCAAGCCCTGCTTCCCTGACTGGGGACGGGGCTCTCCAGATACTCCTGCCAGAGAGTCTTGGAGAAATAGGAGCTAAAGCAGCACTGTGCCTGCTTGCCACAGCCTTCCTCACCTCCGTGGCAGTACTCCAGACCCCACCACACTTGGGGTGTCACGTACTTTTGACATCCCAACTACTATTCTTAGAGGACCCCAAGGTTTTCCCTCTGCTTTTTTAACCCTCTTTTCTCCAAGCCTTGTCCTGTTGACTTCACACCATCTCTTCCAGACACTGACTTTGCCTTCATGCCCTTGCAGCTAAGGTGCTGAGTTCATCTCATGTCTTCTACAGCTCAGGGCACATAGGACATCGCTTTGGAAAAATGCTGGAGCCAGCAGCAGGCTCCTGTGGAAGACGGTGTGTCCCACAGCTCAGCTGCTTGCTCCAGAACCTTTTGTGCAAACATCAGCCCCTCTAACCCTCATAAGGGCATCACGAGGCTGCACAGTGCTCAGTGCAGCTGCCCTTACAGACCGAAAGCCTCACAGCAGGACAAAAGCTTCTCGCTGCTAAACCTCCCTCCCTGCTAATCCCAACGGCAGGCTCTGAGTCACCTCAGCTGAAGGTCACTTCTCCTCGGAGGAAAATTCCAGCGCTTTATGCCCAGCTCAGTGGCCCACTGAGACAGCAGGAGCTGTGCAAGAGGTGCTCTGGGCAGCTCTGGGCTGCACCAACAGCACCGTCACTGGGATTGCTCTTTATCTCCAGCTCTCAGGAGCTGTGTTTCAGCAGTGGGACATGCTGGAGCACTGCTCTGGTGTCTCTAACGTGATCAGCATGTTGTGTGCCATCAGGGTGACACCAGTAATGTCACCCAGTAATGTCACTGGTGGCTGCTGGGAGAGCACAGCTGGGAAAGGAACAATGTGGAAAGCATTTGCTCCTTTCTCCTCCACATCTCCAGACCGACACGCAAGCACCTCTGACCCACCGAATCACAACAAGGCCCAACCATGTTCTTACAGCCTTGGCATCCATATCTGGTCAGTTCCTGCTGAGCAAATGCCCAGGCTTTCCTGAATGATCACAGCTTGTGCATGGCACTCACCAAGCTCCAGACACTGTGCCCCAAGCAAGGGGCTTTGCAAAGGATTATGATGAAGCATCTGAACAAGCATCAAAATATCCTGAATGAGCTGAATGTAACATTAGTATAATGTACAATACTGTGTAATAACACTGGAGTACTTGGCGCTTTCCACTGCTCAGAGCTGTCGAAGGATTTCATGTTGGGCACTGTCACAACAGCTGATGCTCTTGTTGACTGCACCAGGGTCAGCATGAATTTGAGCTGGGGCCTGCTCTTAGCCAGGAATATGGAGGAGAACGTCTCCAGAATGCTGCAGGGACCATCTGGAGCAAACTGCTCTGCTAGGAGCCTGGCAACCCCCAGGGAGCGACTGTGAATAGGCTTCTCCTACCAGACACAGGGACAGCTTCCCAGCCGGGTGGAAACCCACAGCGTCTCATGCTCAGACAGGATTTGTCTCCCACCCACTAATACGAGTCCTGTGGCTGGATCAAATGACTGACGAGACACAAATCCAAGACCTTAAACACTTATTAAAAATCCCAGCGCCTTTGTTTTTTTGTTTTATTCTGCTGGATGAATTGCAGTGTTGGTCCCAGCCAAGCCCTGAGTCAATCCTTGCTGCCTCTCTGGGTTGCTCCAGCAGTTTAATTGGCCACAGGAGCAGGCAGCTCCCTGGCAGGATGATGCTGCCAGTGCCATGGCTCACCAGGCTCCTCCAGATGCCTAGCAATGTGCTGTGTACCCCAAGCACTGGCTGTCACTGCCTTGTCCTGTGGCTTGTCCCCATAAACACTCTCACACCCTCAGGAACAGGCTTCCCAACCAGCCCAGAGGGCAACGCAGGTCTGAACCTCCAGCCTTGATGTGCTGCCTGATCGCTGCCTTCCCCTGCCTGCACCAGCACCCTGCTCTCCAGCCAGACACCAGGATGTTGCTCCAGATCTTTCTGAGATGTTATTTCTCCCTTGGGATGGTTTTCCCCAGCTGTATTCCCATGATGGTGGCAGGGGCTGCAGAAAACCCTTGTGCCAGCACTGCTATCCTTCCAAACCCTTATCTGACACATGGAGCATCCTCCAACATCTCCATCATCAGCAGCAAATGAAACAGCACTTCCACAAAACCCCACATACCAATTTAAACTTGGAGATATCCATGAAGATTCCTAGCTTTCATGGCCCAAAGGGACACTTAGCATCTAGCCTTGTCATCTGGTGTAATTCAGTCCAGAGAACCTCACCCAATAATTTTAGCATCAGCTCCATAATTTCCCCTGGAGCTGTATCTAGTGTCAACGCAAAGCTTTCCAGAGGCAAGGCATCCAGCTTGGATCCTTGGCTTCAAGAGGAGCTATACGAGTACAGAATATAATTGACCTTAAAGCCTTTTTTTAATGTGTGACCACAAGTGACCCCCCAACACTCAGATCAGTCCTGCCTTCAGTGATGACAAGGACAGCTCCAAAACAAACTGCTTCCTAACTTCCTCCTACCAACAAGAGATTCATTCTTTGTGAATCCTAAGCCTCTGTCTAAACCAGGAATAAAAAGAACATCTTAGCAGGACTATGTTTTTTAAGGCACATTTCACAAACATTTCCTGCTAGTGCTGTTTAAACACCGGCCACTGCGGAACAGGCAAAACAGCCTGAAGAGGGAAGTGTCTAAAAATTAAAAATAAAATAAAAACAATCAGACTCCAGTCTCTTTAGTAAACATTTGGGAGGCAGGCTGATCTGGTGGGCACTCTGAAGACCCTGGGTTTTTCCTAATTGTGCCGCTTATTTACTGCATAACTTGGAACAATCCACATCAGCCTCTGCTCCTTGGTTTCCCCCTGCGTTTAACAGCAATAAAAATGCTCACTACCCTCTGTGTTCAACTGCTGCTGAAAGGCTGCAATGAAAAGGCTGGATTTGATACCAGTACCCCAAGTGGGGTTATACTGGGTGGGACTGGAGCAGAAAGTCAGGGCTGCAGGAAGGCATGAGGTGCTTGGCAGACATCCACCTCTGGACCTGAGTGATGCTCAGGAAGATCTTCACGCCCCTTGTCACCACCCTTTGGTTCTGCCACGTTGGAGAATGATGATGGCAGGGCTTGAACTGCCAAACTAAAACCTACAGAAATTGAGCTTTGCTGGAGACAATATTGGCCTTGGAAAAAAGCAGCAAATTGACTGTGAAATAATAGGGATTTTCAGACTTCAAAGAGGGCGTAATGAACAACAGAAAGCAGGCTGGCAACACAAGAGATGTGCTCAGGGACCTCTAAGAGGCCCTTTGAACCCCTCTCAATGTGAATGGATCTAATTATCCCTAAACCCGTGCTGAGTGTGTGTCTGTCTCGGATATCTCCACCAAAGTCAACCCCAGCCCTTCCCATCACAGCCAGCTCCAAATCATTCTCAACTGCGCAACGACCTTCCCTCATTCAGCTGCTCACTACCAAGATCACCCTAAACTTTACTGTCTTCTGGGGACACATGTCTCCTTGCTTTGGAGATATCCCACTATTCCAAACTGTATTGGAATATTCCTGAACCTTCAGGTCAACTTTGCTGCTGCAAAAAAAAGTCTGATCACATCCAGCCTGTGTCACACTGAGATTTCATGTCCTTCCCCAGCAACAGTACCATCTTTGTGTCAAAACCATCAGGACACAAACAAGTAGGTCTTGTAGGACAAACCTCCAAGGGCGGCCACCCTGTTGGCATCTCTCCCCACCCAGAGAGATGCCAGACAGTCCCAGTTTGGATGGGGCTTAAAAAAGTTCCCAAAAATATTAGGTGCCCAAAGCACCTTCTTTGTGCTCTGGCACGCAATGGCTTTGCCCCAGGAGGAGACCACTGCAAAAAGAACAACCCAACTCGCCCAGGCTGAGACTGCACTGGGAATGAACCTCCTGTTACTACCCAGTGAGAACAAGCTGCTCTTCGTGGTCTGGAGTTAAAGCTGCCTCTCTTCTCTCCAGGCCAAGCAGAAGACTTGAGGCTTGCAAGTATTTCCCCCATCCTGCCAACATTGCAGAAGTGCTGCCCAGTGGCAACCAGCAAAGGCAGTTACTTACTGGTTTATCCACAGCATGATAGAAGGTCTTTGCTGTGTAATTAACTCCATCCTCCCTAGTGCTGATACCAATGCATTTGGGAAAAGTGGAATTAAAAGGAAAAAGTGAGAGGAAATGTACAGTGACAAAGTGTCTTCTGAATGTAGAAAACCATTGTTTTGGGGGTACCTGAATGCTAAAAGCTGTCAGAGAAGGAAAGTCAGTAAAAACCTAGGGGCAAAGGTAACATCCCTATGGATTGGAGAGCTAACCTCATGCCAAAGGCATGGCTGGAAGTCCAGGATCTTGATGCTTCCATGCTGCATTTTAAATGTTCTCACAGCTCATTACTATGGAGTCTGTAGCTACCGAAACCTCCTACTTGTCAGGTCCTCCCCAAAATCGAGGTGGGGTGGAATGGGGAGGCCAAGGACAAACAGGGAAGTTGTCACTGAGTGGAGCCCATTTTCCATTTTGAGAACAAAGGGGACTCATGGCTGGGGAGCATTTGGGAAAGTCAGAAATCTTGCATGGATCAGTGGTGTTCCACAAGGGAAGAAGGCTCTGCTGAAAGATCAGCAGAGAGGACAAGAGTCCTGGCCAGAGCAGTGGGATGCTAGGGAATGTCTGGTGACTTGGAGAGTGGACACGGCAGAACTGGGAGAGGCAGCGAGGGCTGGGTGAGCTTCACGGGAGAGGCCAAGAGTATCATCCAGCAGCTGCTGGGATCAGCAGAAGGGAAGGGTGGGCGGACATTAACAGAGAGCCAAACTGGCAACAGATCAGTGGGTGGAGGCCATGCTACAGTGGAAGAAAACCATCAGAAGGAAGGAGGTGGACCCACCACTACCTCCTCCAGCTCAACAAGCAGCCTGAGCCTCCACACTGCAGAGGTGGAGACCTTCAAGCACATCAAATAGAAATGGTATCTTGGGTCTGAACTTGGAGCCCCAGATGCCACTGTCACTGATGGGACACTCATATACTGCCTGGAAGAGGGGGGAACATGGAGACCCCCTCTGGTGCTCCCCATTGCCCACCCACCACTGCTCCTCAAACACTGCCTGAAGTGTGCTCTATAAGGGCTGGGGCATCCCAGGACACCCCCAAAAGCTGCCTGAACCCTCACATCCAGCCAAAATGGGGAGGGCAGCACCTCAAGCCCAGCTATACTGGAGTCACTTCAAGAAGGTGATTGACAGGGTGCACTGACACACAAAACCAGACCCAGAACCCCTAAGAGCTATAGAATCAGGGTTAAAAGATAATGGAATATTTTAACACAGAGCTGTCTCGATATGCCAGAACTGTTAATACTAACAAAAATAAAGATTAAACATGGAAAAGACCATCTCTAATGTTGTATCAAAACAGCTCAGACCAGCAGCACCAAAGAAACATCCCAAATCTATATTTATACTGTTTCAAAACCTGTATGTATTTGCATATCCCACAAGGCCTCCAAGAAGGAGAGGAGGGGAGTCTGACATCTGCAAATCACCAGGAATGTTTGCAGAACTGTTAATCAATTAAGAAAGAGAGGATGGCAGGATAATCCTGCCTCTTCTGCGATGTCCTCACAGTGCTGGTCCCAGGGGATGTGCGAGGTAGGGGCTGGCCAGGCCCCAGCTCCCTGTGGTATCCCACCGCAGCCCAGGAACACTGACACTGCTCCATTGTCACCTCCAGACTGTAAGCCACCCACAAGCAGGACCAGGCGGGCTTTTGAGGATCGCTGGATGTTTGCTGGTCAGTCAAGGGCTGCAAAACCTGGTCTGGGAAGACCAGAGCCGTCCAGCGAGCAGCTCAAAACACAAACAGCCGGGAGCCCAGGGGCAAGGTGCCAGCTGTGGCAGATGCCAGCCAACTTCCACCACAGGAATGTGCTCACTGAGGCTTGGAAATCAAAAAATATTAGGGGAAAGAACTTCCTTTTATTCACCATTTCTGCCTGGAGAAATGGAGCTGAGAAGCAGGCACCTTTTCCCTGCTGCCACCCCACTGTGGCACCAAAAATAACTCAGCATCCACCTGATCTCTGCTTGCAGCCTCAGAAGAGCTGGTGGGAGTCCTGGGTCAGGGACAGCTTCTCACCTCACACCAGCACCATGGTAGCTACTTCCCAGAATTTTCACAGGAAGCTAAAGGTCTCACTTGTGTCCACAGCTGCAGCACACATCTCTCTGGAAGGATAGAGTGTCCTTGTCCCCCAAAACCTGCTGCCTCAGCCAGCAAATAGATAAAGGGTGGGAGAAAGGGAATTTTATCCTCAGGGGAATAAAGAGAAGGAGGTTTGAGGTTTGGGCAGTTTAACCTCTGAAAAGGGTCTTGTTCCAGAAATACACATGGGTAGGATGTATTTATGGATGGGGTTTGCAAGGTCCTCAGCAGCCTTTTGCTCCAATCTGACCCACACTGGCCAAAATCTCTGGAGAATCAGTAAGCTGTTAGCTGGTGTTTTTTGCAAGGAGATGGGAAAACCAAGTACCAGACACCTGGGGAGGGAGCACAGATACACTCCCCAGATTCAGTGTCCACCAGAAACAGGCTGGGTTTTAGATTTCACCCATCAGTTGCTGATGGAATAGCTGGTACGTAACTGCAGGAATTGTTCATCAAATGATTACAGGTAAGACCAAAGTGGTTGAAACTGCTCAGAGAAAGAAAAATAAACTCAATCAGTGAATAGATGATGCTTAGAGTGTGACTTTTTTTTTCTTTTCCAATCATTCACCCAGCTCCCCACCTGAGCTTTAGGAGCAGCCAACACTCAGGGGCTCTCAGTCATAGGATCATGGAACAGCAAACTGAAGAGGCAAAGAAGGAAAACAGAGGAGGCAGACAGAACCCTCCTTCTCTGCCTCAGATGTTCCAACCAAGACACTCAAATTGTTTCTCCAGAGACCAAAGCATGTGCAGGACAATTGTGGTGCCTACTGAATCAGGCATATGTCAGAATACCATTGTTTTGATCAAAGAGTTTTAAATCCTACAGTAAACAGGAGGTCCCTCTAGCAGGAGCCTGGAGCTCCTACGGTCAGAGCATCTCTCTGGAGATGAAAAGCTCTTGGTGCTGAGGTGAGTTGCCTGATGTCAGGGCATCACACCCCAGGGGTGACAAACACTGGAAGCCTGACATGGCCTGGTTTGCACCAAGGTCCCACATTACATCATCGTTCAGCCAAAACCATCTGTACCACAGGCTCACCAGAACCACATTCACACCCTAGAAGCTCGTTTTCTCCCCCAGATTAGTCCTGCAATGAAAACACAGCTCAGACTGACAGCTGCTGACCAGAGCAGGGCTGCCAGGCAGTTTGCATAACATGGTCCGGAGCATGCTCGGCGGTGCTGGCTAATTCCTCACTGCAACAATGGAAAAACCCAGAAATCTTGGTGAATAAGCCAGTCTGTGTCCTAAGTCAGCCCTTGGATTTCCTCCCTTTCTTGAGCCTGTCTCGCCTCTGCACAGGCTCTGCCGGGGCTCTGCAGCCAGCCTCAGGAGCAGAAATCTCAACAAGCTCACAGTTATGTGCTCGGCTCTCAGCTGCCTGCTGCAGCCAGGAACTGGCTGGAAATCAGTTCAAAATGTTCCAGTTTCAAACCCCACCCCATAGCCCCTGGATCTCTCTCTTCACACTCACAGAAGCAGGCTCTGGGGCTTTTAGCTGCTTTGCTTTAGCCTTCTCTATCGGGAGAGCAGGGGACATCCTCTAGATTGTTAATTCATCTTTGCCACTGCTACCCCAAGTAACAGGAGCCAAGGCAGATCCCAGTCCCAGCAGTGATTTTCTTGCTCTTGTACCTCTCCATCTCTTTACCAATGAACACACCTTTCCCTGTCCATCTCAAGAGCCACAGGAATTGCCACCCATCTTATCCAAGCCACGCACGCAGCAGGACACCCCTGCCTGGCATTGCATATCCACCAGCCCACGTCCCACTGCTTCCCTGCAGGCTCTGCTGCTGCCCCATCCGTTGTTGGAAGTCATCAGCCATTCACACAGGTGTCCTGACCATGACAATGGTTGTGTCACACTCGATTGCTCATAAGAAAAGACGCAGCAGAAATTAAGATTGTCTTTGTGTTCCCTTTCTTGGCCAACTTCTCGATGCAGTCTAGCTCTGGGCATCTTCAACCAAAATTTTGCAGTGCAAGAGCGACTGCAGCGCTGTTGGCCTTTGGCACAACCCTGTATCACTCCTGTTTTCTCCCAATCCCTGTTCAATCAAACTCCTTTTGAATCAGTGATACAAGACCCCCCCATCAGAAACCCCCTCTGTGAGAACAGGACAAGGTGCTTCTCCCCGAGGCAGCTGAGGCTAAATAGAACTCAGGAGCCTACTGGCATAAGGTGGCTGTGGAGCCCAGCAGTCCTCCCTGCTATGCTGTTCAACCAAAACAGGTTGTTTTCCCCCCATGGATGAATCTGGGTCCCGCTTGGCTCAGCAGGGACCAGGGAGGTTCCCACACAGCAGATCTGCATTGGTTCTTCCTGACTATTTGCCTCCCATTTTTATCTGGAGAGGAAAACTACCTCTGCACATCGCTCAGCAGCAGGGCCAGGCAGGGCCACGGACACTCCTCTGCCTGGTGCCAAGGGGTTAAGCTCACAGTAAGTTCCCAAAGCCAGTTGCTTCCAACTGGCTGCTGCCTGCGGTTTGTGGGAAGGGATTTTGCTTTTTAATAACATTATAAATAGGGCTGTGTTCAGTATGCTACAAACCCAGTTACTCTCTCTCTCTCACCCATCTCCCTCCTCCTCCTCCTCCTCCTGCTTCTCTTCCCACCACACTTAATTCCAGATCTGACCATGAATGGGTCAGGCTTCTTCCTTGGTGTCCTCAGCTTACTGGCATGTCTTGCCTCCACTATGCAGGCATGTCCCCCAAGCTGTCACTGCCATGGTGGAGACCTGCAGCACGTCATCTGCGACAATGCAGGGCTGAAGAAGATCCCCAAAGTGCCTGAGCAAACACGGCTTCTCAACCTGCAGAAGAACAACTTCCCCATCCTGCCGACCAATGGCTTCCGTGACATGAAAAAACTGGTGTCCCTGCACCTCCAGAGCTCACGGATCAAGGAGATCTCAACTGGAGCCTTCCGGGGGCTCAAGAGCCTGGTCTACCTCTATCTCACTGACAACCAGATCAGTGTCATAAAGTCAGGAGCCTTTGATGACCTCTCTGATCTCACCTACCTGTACCTGGACAAGAACAAGATCCCAGATCTACCCAAAGGGCTCCTCTCCCCTCTTGTCAACCTCTTCATCCTGCACTTAGGCAGCAATAAAATCCGGGAGCTGAAACCAGGAGTCTTCAATGGTGCTAAAGACTTGCGCTGGCTCTTCCTCTCTGACAACTCCCTCACCAACCTCCTACCTGGGGCCATGGAGGATGTAGAAAACCTTGCTGTCCTCCACCTGGACAAGAACCAGCTGAGCAGCTATCCTGTGAGTGCAATGAATAAGCTGAGAGTGCTGGAGGAACTGAAACTTTCTCATAACCCAATTGAGGTCATCCCTGACAACTCCTTCCAGTCCTTTGGGCGATACCTGCAGACACTCAACCTGGACAACATGAAACTGAAGAAGGTGAGTCCTTTCTCTTTCCATTTGCTCCAGATGAGAGCTTGGTTTTCTTCCCCTTTGCAAAGCCCTTGGTTTGCTAACCCTTCCTTGCAGAGGAGAGGGGAGATGCAGGTCTGCAGGCTCTGCAGGCAGCGAGGCACTGGCCAGCTGACAACTCCCTGATATGGCTTGAGCAAGGGACTCCACCCATCTGTTGAGTTATTTTATGGAAACCCCAATTATCTGGAGCTGGATAAACCCCCTGGAAAGGCTTTGCTTTCCCTCCCGAGCTGGAAGTGACACCAGACATTTTGGGATGTTCGGGGACAATGAACAACTCTCTATCCTCCCAGAAACCAGATGTGCAATGAGAGGTGAACATCTGCCTTGTACTGGAGAGACTGGAGGGCACTGCCATCTTGCAGAGCTGAATTGCTCTTCCTCCTTTGCTCAGCCCCAGTACCTGCTGTAGGTTGGGAGGGGGAGACTCCTCAGAGGGGCCATGAATAGCCACAGTTTCTCACCCATGCCTTCCAGGCAGGTAGACATAGGGACTTTCACCTTCACCTTCCCCCTGCCTTCCAACCTGACACGTTATAAAGAAAGGTTTGTTTATTGATGTTCTCTCAAAAGGAACCCTCGCAGCATCTTACAAAGGGCCCCTGTTCCCACTGGAGAGGAGGAGGGATGTTCAGGTATCCTGAATGGCAAAACAACTCCCTTCTTTTTCTGTGAGAAAGCAGGATTCACAGGCAGGAGCATCACACTCGGGGTAGGACTTCTGAAATGCCAGGTAGTGCAGGAACAGAACCCAACACAGTGCAAGAGCAGCAGAACCCTGATGCAGCCTGAAGTCAGACGAATCAACTGTAGCTAGAAAAGGAGGGTGGAGCAGAACAGTTCTCCCTGGGATGATGCTTTGCCAGGAAGTTCAAAGACAAAGAGCATCCAGGTTAGGCAAGCTGGGACTTCATGGCAAAGCAACACCCACCATATGCAGGAAATTGTGATGGAAAAGAAACAACTAAGAGCAACTCAGAGTGTCTCACAGAGATGAGCACATCACATGAAAGTGACAGGAATGCAGCACACCACAGTTTTCAAAGGGATATAGCATCCCAAAACACTCAAAACTGGACTTGCAGCTTGCCCAGGTGGGGAACAATGCTACCTAAACTAGCTCAGAAGTACTCAGTATTTAAGCCCTTGTCCACTCTCAGCATTAACCTCTCCAGGATGAGACTGAGAAAACTCAACAACTGAAAGCAATCTATTATCTCTCTAGGAAAGACCTTAGATGTGCTGTCACAGCATTCTTGTAGACACAGTTCTAAGACAAATTTCAATCAAATTTTATAGCTTAAATGTTGCACCATCTGTAGAGAAATCAGAGTTCCAAGTTACACATTGAAGAAATTAGACTAATTCATGATGCTGGGATGGTCCAGGTAATTAAATGTCCTTGGATTGGCCAAAAACCAACAGTTAAAAATTCTAGCCAGAAAAAAAAAGACTTTGTTTTTTACAGTGACCAGCTGTGGACAGGATCTTTAAAGACTCTTCTACAGCCAGTGGCTCCTTTCCTCCCTAGCAGCCCCACAGGACACCAGTTTATGGGATCAGCACTAACATGAGTGGATTCTGCAGCTTTAGGGCTTGTGAAAACAAATTCTCTTCAAATCCTCAAAGGTCTCATACCCAAACAGCCCACGCATGAACTTTGCACTGCTAAGAGACATCTAATCACAGAGGCTGCATGATCTAGGAAATCACCAAATAATCTAAGTGCTTCTGGCATCTTTACTGCAATTCTTTCTTATTCACAAACAGACTGTCCTGAGCTGTTCCCTGCATGGCTGCAAGATTTTTGAGCTGATCAAGTGTAAAACCCTTCCACACAATTCTATCCCAGCCTAAACGGCACTTGAGCAGAAGGAAGGAGAGCCCTCAGGCTCCAGCACAGAGTTCCCTTTCCTCACTGGCATCACAGACCCACACCAGTTCCCCCACAGGGCTGCACCACACAGGCCAGGACCCACTGTGTACCTCAACCAGAGACCAGGCAATGCAGGTCCTGCAAGCTTTACATACACCCATCTTTGTGTATTTAGTGTAAAATAAGTCAACAGCAGCAATTCTCCATGTAAATACAGGAAAAATCACCCATTTCTTCACAAAGACATGCTCTGGCAGGCGGCAAGGCAGCTGTTAGCAGCAGATGCAAACTCTTCTCATGGGGTTGGGAGAGGAATGAGCAGCTGAGACAGTAACACCACTGTCCAAACCTACCGCCCTGCTGCATGGCGTGCCAGCATCCCTCTGAGCAGCTCCACTACCAGCACAGTAAAACCTCCCAAGGTCAGCTCAGTTTTGGACTGCAGAGGCCAGCACCACTGACTGTCCAACAGCTATGGGGATCTGAGGAATCTCTTAGCTAAGCTCTAATCCCATCCAGCAATGCTTAATTTGGAAGATGACAAAAGTTCACAGCTTAAAATAGTGCATTTCCTCTGTCAAGCTTTTCAGCTTAGAGAGTATGAACACACCCTGATGGTCTGAAGTGCCAGCTTCTGGTCAGAAATGGGAGCATGGAATGTTGGCTGGTGGGCTTCAGGCTGGTGATCTCATGGGTAATGGAGTCTCCTATGGAGAGAGCTACATCCCAAATCCATGTGGGACTGTTTGTGAAGCTACATCACTAAATAAAGGGAAGTCTGGCAGCTCTCTTTATTTTTGAGCCATAGTTCTACATTCTAAATGAGAGTATTTTCTGCATGAATTCCTTTTCAAGGCTGGAAGTCCTCCCAATGCCTGTTACCTTGCCTGTCCTGGAGTAACTGAAGGAAGGAGTGTTTGTGGCATCTGTGTCTTCAGACCTAGTGAGTCTCCTCTCCAGCCTGCAGAGGAAGCTTTCCCCCTGCTTTGAGAAGTGGGAGAAATGGTTTGTCATAGCCAAGTGGAGCTTTGTGCTCTGTCAATGAAGTTTGTGTTGAGGGGTTTGCTTTCACAAACTTTCCAACCTGAGTAATCATGGGCTGAAAAATACCAGGATGAGGCCTCAGGGAAGAGATGACAGGGCTGCAGAGCCAGGTCTACAGTCTCTCTCTGTTTTTTGGCAGCTTTGTAAAGGGAATTTCCACCTTAAAGCCTCTCCATTAATTGAAAAAAAAAAAAAAAAAAAAAAAGACAAATCTTGCAGCAGCCCCTGCAAAAAAACAACTGGAAATGAGAAAGGTTGGAGGAGGCTGAGGTACTGGAAATCTGCCTGTATTTCTACACTGCTCAGATGCCAAGTGTAACTTTCCACTTGGAGCTTCTGGGCACTGCCAAAGTCTACAGCCCCTTCAGACGCCACAAACACTCCTTCCTTCAGTTACTCCAGGACAGGCAAGGTAACAGGCATTGGGAGGACTTCCAGCCTTGAAAAGGAATTCATGCAGAAAATATCCTCATTTAGAATGTAGAACTATGGCTCAAAAATAAAGAGAGCTGCCAGACTTCACTTTATTTAGTGATGTAGCTTCACAAACAGTCCCACATGGATTTGGGATGTAGCTCTCTCCATAGGAGACTCCATTACCCATGAGATCACCAGCCTGTTGCCTCTCTTAGGTGTACACAGCTACCAGCAAGCCAGGACCCTCTTCACAGCTCCTTCTCTTGTCCTCTCCATGCTTCATAGAATCACAGAGTGGCCTGGGTTGGAAGGGACCTTAAAGATCATCTCTTTCCAACCCCCTGCCATGAGCAGGGACACCTTTCACTTGACCAGGTTACTCCAAGCTTTGTCCAGCCTGGCCTTGAACACTTCCAGGGATGGCACATTCACAGCTTCTCTAGGCAACATGTTCCAGTGCCTTATGCTTATGCCACTAAAAGCCTGGAACAGAGGCACTCAGGTTTGAAGTCCCCACCCCCAACTCCCCATTCCTCACCAGAAACCTTTGTGCTTTAGTTCGCAGACAACGCGTTCTCCGGTGTGACCGTGCTGAAGACTGCCCACCTGGAGAACAACCGGCTCACCCAGCTGCCCCGAAACTTCCCCTTTGACAAGATGGAGACACTGACGCTCTCCAGGAACCCCTGGCACTGCAACTGCCAGCTGGCACAGCTGCGCAAGTACGGCCCCGCACACCCCGTCCCTCCCTGGGGTGTTCCCGGGGGTCCCCCCGAGCTGTGCCAGAAAACAGGAGGCTGCTGTCGTGCTTGGCAGCTCCCTCCCTTTGATGTCCATGGGTTGTGCCTCTTGTAAGCTCCTGGTGTTCTTCCTCCCCGTGTCGCAGGTGGCTGAAGGGGAATCGCACCCGCGTTGAGGAGACCTGCTCCACACCCGCACAGTACCGGGGACAGTCCATCAGAGACACCCCGGCCCTCCGCACCTGCAAGCTGCCCACCAAGAGGTCCAGGAAGGGAAGCCGCCATTAAACACGTAAGATGGTTCCTTTCTAAGAGAGTTCCCTTTTAGTCACACCTACAGCAAACCCTGATGCCACCAAAGGTGCCGGGACTTCTGTCTCTGACTCAAATGACACCAGGCCTGGGGCAGAAAGTAAGGGCAAAACATGTAAACAAATATAAAATAAAGAAGCAAGGACCCTGAAAATATGTATAGAATAGCAATCGGCTTTGAAATATTCAGAGCTCCTACTGCAACATGTGAAAAATTTGATCTCTTTTTGCAGTAATTATTGTACATTAGGAAAACAAACAAGAGCTCTAACTGTAACAGGGTTTAAGCCTCAGTCATGCCTCAGGAATCATCATGATATGCACCTTGTACTATGCAATTAAGCCCCCTATCAAGTCAAGATGCAATTGTTGGGCAACAGGGATAAACATGGTATATCAAAGCAAGGGTGGACTTAGCCCACCCTTACCCTGAGCTGGGATTACACAGGCTTCACTTTCCTAACCAACTGGAGATGCTCTGCCCTTTGCCCTAGTAAAGGTCCCCTGGGTCTGACGTGAAATCCAGGGCAGGACATTGCTGGGAAATCCGGCCCCAGGCTGCTCAGCCCATAGGGAAATAGATACCTTCCATAAGGAGCAGTTCTTGATCCAGCACTTGCCTTTCAGCAAATACAATTCAAATCCAATATAGTCAGGTATTTAAAAACAAGGGTCGATGCCTTCAAATGAGTGTTCCAGAAGAGGGAGATTTGAGACAGCAAATATTCTTTGGGTAAGGTGTCCTGGGCCAGAAGGTGATTCAGAGACAGGGCTCCCTTTCCCTCCAGCAATGAGCTTGCTGACAGCTACCAATCCAAACATTGATCCCACAAACACCTTCCACATATGGAAACTACCAAGAGTGTTAAATTCAGACCACAGAGGAGCAAAAAAGCCACAACTGTCATCACTCCATCCCAAGTGTTTTAATTTTTCCCACCCCAGGAATAGGTCTGGATCTTGTACGGATTCCAGAGGACTTCGAATGAGCCTGCAAGTTTTTAAGCTCTTGGAAAGGGACCTTTGCTCATTTCTTAAGGAAAGTGCATTGACCCTGCACTGCACTGTATGAACAGGGGTTGCCACTGTGTCCTTTCAGAATAGAAAGGACAAGGCAGAAGCCCGAAGCCCAAAGCCCACTTATGTCCATTTGGTTCCCAATTCACTAAGGATATGCACAACAGGATGGAGAAAGGAAATTTATGACCAAAATGTCAGGGATTATGTCAGCTGCTCTGTGCCTTTCTAAAGTGGTTATTTCTCTTGTAGTGCCAGAGGTTTTATGGATTAGAGATGGAAATAACAGTCATTCTTTATAGGGCGGGTAAAGTTCCGCTCTAAAGATGGAAAAAACTTCAGTTTTCTAAACCACAATACTCAACTGTATTTTGTTTACAGGTCTGACCCTTCTTAACCTTCTCTCCCTGCCCGAACTCAATCCCAGTTCACTCCTCCATGATGAGAGTAAGAAAACCAATACCTGTTTTTTCTGTAGCACCTTCAATCCAGATCCCTCAAATAGGTTTACAGCTGTTAATAAAATAGGAAACTATTTCTTCCAGTCTTGAAGAAGACAAAGCTCAGGTGTCAGTGCCAAAATGCAGGCACACAAACCCACTCCTGTGCAATGATCATGAATTTTAAGGAATATGAAGTACCTCTGACTTCATCATGCACATCTTGAGAGCCAGGCAGCTTTCTGTCAGCTACAGGGGCTCTGTATTTCAGAGATGATCAGTGATTTGGGTCACTGCCCACATTCCACATGAAAAGATGTTTGGTACTTGCTAAAAATCCACCTGACCTGGATTTTCAGTACCAGGGCATCAAAATATTCACTACTCTTGAAAATTTCACTCTGGGTTTGCTTCCTTTACCAAGAAAATGCTCCCTGACCATCAACACTGTGGGTAAGACACTCAAGAATCACGCAGAGGCAGAGTAGCTCAGAGACAGGACTAATCCATCTCCTCTGCTGTGGGAATTTGTAACAGCTTCTTGACTCCCAACTCTTTGCTTTCAAGCATGGGCTTCATTCACTGACTCTGAAAATGAACAGACAAATGCTAGAAGTTTACTGCTCTGCTTGGAAAGTCTCCTTAAAGATGTGGCCTTCTCTCTCTTTTTTCAGCCTAGCAGGCCCTGGTATGGCCCGTCCTGGTGACCGGTCACTTCAACCATCAGAAAACTACTGACTTCAGAGTCCTTCCTTAAGCTTCTCCTACCTGTCAGGAAACACTCCTGATACATCCAAACACCTCCAGCCTCCTCTGACTCCCCGCTTCTCTGCTGATCGCAGGATGGAATCCACCTTTTCAATCTTTTCCGACACCTATGTATTTTTAAAAGAGGCATTTTTAAAAACTAAACTATGCATGACCATACTTAAGACAAGCTAACCTAGATCCTGCCAGTAAAACACAGTCATCTTTCCCAGAGGAAACACAACCCACATCCCCCATCAACCAGCTGGTCGCTGTCTCTCCCATTCCAGGGGAGTGGAAGCATGTGGGAAGGTAGGAGCGTCCCTCCCCCAGCTGCTTGATCAGGAAAATTGGTCTCCACCAATGCAAAGAGACTCCTCTGCCTTCCCATGGAGGGGATCCCTGCAGGCCAGGGCTGAGGGGACAGGTGAAGCAGCGACCAAGAACCAGTGGCCCCGAAGCCAAGTTTCCCTTTCACACCAAAAGGCAAAAATCTCCCTAGGTCAGCTAGAAATCCTTTAGGGGAAGCAGTACTGGGAATCCCCAAAACTGGAGCCATCTGAAGACTGGATTCCCTCCCACTCTGTGGGGTCTACCAAGATGTACATCCAAGAGGAGAAGGTGTGCACCATGCAGGTGCTTGGGCAACCCTCCTCTCCTCCCTGCCCATACTCCAGAGGATCTAGCAGGACACCAGGATGACTGTGGTTTATTTTCATGGCTATTACAATACCACAGTTGCAATTTAACTATGTTTTTTAATCATAAAGAGTTATATAAATATATGTATATTTATTCCTCTGTAACTGAGTGTAAATGACCTTTAAGAGGGTGAAAACTCCTCTGTTGCCTATATAGAAATCAAATTGTATATTTTCTTATGTACATCTTCTGTATAAAGCTCTTGCTGCAAAGATGAATTCAACAAGTCTCTCTGTGTCTGTCTGAGGGCTGGAGGGATCAGGAGTAACATGAGACCAGTGGCACAAATATAGACTTAATCCTCTTTATCCCATAGGCAGAACAACTGTTTGGGAGGGTTTTATTATTTCTCTCTCTACAAAACAGGAACATGTGACGCCTAACGAGTCCTGGGCATTTGCAGTAATGCCTGAAAATATTTTGTGAGGCCAAACTCAAGCCTATTATAAAAGTAGGTAGCTATCGCTTGACAGAGTTCAGGCAACAGCATCAGGGTAGCTCCTGGTGTTATCAGCTTGGCATTAAGAGCATCATATCCAGGAAAAAACTTTGGCTGCCTCCAAGGCAGCTCCAGGACAGATGTCCGGATTCTCCTGGTCCGTGGCAGGGCACACAGTTGTCCCTGTAAAACCCTGGTGCAGTTGGGGTCTGCCAACAACAACACACCTAATTTGACTCCCAGACCCACGTGTTTATCCAGCACAACAGCCTGCTTCCTCAGCCTTTAGGAGCAGCATGGCACTGGATTAACTTCCTCTAGAGTAAAACAAAAAAGTCCTTTTTTGGCTCAGCCATTCACGTGCAGATGGCAGGACCTGCCTAGGAAATGTGGCACCTGGAGTGCCACTGACCCCCTCGCTGGTGGCCTGTTCCCCTCCACGTGCAGGACACGCTGATGCTCTTGCACAGGCCCAGGGCACTGGGAAATGCAGTGGAGTAGCAGAACATGTGGTCCAGCATGTGCTGCCCTTCTGGCAACACAATACCCAGTGCTGTAGGTGTGGATGGCACCATTCAAACGATCCGACTCAAACAGGACAAAAAACATGCAACAAGGTTTTACATCCACGCGCAACCCAGGATGGTGAAACAAACTCGACTGCCCTGCAGCAAGAGGAACACATGCACCAGCCCACACTGATACAAACCAGCAACGCCTCCTTCTTCATCATCATCATCATCCTTGCAGCATGTACAACACAATGTTTTTAAAAGTTTTGAAATGCACCACCAGAATTTCAGTTTATGATTCTGAATGCAGTATCTTTTCTTCCAAACTTTCCTCCCCAGGCACCCCAACAGCAACCAAGCAGGCACTTCTGCCTCCCAGCCCCTTTCCAGCTTCTCCTCTCAGCCTGGCCTTGCACCCAAGGTTGCATCACACCTGATCCCAGCAGCTCCAGCATGGCTGGGTACCACTGAGGTCCAGAGATGCCCAAACTCAGGGTCTCACCATGACAAACACCCTTCGTAGCTCTGGGCACAGCAGCCACAACTCACCAGGAGCTCTGGCATGTGCATCTTGGTCATGATCATCTTCATGATCTCAGGAGGAACAGGAGAACCTGCAATGACTCCTGGAACAAAGAGGAAAAGATAACCACCTTGGAAACTGTCTATTTATTCCAGGAGTGGTTCCTCAGGTGGTTCTGCACTCCCATATTTCAATGCTTGCAAGACCTTTGGGATACACTGGTTCCTGTCAAAATACTTCCTATTTTTATGGATATAGGTCCTGGTTATTCTGGAAGTAAAAGTTGTAGCAAGGCCACTTTACCTGAATGAACTAAGGGTTGTCAGAGTTTGCTCATTAGGAATATAAACTTTATAGCACAAACCTAGTCCAAGATGCAGTTCCCAAAAAAATTAGATTCAGAGAAGAAAGAGGCACAGTTTTTTAGCAGGAAAAACACTCCCATCGATCCTCATTGTAAAATCATAAACCTTTCCTCCTGACTTGCAAAGAGCAGCCCTTTTGGGAGAAGGCACCTGTTCCATCCTAGGATGACAGAGTGGGGTAATATATGGGCTTTTCTGGGGAACAGGATGAGACAGGATAATTTTTCACATAGCAGAGATAATTAGGTAAGCTGCTTAAATATTTCCTTATGCTCCAGCAATTGTTATTGCCTCAAAAGGATTGGTGGTCTCCCCTTTTTGGCACAGCTGTTTTCAAGGCTGGCTACGACAAGAGAAGAAGGTCCAGCACAGAGTATCATACTCTCTCCAGTACTTGGGTCAATGTCTTCAGAAACAGGCAGGAAACATCAGATCAGAAAGAGAAATCCCAGCGTAGTTCTACTTCAGCACAGAAAGCATCTGCTGCCACACGGTGGTGGCTGGTGAAACGGGAGTTGAGGAAAATCAGGCTATTCCTGATACCTCCCCTTGCAGCTGAAACAGAAAGGTCCTTCCCTAGGATGTCTTAAGATGAAAGAGTCCCAAAATACATAATGATTGAAAGGAAATTCCCAAGGAAAGAAATGTAGCATCAAATTAACAGGGGAAACACAAGGCTCACACAACTAAACTCTTCCCACCAGAAGAGCCATTTGCTCACGAAACTTAATATAGCCTCCCAGCAGGGAACCAGGAATACCCTGTTTCTCAGAATTTTTCCATTTGGGTTCTGAGACTTACCTCCCCGGAGAGATGACAGGTCATAGGAGTCAAAGTCTGGCTGGTGGAGCATATCTATGAACATGGTCGGCGTGCCAAGGAGGTAGGAGCATCTTGGGGAAGAGGGGAAAAAAAGGCAAAGCTAAAGAGCCAGAACCAGGGGCAGCCCCAGGTCAGCACCCCAGGTCAGCACCCATCTGATCCTGTCCCACACAGGGATGTGGAACAGGAGCACAGAGGCAGGCACAGCAGATGTGCTGTTCATCAGCACACATAGATATGTATAAAAATATGTAGAAATACATGCATGTATGATCAGACATAGCGACAGCTCTTTTGTTTCACAAGTTACACTTGAGGAACAATGTGGAAACACAACTGTCTCAGCAGCAGAGCCAGACTTGGAGAAGGCAGGCAGGTGTTTAGATGTGGAAACACACCAGCCACAGCAAACCAAGACACCACTCACTTTCCAGCCAAAGCCCTAGAGTGTCCTGAAGAATCCCTTAATCTTGGGAGAAGAGTGACAAGCTCCCAAGCACAGCCAAAAAGGCAGATTTCGGCTCCTGAAGTGCCTGTGCAAGTATGTGCACCAGCAAACCTGCCTGTCCCATCATCATTGGAAAGAAGAGCACAGCAGGTGAGGCGAGGGAAGAAGCACAGCCACGAGGCCATGACCTGCTCTTCACCAAGACACAGACAAGC
The DNA here is from genome assembly GCA_013390005.1 of Calyptomena viridis. NCBI lineage: Eukaryota > Metazoa > Chordata > Aves > Passeriformes > Eurylaimidae > Calyptomena > Calyptomena viridis. The sequence continues at coordinate 321,312 of WEIV01023921.1, forward strand.
CCTCACTTCTCTCGAGACACGGCCTCCAGCGCAGCCTTCCCCTCAAAACTGGGCGATGAGAAGATGCAGCAGGAGCCGTGCAGAGCCATCACCATGCAGCCTCCCACCGACGCCAGGCAATGATAGAGGGGTGCAGGGAGGCCAAAGCGATGGTCCTGGGATCAACCAAAGACAACAGTGAGGAGAGGAGACCTCGCAGTCCATGTCCACCCCACCTCTCTGCTGAAGAGCAAAAATCTGAGCAGAGATGTTTTTCCTGACCCACGTGCTGGAAATCCGACATTCTGCTGTGTTCCCGTCAGGTGGAAACACAAGTCTGACACTTCCTGCCTTTAATACAAATCAGTTTGGCAAGTTTTTAACATCAAAATTTCATCCTGTAATTTTGCAATGTTTTTTCTTTGCTGGACTCTTTGGTCTGGTATTGCTTATACATTATATGCCAAAAGGGAATAGTGGGAGTGCTGTGACAGGCATGAAATATGCAGGACTTGGCACATGCTATTAATTTTGTTTGGGGTTTTTTTAAAAACACCAAAGGCTCTGAAGACTGATTGAAACTCATCTATTTTCTGGATCAAAGCTGATGTGTTAGAAATAAGTGCTTCAGAATTTCAGAAGAAAATATATGCCTTTGACAAACTAGAAATAGAGAGGTCGTAGCCTGATAAGAGTTATGAGACTGTAAACATGACATGAAGTCATGTAAACCCAATCAAAACTTCATTCAACAGAATTCAAAGCTAACATCCAGAATCCTGTAATTATTTGAAATGAGTATTCACCAGAATGAAAAGTGATTAATTTCATGGTTTTTCCCCATAAAAAGATAGCTTTCCCCCCCTCCATAAAAAGCTTCCCACGAAACTAAAATGAAACATCAGTTAATTCTACTGAAATGCAAAATGTTATGCATTAATATTCCTCAATATCATTTGCAGCAAAACATCCTGCCCTTCCTCCGAGCAAGCACCAACACTCTCCACACACGTGGTCTCTGTTGCAGCACCAACTGTTCCCATTGAGACCCACCTGGTCTGTGATCCCCAGCCTCAGACCAATCATATTTGCATTATTCACAATGTTCCTGTGGGAGAGGGTGGCTCCTTTGGGGCTTCCCGTTGTCCCCTGGAAGACACAGGGCATTATGCAATGATGCCACCTTTTCTGAGGATGAGCTACATGTGCTCTGGGGAGATTTCCCAGATGGACTCTGGGGTGATCCTGCTCTTCATTCTCCAATTAGACCTGGAAGACTGTTTTTTCTTCTTTAATAGTGTCTGAATCCCAAACCACAACAAAAAATAACCCAACTTCATCTGAACAGAATTCACCTGACACCCTCTCATCTCCACCAGTCCTTGACAAATGGCTGAGCAGCAGTAATGCAAGAAGCAAGGGGAAGTGCTAGAACACTTCCATCTTACAGCAGAGGCAAACTTGGTCTCAGAGGGCAGAAGGCAAAGGAAATGAGATGCTCAGCATTGCACACATCTTTCCCCATGTCCCCAGTGAGAAACTCAACCACAGGGCATGAAGCAGGCAGGGCACCTACTGAAGTGAACTGGATGTTGATAGGGTCATTGCAGGAGAGGGTCTGCTCCACTGCCTTTAGCTGCTTCATATGGCTGCTGTCCCCAGCCTGCATCACTTCATCCATGTGGAAGGTGCCAGGCAGCTTGGAGTCCAACATGATAACAATGGATAAGTCAGGTAGCCTGGCAGAGAGAAAAACAGCATCAACAATAAAAGAACAAGGAGAAAACTGCCCAGATAGGCACACACTGGTCAGGACAAACCTCCAGGCCAGCCTAAATTCTCTGCTGATGAGACCCCATGTGGGTCCTTCTTCCACCAAAGCCTGTATTCTGCAGTTGAGGGGACACAAGGCAGGACACAGCTGTGAGGTCAGTACAAAGACACCAGATGTTCCTAACTCACCTTTTGCTCTTTATTCCCCCTGGACTGGATTTTTCTAGCTCGGGACATGACTGCTTTAGAATATCATAGTATTTCTGTGTTTTAAATTGGGTGGGGAACACCAGTGCCTTACAGCCAACCTGTGAAGGGAGACAGAAACTCATAAGTCACATTGAGTTGATGGTCAGGACATGATAAAGAGCAGCCACCAGCAACACAGGAGCACTGAGGACAAAAGCAAACAGAGCCCTTATATCTGTGCATTCACAAACCTCCCCAAAAGCAGGGAAGGGTGCTGCCACTGCACATCCAGCACCCCAAGCCTGGATCCAGGTGTGCAGCCAGTGCTTTGCTCCTCCCTGGTGCTGGGTTCAGGATGGGCTGGTTGATTTTTGCTGAGCAAGAAAGCAGAGCTGCAGCCTGAGGTTTCCTCTTTGCCCATGATCAACACTCCTCATTGAGAGCACAAGGCAAACAGCCAATTTTGCAGACGATGAGTCTCAACACTAACAAAAAAACTCCAGTCCCAAAATACAAATAAATAAATTAAGTTAAAACACATTAATTTGTGTTGATCTGAAATCAGGATTTTTGAGGAACTTTGGAAAAACAAGGAAATCTAAAGCCTGCCTCTAAGGTCAAGCCAAGGTTTTGTTGTGGGGTTTTTTTTAATAAAGTGTTCTTTTTCCTAAGATTTTTCCATCTCTTATTAAAGTGTTAGCTTTTGAAAATTAAAACATTTTTCATTCAACCCTTACATTTGCATAATCCCAAAACAAAGCACCTTAATTACTCCAAGAATTTTCATTTCTTTTTCAGCAGAGGAGATTTGCTGAATTTGACCCAGATTTGCAAACTGCTTTCATCTTCCAAAAAATGCATTTTTGTCAAATAAACTATTTACATAAAGTATTTACTCGACTGTTTTCATTATTTCCCCAAAGTCTGGGAAACAAGGAGACCAAGGCTATGTCAATAAATTCTTTGTAAGTAGCCTCTGGGCTTTGTCAGAAAGGAAGATAAACATTTGCTCTGTTTTCTGGCACAGGCTGCCCAGAAACCAGGGAACTGAGTTTGTTTTGGGCCTTTGTAACTTTTTACCATTAATTCCTTCAAACTGCAATTCTAGTTGAACCAGCTCCAAAAACTAGATACTGTGTAATGAGAGGAGCTTGCAGGGCTGATGCTGTATGAGATAAGGGTCTCTGGTTGGGCATCTCTCACTTGATCTCAACCTGAATGGCAGCTGACCTGTCTTCAAAGAACCTAGAATATGAAACCTGCTGTCAATTTGCTTTGACAAAGCCCTGGAAATACACCAGGAATGCAAGGAATGGTTATTCCATATATATTTCCACATATACCAAAGGGAGAGAACCCGACAGAGCAACAACAGGACTGCACAGGCAGATAGGATCCAACAGGCAAAGCCCTAAAGTCTTCAGGAATTTTGTTGTGCAAGTTAACAAACACAAACAAATCACTAGAAGCATGAAGAACACCAAAGATCCCAGTGCCAAAGGTGCATAGAAGAGCTGGGAATGCTGGCAAACCATTCCAGCATGAGGTGAGGTGAGACAGGAGCAATCCCCAATGGAGCTGGAGCACATTTCTGCTCTTACCCCATCAACACTCCAGATTCACACGAGAGGAGAAAATCAGAGCAGACTCTGGCACACAGAGATGGAAAGGAGAACAAAGCCAAGTCTTGCTTGGACAAAAGGGAAGTATTGAGTTGCACATTTCAGAGGGTCAGAAGCAGGAGGACATCCACCCTGGAAGAGATGTGCTTCACTGCAGCACTGGGTTCAACCTCAACACATGAGAACAGGAGTGACATCAGCAAGACTACTGTGAGAGGATTAAATGAAGGATGAAATGAGAATTCAAATTGCAGCCCCACAACCCAATTACAGACTTACTGATACAAGAGAAAAAGTCTCCCTTTGTTGCTAGAAATTATCCACTTTCTAGGTAGAACAATAACTTGGATGGTGCTGGGAGCACACAGAAATGGTTCCATCCCCTTTGATCTAAAGCTGAACTAACCAGAGATGAACAAATTAGCTTCTTAATCTTAATTTTTAGCTATAAAATGTTTAATAACCTGAATTCCTCTTTATCTGAGCTAAGGAGCTTGGGCAGTTTAAATAGATTGGTGCTATGCACATTGCAAGCTCAGAGCCAGGCAGGTGTATGAGGGTAGCTGAGGTGGCGAGGATCAGACAGCAGAAAGATGTTAAGCAGTGGCAATATCTAGGACTTGAGCTTGTTTAAACCCAAGATCAGCTGGACCTCAGACAAACCTAGAAAGAAGAAATCAAGCTACCCAAGTATGTTGGCCCTTTCTGAGGTTCTACTTTCAAGTTAAAATCCCAGATGGTGATTTTTGCCCCAAGCAGGAGGATCAAAGAGGAGATATCTAGTCCTGTATTTTTTTTTTCCTCATTCCTTAGTCAATGATTGCTGACAGATATGGTTGACTTGGGGTAATATTGGTGGTACATGGCTGTTAGCAGGGATAAGGATAAGGGTGCAGAAGTGTCCATCAAACAGATGGGGTGGCAGCTACAGGAAAAAGCAACAAACATGACCACCAAACTGCAGCTTCATCCCCTTGGTCACTGCGTGGTGGTGTCCCCTCTACACACCCACCACCAGCCCTGCTCTCCAGCCAGCTTTCCCTTTAGCAGAAGCTCATCTGTACCATGTTCCCATTCTTCCAGATGCTGCTTGTACGAGTTTTCACAACAAAACAATTAGTGAGTGCCTTACAAACCTTCCTGAGGACAAACTCCAACTCAGAGGCCTGGTAAGCTGGATTCACAGATACCTGAAGAGGGAGAAACAAGAAGGTTCAGCAGAGTTACCCTTGACCTAAAAATCCTCCCTCCAACACATATCTAAACAGAAAAGTTCCACACTTAAAGCCTCTCCTCCAACACAAAAAACTAAGAGACCACTACCACAGGGATTCCACATCCACAGAAAAAAAAAGATCTGAATTCTGTATTTGCACAAAAGAAAACAGTCCCAAAAGAAATTTATGTGAGGTCACATGGTCAAAAGAGTTTCAGGAAAATAATCCAGACCTCCTATCTCACTGGCAGACATTCAATCCACTACACTAGATCAAAACTCATATGAAACTCAGGTTTCTTGATGGACAACCATGAAAATATTTTCTCTTATCCAGATCTCCACAAAAATAGTATTGGCCACTGGAGTTGAGTTCACCCCCAGGTTCATACTGAGCCACACTCTTCTACCCTGTCCCTGGAGACACTGGGATGAACCAGGATGAAGAGAACAGACCAGAAAGGTGGGTTTAGCCCTTACTACAGTACACTGCCTAAATAAGGTGCATTTTGGTGAATATGCCAGGTCATGCTCTCAAATTAAAATTGTATTTGGGGATATGCAGCTTGGACTAGATTTTTAAGTGACCTTTTGACCCATGGAGCAATACATTTGGAAGTGATTTGACCAGCTGGTAACTGGTTAGGACAGCAGCATCCCACAAAAATGGTCCTGTAGGCAAAAGCACATCTCCCTCTAACATCAGCTGCTGCAAGTTAGTTCACTGCAGTTTCTTGCTCCCCCATCCTCTGCAATCTGCTTCCCTACAGAGTGCAGGACAAAGATGCAGAGAGCTGCACAGATCTTCTTTAAATACTGGATTCAAATTACAGACAACATGCCAGATAAAACCATGGGAAAAAAAAAGAAACAAACTTTATTCTCCAGTATCTCCTATTGCTTCTTTGTTTCACTTTCCTTTCCCAACACAATACTGAAAATCCAGACACAGCAATCTCCTTACCAGGATGATTCCTGCCTGGGCAGTTGCAAACTGCATGAGAACCCACTCGTATTTATTGGGTCCCCACATCCCCAGCCGGTCTCCCTTTTTTAGGCCAAGAGCCAGAAGCCCAGCTGCTGCTTGGTCCACCTGTAAAACACAAGACAAAAGCCTGAGGATTACACACAGGATGAAGAGGTGGCAGTATTTGTCTCCAGGAACTGTTTTCTGAGGAAAAAGCATCATCTTTGCAACTGAAATAGGACAGAATGTACCTCTCCTGCACAGTCCATCAGCCTATGGCTGCAGCAGCTTCTGAGCTTCAGAGCACAGACCAGCCCCAAAGAAGGGAGAAAATCAAAATAGGCAATTATGTACAAATTGTTGCAAGGTAATTCTTGCTCAAAGACTACTTAGTGCCTGGCTCCTCATCAACTACACTTAGGACTAAGCCTTACCCATATGCTGGGCCCATTCACAGTGTTGGATCTGCCTCCCTTTTGGGATACCACTTACTTCAAAAAGGACTTGAGTGGAAAAAAATGTATTGAATGATTTTTTTACCAGTTTGGGGTTCCTATTCTCATAAGTCCTATGAGGAGCAGCTAAGGTAGGTGGGGGGGCTCAGCCTGGAGAAAAGGAGGCTCAGGGGGGACCTTCTCCCTTCTCTACAACTCCCTGACAGGAGGATGGAGCCAGGTGTGAGTCAGGCTCTGCTCCTAGGGAACAAGAGACAGGACAAGAGGAAAACTGCCAGGATAGAGTCAAGTTGGACACCAAGAGGAATTTCTTCACTGGAAGAATTGTTAAATATTGGAAAGGACCTCCCAGGGAGGCAGTGGAGTCACCACCCCTGGAGATGTTAAATGAATGAGTAGACATGGCACTCAGTGCTCTGGTCTAGTTGACAAGGTGGTGATTGGTCAGAGGTTGGACTTGATGACCTTAGAGGTCTTTTTCAACCTTAGTGATTCTGTGATTCATTAACTTGAATTCAACCACTATATTAACAACTACTTTATTTTGCAAGATGATAAGTGCATTTCAGGTATGTAGATGTATGTATAAATATTCTGAGGTATTCAGGAATTTTTTTATAGTTTTGTTATGTTCTCAAATGGATTTATGAAATCTACCTTGTAGGAGATATGGATTTGAAGAATAGCTCTTCAAATAGTTATTTGAAGAATAACACTGATATAGTTTGGAATTACAACCTACTTCTTAAAACCAAGGTGAACAGAGCTAATCTTGTTTATCTGAATGCATGTGACCAAAACCATAATAAGCCTAAAAAAATCCTCACTAAACAACTCTTCCTATCCAAGATCATATCATATATTTAACAGAAACTTTCCAGGTAATTAGCCTTGAAATACTGTCCCTCTGTTATGAAAACATCTAAACATACATTTGTATGCAATAAGCACACATACATACACATAGATATACCCACACATGTTTGTGCACGTGATATTGAGCCCCAGTCCTTGACTTTGCTCTATTGACTTTGTGCTTGGATTAAAAACTTCTACACACTCAGAACCTCTGACAGTCAGAGTGACTAACAGAGAAGGTGGAGTCTAATCCAGTGGAGAAAACAATGTGACTCAGCTCATAACTCATCAGATAGAGGTGATAAAGTATGAAAGTTCATTCTGGGATATTCAACAAGCATTTTGTACATGCTGCCTCCTCCCTTTCATCTCAAGACTCTAAGGAGGACGAAGGCAGCACACGCCTGTCGGTGTGGGCTGGGGACCTTCTGTTCCCCCTCCACACACAACATACCTCAGTCCTGAGCTGAGCAACGAAACCATTTTCCATCACATCTGCTGATGTTATCCACCCACCTGCACTCCCTGAGGGGTGAACCAGGCACTCACCTCCTCTTTGAACTGAGCAAACCTCCTCCGAACCCCATCTCGGTAGAAGACCAAGGCCTCACGGTCAGGAAACCTCTCAACAGTCTCCTCCAGGCACTGGCCCACGGTTTTGTCGAGAAGGGGAACGTCTAAGGGCCCCTGGACATAGCTGTTGGTCACCCTGGGGGAGACAGAGGGCACTCTAGTGTGCAGGGCACTGTGAAAGAAAAGGAGAAGAGTCTATTTAATATAACCTGTCCATGCAATTCTCCCCATCTGGAGGGATCATCAGCCTGTCAGTGGCATCAGGAGTACCTGAAGCACATTCCTGCACCAGTGGGAACCACTCAGTGGGACAAGATCAGGAAGACCTCCAAGAGGACTTGGAAAGCTCGTGCAGTGGCACAGGGCCTCAGTACCCCCAGTGCACCCACATGGGTACCCACATCAGCAGGCAGCACAGGCAGAGCCTCCATCCCTCTGTGGGAAACCAGGACCTGCTCCCTGGTGGGGAAGGAGCCTGCACCAGCCCTGCAGACTGGGCACAGCCTGAGCATACCATCATTCACCTGCAGTGAAAACTACATGGACATGTTGGAATATCTGGACAGATTGTGGCCTGGAGTTTACTGAGAGGTGGCAACTGGGTTTGGTCTTCCTGCAACATTAAAAAGTATAAATAACTGGGAAGGAACACAATCGAACCCGTTTGTAGACCGAAACCGGCTGAAAAGAGCAGATGACTGAGAAAGAGGAAAATGAAACGAATGTCAGAGGTCAGTCTCCAAAATGGTCAGCGGTGAAGAGTCTAATCCTGCAGAAAGAGACTGGAGTTCAGAGAAGTTGAGCTGTAACTGAGGCATCTGCAAAGGAATGGTTTGTGTATACAACAGCGAGCACTGTATGTGCTCTCTCCCTGCCAGCTGGAATGCAAAGAGTTTGTGGAACTAGAGACAGCATCAATAAAACGAGGAGATACCAAGGAGATGAGGGCAGGAAATGCAGAGGCAATAATACAGCAGGGTGGAGATGATTCCTGTGGCAAACACAGGACAGGAGGCAAGGAGGAGAGCAGGGAGAGGTTTGAGCAAAACAGTGCCTGGGGCAGGAATCATGCTGGAGACCAAGCTGGAGAGGGATCAATGATAGCTGAAGAGGGAACAGTGAGTCAAGAGATGCAGCAATAACAAGATGTGGGAAGTAGGGAATAAAATTTAAAAATCATTAATGTTTTTACTGAGATCTGAGCAGTGAGCTCCCCTCAAACCACAGCTCCTGACCATCCAAGCACTGCAATTCCTGCCCTGGTTTCTCTCTTCATCTGCTACAAGCCTCTCTCTGCTCCAGCAGCCACCCTCTGCCATTCTTCCTCCCTCTCTGGACAGCTCCCCACTTTCTCTGTCCCTCCTTTCTTCCTTCCTGCCTCCCTCCATGATCTCAGCTCCTCCATTCCCACCTTAGGAGATGAGCAGGAGGGACGTTTTTGGGGTGCATAGCTCAGAGGCTGTGTTTGCAGATTAAGTGTATAATAGAGTGATCCCTGCCTTAAAGAGTAAAGACAGCTCAGCCTAAACTCAATTTTCCCCCATGCATTATAGGATTAATATTCTGCAAAGATTCAGTGCCATTTACCACAAAAGATTTGTTTTCCTACCTACAAGAACAAGCCCCAGCATGGAATTACCTCCTCTGTGTGGTGAAGTTCAGTCTTGAGAGAACAGCATCCCTAGATTTTACCTTCAAGAAGTGTTTAGCTCCAAAAGCCAAGAGAATGATGACCTGATCCACTGCTTTTTGGCAGATGGAGGATTGTGCAACTCCCAATGGCTCTGTTCAGATATCACTCCTTTCAGAGCTCTTGGGCAACTCACATCAAGGCTGTAGAGCTGTCTAAGGAGGAGGAGGAAGGAAAACAAGTGCTAAACTGAACTACTGTTTCCTGTTTGAGAGTTTCTGGGCAAGGCACATAGATAAACTAGGGGATTAAAGAAAGCTCTGCCGAAAAAAAAGCCTTTATAAATACAGGTGCTATAAAATAAAGGCTGAAAAACCTCTCCCTAACCCAAAGAGAGGATAAAGACTCCTGGGAAAGCAGCAAAAGCCACAGCAGCCACTGTCACTCTGTAGGAGCCCCTGTGCCCTGTCACAGGGTGGTCTCAGAGAAGCAGCTCCAGATGCTCACACAGGTGGACGAGGAACCCTCAGGTTGTTTGCTAAAACATTTACTGGAAACATTCACACTCACATTTTCCTCGAGCCAAGTCGTTTCCAGTTTCGGCAGAGCCTGTTTCTAAATCCCCTGTCAGCTGAGGCACAGAGAGGTTTCTGGGAAGGGCTGGAGCAGCTGGGCAGCTGCTGCTGACCAGGTTGTGCAAGAGCACTGCCCTTAGCACCGTCCCTGGGAGCCAGCCAGGCTCAGCACTGGGCTGGAGTGGGAGCAAGCAAACATAAGCCTTCCACAGATTGCATAGTTCCTCTAGGGACCCTACTCAAGGAATCAGCTGGTAAAAAAATTGGTGCAACACATTCTTCTACCGCGTGACTGAAAAAATACAACAAAATACCATCACAAAAAGTGACTGGAGAGGGGATAGAAAATTTAGGTTGAGAAAATTTAAGCAAAATCAAAAATGTCCAATTGAAAGTATCCTGCTCTCCACAGTCAACCCTCAAGAGGTAGTTGCACAACACTTCATTGCCAATGAAAAGGGTAATATCTTAAACTGTCATATCTTGGCAAAACATTACACAGATCAGGCTTTCTGGGCTTATTATCTCAATATTTTTTCAGGCCTGAAGAGCCAAAGGGTTTCACTGACTTTGCAGGACCAGATTTCTACACTAAATGTAAGAAGGCACAAAGGCAGAGCCAAATGACAAAGGTCTGGGCTTCATGTTGTGGCTTCCTCCCTACTCCCAAATACGGGGATGAAAGAGCAGTAAAAGATGTCATCATAAATCTCTGTGCTCCAAAACACTGAAAACACTGCTGGTTCCCCCTACAATGTGAACATGCATACTTGCTCTCAAAGGTCCCAAGCATCCACATTTTCAAATGAAAGCATCAGCAGCACTGAAACTAGGGGCTAAGACATCTCATGCTCATAACCCAAAGTCACAGATTCCTCTCAAACACTAACATCATTTCTTCAAATCCATTAAAGCAAAATTCACAACTGCCATCGAGTCTGAGCTCCCCAAATTCTGGTCTGATGTTCACATGTGCTTCAGCATTTCTGTATAACTTTGCAGCCAGCAGTAGCAGAAGTGAAAGGCATGAGATAAAACACAGCAGGCTCTCAGAAGCACTGAGGGTCAGGAATGGCAGGAATGAGGCGGATACAAAATATGTTCATTATCAGCAGCATCATGCTGGAAATCAGTGAGGCTGGTCTCCCTCCTGCCTAAAATTATCAGAAGTGTATGTATCTGATCTGAAATAATGTATCAAGAGACCTCTACAAAGAAAGTGTCCAAAGGATTTAGAAATAATCTTTGTATTCATCTTTGTTACAGAAAACAAGTAATTCACCCTTCACCTTGTTCTACAAAGCATCTGAAACTGCTGGAGATAAAAGAAGACCAATGGTCTGATATTACAGCAGCTCTCATTTCCCTGACTCAGCCCAAGGAGAGCAAATAAAACTCTGCTTGCTCTTGAGTGTCAGCATAGAGTGTAAAACATGACTCTTGGAGAACACATGCCTTCTGTTCACAACACATTTCAGCAGCAAGACAGCGTGCAGTGCCTGCAAACAAGCCAGCCTCATATTCAGGCTGTTCCAGCAAAACTCCATGATCCTGGGGTTCAGCAGCACAACAAAAGGCATCCCCCTTCCGTTCCATATGGAAGGCAGGAGAGCAGGTAAATCCCAGCATTCTCAGAGAGTTCTCTTGCCTAACACAGGATCAGAGCACTCTGGACTAATCCTAGGAGCTATTTGTATTTATCTCTGAACAGCCCCAATCAACAGTCTGGAGTTGTTGATATAAGATAACCAGCTCTGCTTTCACCTTTAACTCTTCACCAGTCTCTACAGAAATTATCAAAAGGGATGACAGAGGAACACAAGGCAGAGGATTTGGCGTAACCTCCTGTCCCCTATACAGTGTGAAGGACATTGACTTGACCCATGGTGCCATCACTTCTGCACAGATGTGAAAGGCCCTGCCCTCCCAGGGCTTAGGAACTGTTCTGACCCCAGAGTTCATACTCAGAAAGGTTCATGGACTCCCCAGCCAGTTTCTTTGCTCATGGACATCAACCAGGAGCTTCTCTCCACAAAGCAAGAGCTTCTGGGTCTTTTGTGTAACATGACTGCAATAAAAAGGTTGTCAAAGTTAGCCTTGCTCTGTTCTCATTCTTTAATCTGTTGTCTAAAGAGTTAACCACATTCTCATTACTTTTTGTTTGTTTTAGTTTGAGGAAAGATCAAGTTCCCAGGGTTTTCAGACTCCTCTTGCAGCAACTTTCTCCAATTTCTTGTTATGTTTTCTACTGTCCCTGTCTGCCCTCAGCAGTCTTCTTGCCAAAAGGATAAATAAGCCCAGGAACAGAATTTAATAAACTTTTTTTATAATGTTACCAGAAAGAGTTTACTCTCTAAATAAGTGGTGTTTTTCTCCAAGGGCTCTGTGTTCCTGTCCTACAGTTCCACTTTCGGGCTGGAGTGAACTGTAGTGAACTCTCTGTCATGCTTCCCTTCTGATCCAATTTCCTAAGAACAGATTTCAAAAAGGCAATCTTGGAGCACCCATGATGAGATGGCTTCAGCCACCTCACTCCTAATGTCAAAACAGCTGAAAAGAAACCTTCTCGTCATTATGCCTCATGAACAATGCCGAACCACCACACCTATACCCTGTCTGTGGAAAAACAAGGAACCCTCATGGTTCTTGGGAAATTGCTCACTGGAAGTCATTCCTCCTGGTGAGTATTAGGCTCTGAATATCAGCTAATCCTTCAGAGCCTTTCAAAGTCAGTTGTCTTCCCATTGCTATTCTTCCACATGAACATTCTCCAAGAGGCAGCACTGAAGGAAAGCAAAAGAAAGGACTGGCCTGAACCCCCTGAACCCCAGAGTTCCTTGGTGCCCTGGACCTGCTGGGTCCTCCACCACCCTGCCCACCCAGGGAGTCTGCAGGACCACAAGGGCACAGGGAGACTGCCTGCAAGTCAGAGTGCTGAAGGAGGATGGAGAAGCCATTTGATATATTTTACGTTACTGAAATCAGGTTGGAGCTGCTGCACAAAGGAAGTTCAGCCCTGGGCACACATTCACATCCCTCCACAAACTCTGCAAGGCTCATCCCTGCCTCTGGTCCTCTCCCAGGCTGAGGGGGCAGACGCAGGGGATGCAGTCTGCCTTCTGCCACTTTGGAGGGGTTTTAAAGGAGTCAAGGGATAGTGACACAAACCGAGATTAACCTGCCCTCCCTGCATCCATCCGGCCATTCGCCTGGCTGAACACTCACATCACCCTGCAGCTGCCCTATAGCCCCTATCCCCCATCGTACATGGTCTCCATCCTCTGCAGCCTCTGTGCCCTACAGCCTCCCATCCACAGTCCCCATAGCCCTCCACACCTTCTGCCCCCATTCCTTCTCATTCACAGCGCCTCGTCTCCTATAACCACTCATCCTCTACAGCCGCACAGCCCTCCATGCCCTATAGCCCGCACTCCTCGTTCCCCCAAACTCCCTCCCACGGTCCCCAGCCCAACCCTACCTGCCCGACGGGGCTTCCCGCTGCCCGCCCGCCCGGCGCAGGAGCCGCAGCCCCTGTCGTGGCAGCGCTGCCAGCCAGGCGGTGGCCATNTCCGCCCCGCGTCGGGGGCTGCGGTGCCCCGCGGCCCCGGGACCCTCCGCCCGGCGGAAGGAAGCGCCCGGTGGGACGAAGAGCAGAGAGAGCGCCCGCCCTGCTCCAGCCATACGGGGAGCGGAGCGGGGAGTGCGGGGGTGGAGGTTCAGGGGGACCCCGCGGCACACGCCTGGCAGCACCGAGTCCCGAAGGGCACCTGCCCCATCCTCTGCCAGACCCCTGCCCAAGCCCTGCGCTACACCCCTTTCCCTATACATGCCCACTTCGATATCGCCTCTTCCCAGCCTGCCCCATCAGCCTGTTTCTGCCTGACCCCAAATCACTCTGAATGAGCCCCTCCACTCAAACGAGTGGAGGTGGACTTTGGTGCAAGACAACCAATAACACTCGCCTCCACTTTTCTCTACCTGTATCGCTTGGCGCCTGAGCCCTGTGAGTCATAAATTGACCTGCAGCACTATCCACACAATTAGTTATCAGTAACAGCTTCAGGCACTCCCTGCACCTTCCTATAAGAGAAGAGACCAGCTGGGAACTGCAGAGCTGCTCCAGGGCCAGGCAAGCTGAGACCCCCTCAACTAAGAGCAGAGCTGTGAACAAGCACCAGGTGAGGAGCACAGTGGTCCTGAGCTCTGCAGCAGCACTGATGCTGAAGAGGTGACACATCATCCTTCCCCACATAAAATAACTGACAGGCTGTCTGACCACAGCCTGCAGCAATGGCCAAAAACTAATTAATCCTAATAAAAGGGGTGGAGAATAAATTAGAGCCCAAACATGCCCTGTGTCTTTTGGATACCACATGGGCACTAACCAAACAGTGTTGTCAGTGCTGGTCTGAGATATGGGCTGCTTCTGAAGGTGTTTTGCAGCTCTGCCTGAGTGGAAGCTGGAATTAGTGTGCCTAGACACAATGAGTCTGTAGTGTGCCAAGCATAACAGTGCTGATGAACGAGGGCATCGATGTCAGAATGGTGAATCTCAGACACCAAAGCCATAAATGTGCATAAAGGTAACAGAGTGAAATACCAATTGCCACAAGACCTATGGATTTTCCCCAGTGTGCATCATCTTGTTTGCAAGGAGCTTGTTCAGTAGCAGCAGTGACAGTGTTTTCTTTGGTAGAGAAAGGGAGATTTTGGGTTTTGAAATGTGACAAATTGGCCATGCCTGCAGAGGGGACACAGAAATCTGCAGAGGGTCTGGGAACTATCTCCATCCCCACCTCAAGCCCCTGGAGTCACAGTAAGGATTGCTAGATCAGGATTAGATTGACAGTGTTCATCCCCTTTCCCTCAGCAGTTCCTGCTCCCTTTTCCTTGCTAATGTTCTTGCAGACTTCCTTTAGCAGAGAGCACAGATGTGCCCCAAGTTATGGTTTGTCTGTCTCGTGGAGCTTCAAAGTCTTTCTAGTCTACATGCACAGGTACCTCTTCAAATCAGTCCCACTGCAATCAGCAGTGAGGTGAGTTTCTGCATTCTCACAGGCAATGTAAGGCTGTGTGACATTCCTGGCCAGAAGTCGTCCTTTCACCATTTCAGGACAGAGCAATTGTCTTTTTCTGTGCTGATGGAGCACCAGAAAGCTCAGTGTTGTATAACCACAGGGAAAAAAAATTGATGTCTGGGATGCAAATGCTTCACCTTTAATGAAAAAAAATAAAGCTGACTTTTGGCTTGATCTTCCCATGTAACAATCATTAGCCCACAGGGTGAATTCAGGTTAAAGAAAGAATTAAGACAAGAATTATGCAGAAGTCAAGATGACTTTGACATTTGGCTAGGTTTGTTAGAGATTGTCAAAGCAAAGGCCGCCCGAAGCAGTGCCACTTCATAGACTATTACATAAGGTATCCTTCCTTTCTAATGAAGATTTAAAAATATGCCCTCAAGATAATCACAAATAAGCAAGTAGGTTTTGTAGCCCATCTACACCCCTGTCTGGTTTTTCGCAAACCCAGATTCAGTCTCTGCAGCCCTGCACAGACAATGACCTTTCCCAGAAATGCAGAGGGTCTTGCTCGGGTCCTCCCAAAGCCCCTCTTGATTTTGCCCTTGGAGCAGGACTGTATGTGGTGCCTCCCAGCCACAGAAGGGAACTGCACGACACCTCATGTGAGTTCCTCACTGCCTTGGGGTAACATGGGGCTCAGCAATTACCTGCCTCCCTTGAAGATCTGGCAATGAGAGGCTTCCCCACCATTCCCTGTAGCAGGTCTTATCTGGCCTTTTGTTGGTCTCCAAATATTGTTGTGAAAAGCTGAGGGCTGGGAGAGGCTCTTGGATAATCAGACCTTGCTCTTCTCAGATGAAGGCTCTTTAATTTCTGCTCACCTTCAAAGGAACAATAACATGCTCAGAAACATCTATAATCTCCTGGACAAGAGCAGGGCAGATTTTGTTTTATTTACTGTGAGGCAAATCCTTGTGTGCTGTTTTGGGGTGCCTTTGCTCTGACTCCTATGGTCTCAGTTCCCTCTGTGCTAACCCTAGTTTCTGGCGTTAGAAGAGACTAACTGGCAGCTTGAAAACTAACTATTGTACCCACAAGGTAGATGAGCTGCAGTAGTGAAAACATCTTTGTCAAGGTCCTATACATCACAAATCACACAGGGGCCAGGAAATTCAAAGTTAGTCCTCACTGTAATCCCATTACTGGGTAACACTAATTTTGCTCTGCCGCAGGCTGCTTTCTCTTTCACTTTCTCCATAGTCAAGCGGGAGAGCGCCCTGCTCCTACTGTAGCACCAGAGCCGTGGGAGCAAAGTAGGAGCATCCATTGCACATTTCTCTTGTGAAGAGACATCATGGGGTAACAGTCCAACCGAGAGGGAGTTCACTCCTCAGATTAGGGACACTGTGGAGGGATTGAAGCAGCTGTTTCAGCTGTTGTAAAATGAGGTATAAATAACTGGGTTTCTTTGTTGTTATTTGGATTACTGGCTGTTAACCAGTTGGTTTTCTGTGGGACGGTCTGGGTGCGACTGGGTGTGAACCCTACCTGCCCATAGGGCTGGGCTGGGAGTGCTCCTTCCCTTTGTAGGGTAATTTCACTTAGCATAGATGGAAACTCCTGCCAGCCTGCCCAGGGTCCCGGGATGGTGGGCGGAGTGCCCCAACACACCTGTCAAAACTGTCGAAACTACTTATACATTTTAGCAAACAAAGGCATTAATGTACATTGGCTGCAAGTTA
Organism: Calyptomena viridis; assembly: GCA_013390005.1. NCBI lineage: Eukaryota > Metazoa > Chordata > Aves > Passeriformes > Eurylaimidae > Calyptomena > Calyptomena viridis. The sequence continues at coordinate 337,915 of WEIV01023921.1, forward strand.
CTTAGTTCTTGTATTAATTAGTTTCTATCTTCTATTGGTTTAACGATTCTGTTGCTTCTCATGCTAATTAGTCCANGCCGGGCTGAGCCGAGCCGTGCCGCCGAGCCGTTCCAACTCGCATCCGCTGCCGGCAGAGCCATGTCGCGGGGCGGCGGGAAGGGGCTGAGCCTAAAGGACAAGCTGGACGGCAACGAGCTGGACCTGAGTCTCTGCGACCTGAACGAGGTGCCGGTCCGGGAGCTGGTGAGTCCCCGGCCCGGCAGGGATACGGGCTGGTTCGGTCCCCGGGGAGGGGCAGCTCAGGGGGAGCCAGATGTGTTGGGAAGTTGTGACCTGGCCTGCAGGTATTTAAAGCTGCGGGGAGGGGGGTTCCGTGTCCCGGAGGCCCGGCAGCCGCTGCTCACTGCTATCCCGGGATAAGAACTGCCTTTGGACCCAGAGACCGGTCCGGAGATGACGCGACCCCGGGGCAGCCCCGGAGCAGCGGGGGGTGGACAGACTGATGCGGGAGAAACCGCAGAGGCCGAAGAAGAACTAGTGGGNTTCTTGAGTTGGTGGCTGTGGTTCGGCAGTCACAGCCTCCCCCTTTTACCCCATCTCAGCTGATTCAGCACAGTTATTGAGTTGGCTTTGTTAGTTTCTTCTCAATCTTGGGGGTTCTGCCAAATGTCCTTGTGGCCCATAAATTATGTTTGTGTCCACTGTCAGCAGTACATCCTTCTTCCCAAGCTCTGTCAATCTTCCCTTAGGTCTGAGGTCATGGAAACATGTCAAGCCCTACACCTTAACAAGGCAATTCCACCGACAATTTGCCTTCCTAACACCTGGACGTCGCTCAGAGCTTGTTCGCTGGTGCTTCACAGGTTAAACCTCCTTTCTCCTTGATTAGGCTTGAAAGTACACAGAGATNGGGGGGTGGACAGACTGATGCGGGAGAAACCGCAGAGGCCGAAGAAGAACTAGTGGGTGTCAGAGGGGCGCGGGTGAACCTCCGTGTTCATTTAGTGCTTTATTTCTCTTTCAGGCCGCTCTTCCCAAAGCTACTGTCTTGGATTTGTCCTGTAACAACCTCATTTCCTTGCCGGTAAGGTGCTAGAGAGCCTTCATGGGGAAATATTTGGAAAAGGTAATTAGTGCTTCTTCAGTGGCTCACCAGGTTTGGAACTGGTGCTTTCCCCATCCTGGGGTGGCTGAATGACTGTTGTCAGTGACAGATCAGAGCTGGCAGCGGGTTTGGCTGAGGCAGGAGAGAGGAAAGGGTTGCACTGTGTGAAGATTGCAGTATCTTCCTGCCAGAGCATCCCCAGGTGAATACAGACCAGTTTCATCAGCAGTGGAGACTCGGGTTTGTTCCTGTCATATTGCCATACATCACCTTGTCAGTCTGTCCTATCTGTCCCATTGTGTCCCACCTTCAGCTGAAGAGAGTAATTTTCTTCCATCAGAGTTCTGTAGTAAGTTAAGGATTTGTGGATGACGTGAGGTACAGGCTGTCTCCATGTACTCCCCACTGAGGTTCCTCCATAAAGGGGCTGACCAGCTTTTTCTGGGTTTTGTTTGGTTTTTAGTCAGACTTCTGCAGTTTGATGCATCTGGTGAAACTGGATTTGAGTAAAAATCGGCTTCAACAGCTGCCTTTGGACTTTGGCCGCCTGGTCAATCTGCAGCACCTGGACCTTCTGAACAACCGTTTAGTGACCCTGCCAGTCAGCTTTGCACAGCTCAAGGTAAAACTGTTTGCTGGGCAGTTACGTAAAGCTTTGGGATGCAGCCCAGGGTCTTGTGATCCTGCTCAAGTTTATTTCCCTGGTAAAGCATCCATCCTGCTGACTACCCATTCCAAAATTCAGCTGGCTCTGCACCGCAGCTCAGTGAAAGTCCTCTCAATCTATTGAAAACATCTCTGCTCATCTTCTGTACCTGTTTCATTCATGTGAAAACTAAGCAGTCCTTTGCTTCTGCTTTGGAGCTCTTAAATAATTGCAGGACTGCTGTGCTCCTACAGCCTCCCCTTTGTTGTGCCTTTCTGCAGAACCTGAAGTGGCTGGATCTGAAGGACAATCCCCTGGATCCTGTCCTGGCTAAAGTGGCAGGAGACTGTCTGGATGAGAAGCAGTGTAAGCAGGCTGCTGTCAAGGTAAGAAATCTGCTTTTATTCTCCTTTTTTTTCCTTTCATGGCTGTCTCAGTGGTGTTTCTTCCTCTTTTTGCTTAGCAAGCTGAGCAGCTGCTGCAGCAGTCTGAAGTTTCTCCAGGCAGTGAGGTACAGGTTCACTGCACTGACTCTGCTGCTGTGCCTGTGGAGGGCAAACACCTGCCTGAGGGGAATTCTCCTCCATTAGTGGAGTTAAGAGAGGATTAAATGCTGGTTGCCAAGTGGAGGCATAATCAGACATAATAATCCATGCCTAGGTTTATTGTACAAAAATCTCTGTAGAAGTTCTGGCAAACTATAGGATCACATAAATAATGTTCTGTGATGCTCTGTGTCGGAGAGCACCAGTTTGTCACATTTGGTTTTAATGAGAAGATCTATTTCTTATTGGCAAAGACTCACACAAGAAGGTCTGAGCACTTTCTTCTTAGAGTTGTACGTGTAGGGTCAGGGTTGGGGGTCAGCCCCAGCCAACCGTCCTCAGCCACCATCCAGCTGTTGTGTTCTGAACTGACCGTGCCACGAGCCTTCTGCACAGCCCTCAGGTGTTTTCTTGGACCTTGAAGGTACTGCAGCACATGAAAGCAATCCAGTCTGAGCAGGATCGACAACGGCAACGGAAACTCCAAGCAGAGCGAGGTAGGCACAAAGAGCCCTCACGTGCTGCCTGCTGAGGACTGCTCTTGTTCTCTTTAACACAACCAAACATACTGAAATCCATCTAACAAACTGCCACCTAACACATACTTGTAGCCATCCAGATCCCGAGGACTCAGGGGTAGTACGGTTGGAGGGACAAATTTCTTCCCTGAATAGTAGTTAGATGGAATGTGCTGTAGGTTACCCATAAAAACATGACAAAAAAGCCTGGGATTTATTTTAAGGGAAGTCTGATTCTGAGGGAGCAAAACGTAAAGCATGTAATACTAAATAAACTGATAAAAAAGGGCATAGTTGTTTGTTTCTTCATTCCATGGGGGATCATATAAGCGAGTAGTAAGGAAGATGGCAATGACAACCCTTTACACACAAGGGAAAAACTTCCTGTTATTCCCCAGAGATGGAGAAGAAGCGTGAAGCAGAACAACGAGCAAAGGAGGCTCAAGAGAGAGAACTGCGCAAGCGAGAGAAGGCAGAGGAAAAGGAACGCAGAAGGCGGGAGTATGATGCTCAGAAAGCTGCAAAACAGGAGATGGAAAAGAAAACTAAAAAAGAAACAGTGCAGACCCGAAGTAAGTAGTATCCATTTTGAGTGGGATCACATCAGATTTCACCTTCATCAGACTTTAATGCTGCCAGAATTACTTTCATGCAGCCCAGGTACTGAGAGATGGCGGGAGTGGGCATGGGGGAACCTGTAGGAGTTTTGATAAGTTCTGCTGCTGTGCCCTTTTCCCCTTTGCCTGTGTTCCAATGAGCTGTGGAGCTACAAGATTCAGGAAGTTCTCCAGCTGTTCCTGGTGAGAACTTCCCTCCACTCTCTTCAAGTGTACTGAACCACACATGCAAAACCAGGTCTTGTGCAACACAAAAGTGCTTTACCTCCTCTTCCCTGCTGCCCATGAAACTAAATCTGAAACTTTTCATTGTAAACAGTTCAATCCTGCACGTCTACTTATTTATCAGAGCTAGGTAATGAAAATTCATAACAAAAGCCAATGACAGCAGAGGCTGAAGTATCTTGCCTGAACAGTGTTTCTGAACATAAAGCGTTAAAGATGTTTGATTAATTCCTCACATTCTGTCCTGTACATGTTCTCATTACAGAGCCTGCCTCCAGCTCTCGGCCCCCTCAGCCCCCCCGGCACAAGCCCTCGTGGTCACGGTCGGTGCTGAGAGTCCTGCTCTTCGTGTTGTTCTGCATCCTCTGCACTGTGGCTGCCTGCAAGCTGACAGAGCTGCAGCGTCAACCTCTGTGCATCAGCGTCAACACCCTCTACGAGGACGTGGTGGCTGCTCTGCAGAACCACAAAACCCTGCAAAACATGCTACAGCACAACTCGCAGCAGTGATTGTCCTGGATGGGACACCTGCCTCGTCAGCATCTCCTTCCACCATCTACACAGCCAGAATTCCTATGGAATTGTGTTCTGATGAAACTGCTTTGAACCAGTCAGCATTGGTTTGCTGGTCCACTCCACAGAGCAGAGTTATTGTCCAGATCATCTTTGCTGTGCATGTTTTGCAGTTGGCCTGTAACTCCCATTTTTCGTGCACGTTAACCTAAACTTGCTACCACTTCCTACTTCCAAGTGGTGTTCACCAGGATTGTGAGGTACAGGAAGCCACCGGTCCATAGAAGTGGGAAAAACCAGCCCTCGCCATACCTGGGTAGCTGTAGCTCTGAGCTGGAGGTGGAAGGTTTTTAATACATATCCATTCCTTGCTCTCATTCCTGTTTGTGCTAAAATTGGTGATATGGCTGTATGGGAATAATACACTAAGGCCCACTCCAGGACCAATTACAGGCATGTAGGATGGCTGTGCATTCGTATGTTGGAGCGAAGAGGCTGATGTGCTATTGAAAGGAGCTGAAAATTTTCAATACAACAATTTTCACAGCAATTTGTCTGAACTGGATGCTTATGTTGTTAACGCGGTTTTAATTTTAATTAGGTCTTTTAGAAACAGCCACAGATTTATTTCAGAGTACAGAGGGGAATGATTCCTGCCTGCTGCAGCCACGGTGGCAGCACTGGGTGGCACTGTGGGAGCACTACTGGCAGGAAAGGGATTTGCCTCGGGGCTGGGGAAGGCCAGGAGCTTTGGTGGTTTGCACCTCAAGAAGAAAACTCACCTCTGCAAAGACCTGTGAATTATTTGTAATTTCCTTAAAAATTATTTAAAATTAATTGATTTCAAATTTTCCTTAAAAAAAACCCCAAACAAAACAGAAGTTTGCCATATCCTTAAGGGCTTTGTGAGTAATAAAATGAAATGCAGATTTCAGGGAGTATCCATGCTACAGACTCCACTGAGACATCCTACACTACTCCTCAGAATCCCTCTTCTCACACCCGAGGTTGCTGCCAAGAGCAGTGCCATGGGAAAATCATCTGCAGAAGTTCACACCAAGGTCACCATCTAAGCACTAAATCTTCTCCTTTTTGTAACCTCATGATTAGCCTGTGGTTCCCCGAGTATCACACAGGAGTGGCAGCATGAGTATCAGACAAAGGGAAGGAAGGGATGTCTCCCCTTAGCAGGGTGTATGTTTTCAAAGCTTCCTTCAAACAGCTTTAGGCTTTGCTTTTCGTGTCTTAATTCATCCCATTCTTTAAAAGATCCTTGCTCCCTATCCAGAAGTGTTCTGGAAAACAGCATCCAGAGCGACATTTCCTCCCTGCAGCCCTTCCTGCCAGTGGCCTGGAGGGCTCAGCAGTGCCATCCAGCCAAGTGCTGCATAGGTTGGCAAACGCTGGGCTAATATGATTTATGAATTCAGGTCAGCAGCACTGCTGGCCAGGCCAGGGCTCCTGCCGGATGCCTGGAGCAGGCATGGCAGGTGGGGATTTTTCCACTGGAGGCAGCACAGATCCAGAGGGTTAACTTCCACATATTGGATGCAGTTTAATTCTCTCAGCACTCATCTCAATAAGTGCTGCTGTTGCAAAAGCCCTCAACTGTCCTTGTGTGCACACAAGTGCTAATGGCTGTGTGGACAGGCCGTGTTCCCCAATCTAATTAAAAGAAAGCTTTTTCTGCCAACTGTTTAGACCTCATAATTCCAGTGCATATAATCAGATTTCAAGACCCTCTCTAGATTAAGCTGTCTGGAGACTGAATCAGGGCGGTCTAAATTTCTATCTGAAAATTAGTCTTACTCATTTCCATCTGCTCCAGTGGAACACAGAGTCTGTTTCGTGAGGTAAAGTTCTTCCACCTCACTAGAGCAGTTGCTGCTGGGAGTAGCACTGTGTTGCTTTAGTGTCAGGATTTGTCCCAGAGGAGGGAGAAGGTAAGTCCTTGCAGTTCAGGAGAGCAGCAGGAAGTATTCCTTTCAACTGAGGGCATATCTATATATTCAAGACAACATATTAAGAAACAAAGGTTATTATTCTTCAAAATTATTTATTTTTATAGAAAGACAAATAAAACAATGTCAGTACTATGAAATGTGTTCAGCCCATGCTTTTAGGGAAGATGTTCACCATCTTTCTGGTGTAAACTCCAGCCATTGAGCAACTTTATCCAAAATTTTTCCTGCTACAATAAATGTGCTCTAAGTCTTTAAACAAGGATCAATGACTTATCTAAGCACTTCTTCACAGAAGAAAACTGAACAGTTCAACCAGACAAACAGTAAAACCCTTATTCCCTGGAGCTACCCAGTTGAAATCCAAAATTGAACCCTTCAACTAGACAAACAGTTAAACCCTGTTCCCTGGAGCTACACAGTGAAATCCAAACAGAGGTGAGGATCGTGGGAAGTCATCTGCAGATAGATTCTCCGGGACAGCTCCGGGCCGATCCGCCGGGAGGTGGCTGTCACACCCTCACCACGGTGCACTGGGATATTAGCCAGCATGTTTTCCCGCTCCTGGTCCGAGGAGCATTTGTCATAGGCCTAAAAGCAATACAAAGGAACGACGGTGTCATCCATTTGCATCACTTCCTCAAAAAAACCAATCAAAGCTATGCCCCAGCCATCCACAATGTCTGCTCGTTTTTCACCTCATCCCTCCCCAGGTCTCGTCCATGAGCTTGGAGAGCAGAACCAACACTGCTCCCTCAGTGGTCTGCTCTGGGAAGCCACAGCAGTGGATGCCAAGGAATCAGTTCCTCTGCTACCTTAGTGAACTGCTCATAAAGAATTCCTGTGTCTAAATACCAATTAAATTACTTCCTCCACCCTTTTAGCTGGCTGCACAGAGTGCTGGATATTCCTGAGGCATTCTCACCTGGATCAGAAGCTGAGGAGAAGGGTAGGCAGACACAATAGCCTCAGCCATCTCAGGGCTGACCCGGTTAAATTGCTGTATCTGCCTCTTCCAAACTTTTGAGAGACCCTTTCCAGAAGGATCCACCTTCACTCCTCCACACCAGCCTTTCTCCAAGTAGAAAGAGAACCCAGTTTCCCCTTGCGCTCGCCTAGGGAGAACAAAGAATGGAGAAGCAAATGAGACAATGAGGCTGTGAAGAAAATCCCATCCCTGTGTCTGTTGTCACAGAGCCAGAGCGCTGTCCTTCACTCGCACTGTTAGAGACACTGCTGGCATCAAAGAAAATGTTACCAATTTGACCCTGTTTTCTTTACATGCATTACCAATTTCTTTGTTTAAGACCCAGACTGATGCTGAAAAAGAAACAATCCTGTACTCAGCAGCAATTCTGACATGAGCCAACAAGAAGACAAAGTGGTAAACAAGAATTTGCTTTCTGACTGTCAATCATAATAACACTTTTAAGTGTTATTTTTAATGATATCTCGTCTCTTTTCATGGCTGACATGGAAAATGCAGCAGCTGCTGTGAAAGGAATGTCAGGATTGTGTGAGACTGCACAAGATGGCTTTCTTAGCTATTGCTGTGCAACCCACTGCTGTCCTTCCTTATCAACAGAAACAGCAAAGTGGTTCATTCTCAGGCACGTCTCTCTTGGTTATGCACTGAAAAAGAAAAGCTGACACTACAAGAGCCCAACCCTACTTGCATTCCCTTCCCACTCCGAAAATCTTGACTGAAAACAAGAGATTTACTTGATGTCAAGACTCCAGTGTGAAACCTGAGGGTGTTGAAGTACTGGCACAAGTTGCTCAGAGAAATTACAGATGCCTCATCCCTGGGTGTGTCCAAGGCCAGGTTGAATATAGCTCTGAGCAGCCTGGCCTAGTGGAAGGTGTCCCTGCCCATGGCAGCGGGTTGGACTAGATGACCTTTAAGGTCCCTTTCAATCCAAACCAGTCTGTGACTCTGTGAAACCAGGGTTTACCCTCATCCTTCCATGTGCAGGACATCAGTTTCAAGAACAAGTCCTGTGTTGAAGGAACTGCATTAGCAGCTGCTCTGTGTTACCTGCTCCTTGAAAAACCATTATACACTGTGTTGTACCTGCTATTCCCTCCCAGTAACTGCAAGTGCAGCCTCTCCAAAGGCATGACCAAACCTCCTCTGCTTACTCACTTGAACGGTGCCTCAGCCACAGCTTTTGTGAACATAGTGGCATATTGCCCAAGCTCCTCGCAGCTCTCCAAAAATCTGACCTGGACTTGTGTGCACAGCTGCAGATCCGCCAGAGCCTGTGTCACCACGGGAAACAAAGAATGGGACAATCAGTCCTGTCGCCTCAAACCCCACTTTTGTCTGAAACAGAAAAGGGTTGCTGTAGGGCAAGAACATCTGCTCTCCCCCAATTTTGGGAATAGCTAATTTAAGGCACTGAAGTATTTAGGGGCAATTTGTCTCCTGCCAGTTAATATCAGTTCAGTGTCCTCTGAAGGCTGCATCCTGTCCGTCCAAGAAATTGTGTGACTGAGTCAAATTTTCAAACACTGGCAGACAACAGATAATGGCTGCATATGTTTTAAAAGTACTCACTTCTTCCACATCCATTCTGGTTAGCTCCAGGTCAGAATCCTTAACTTCCTTTTTTCTCCCTTTTCTCTGTTTTTCACGATTCCCACTCACTGCTGCCTGTCCCAGTCTCTGTTTTGACTGAACTCTGAGGGACCTAAGAAGAGTAAAGTAAGACTAAGGTGACAGGCTGGATGACTTTTGCTCCTCTATAACAAATAGTGGAGCAGTTCTGGGTGGGAATACCTCTTATACTCTTTTCTAGAAGGAATTAATGTAAACACCCAAGGCATTTTTCAAGGCCAAAGAAAACACAAAAATATTTGGAGAGAAAGAAGTGCAACCTGAAATAATTTTCTACTCCAACTACTGCCAGAGCCAGAATTTTCCCAGGTATTTTCTTCATCACATGAGCTACATAGCTCTGCAGGGTCTCCTTCTGCCCTTCTGCACAGCTGTCAGAGTTCTGCAAAGAAAAATGGAAAAAAAAAAAAAAAGAGTTAAACCAGTCTGAGGTACACATGGAAGCACAGCAAACTATGGCTCTGGTTCTGGGTCTGCAGATGAGTGTGTTCACACTTGCTCTTCAGGTCAAACAGGCAATACTTGATCCCATGTAACAAAAAATAATCCAACTTGATGTAACAATTCTTCTTCAGGAATGTGTAAAAAATTTTAACTAGGAAAGAAAGCTTGTCAGAACTTTACATTATACAGCCCAGTGGTTTTGATCCCTAATGGCTTCTAAGCCCAGATTTCTGTTTTACTGAAACTCTGCATTCTTCCCACATTTAAGCTTTCATCCCAGACCAAAACCTTCCTGCCAGAAAGAAGGATGACAAAACACTGGTTTTGTATCAAGGCATGTACAGGAGCACAAAAGTCATACGCACCCTCCCTTGTTTGTAACTGTGAGCCATGGACAAAAATTCCTCCAAGCCAAGCAGAACCAGGACATTTGGTTCTTCTGTCCATTCATCTCCTCCTCCCTCCTGTTCAGATACAAAAACAGTCAGGCCAACAGTCTGTTTAGAATTCACTCAGACTCCCACTCAGAGCTCTGAGCAGGGAGATTAGAGGGTGTTTACTTGGGTTGCTAAATACAATTACTAATGAGTGCAAATAAGAAACAAAGAAAAAGGCAGAACATCCAAGATTTTGCTTGCACACCTGTGATAACACGGTCTTTCTTCTCCACATGATGCTGCAGGGAACAGGCCGATTCTCAACCACGCAGGAGTAACTGGCGGCCTGCAAAGCACTAAGGATCTGCTCACCACCTTCTACCTGTAAGAGGACTGAAATCGATTCACAGATCAGGCCTCCACAGAGAGAAGACAACAGTCAATACAAGGCAGGTGCATGCTGTGAGGAAAACTACCTGGATCTAGCAACACTGTTATGTATTTCTGGCACTCTCCTGGTCGCTGAGCTTTCAGTATCTTGGCAAGGGCTCTCTTCCTCTCTTTCTCCTCCTCCTGCTGCCTCCTCTTTGCTTCTTTTTCCTTTCTCCTCTGCCACGCAGTCTGGCAGATTTCCTCCCTGTCCTTCTGAATACATTGTCGCTTCTTGAGAGGGAGAGGTATTTCTGGGCTTGATCCGCTTACTAGGGGGTTACTAGGCTTTTCTGAGTCGACTGGTAGCGAACACATGGAGGCTCTCTTAGCACCGCGCATACCATTTTCACCGTCACAAGACATTTCTCCAGACGGCTCCAGGTCTTCCCACAGCCTCTCACTGCCAGAAGCCATCACGTCACCACTAGCACAAAGCCCAGCTGCCGCTGCTGCTTCCCCACCGCCCAGGTGGCAGGGCTCAGAACCTGCTCCCCGCTTCGACTTGACCCTGTCATACAAACTGACGACCTCCATCACCTCCTCATCCATCTCTTCGCTCCCGCGGCTCACCATCACAACCTCCCCTGCCGCTTCAGGTTCGGGAGATGGGGGCCGCGGGCGGCTCAGCTCCCCGGAGCGTTGAGAAGGCTGCAGCAGGGAGGACAAAGTGGGCAGCTCCTCCTCATCGCTGCTCTCGGACCCCGACTCCGCCATCGCGCTGCCCCGCTCATCTGCCACCGCCTGAGGGGGAAGCTGGAGAGGTACGCTGATTGGCCCCGAGGCACGTGCGGTTGGCGGCGATTGGTCCGAGCGCGCGAGAACGCGCGCGTTCGGACCAATCGCCGCCAGCCGCTCGCGCGCACCGCCCTCCCAGAGGGAAGAGGAAGCAGCGCCATCAAGATGGCGGCGCTGCGGCCGTTCTGTGAGTGAGGGGTTGTGTCCGCCCGCGGCTTCGCCCTTCGAGGGCTGGGGAGCGGGCGTCTGGCCGCAGGGCGGGAGCATGAGCCTGGGAGGGGGTGCCCCAGGGAGGTCATTTCGCGGGCTGTCGCGCCTCCGAGGAGACATCTCCGCCGGTAGCTCGGGGTCAGGGGTTTCGCCTTTCCCTGAAGCTGAGGCGGAGTTGTGGTGAAATGGGCGGGTTTATGTATATAAAAGTGTAACTGTGGTTGGTCTTTGCCTAATTGACTGTAGTTTGTCAAGTCTTGGAGGCTTTAATTTACTTAGTGGGTCAGCTGCTGAAATTGATGGGGGTTTGTGGAGCAGTTACCCTTTTCTCAACAATATTTCATATAATCATGGAGAGGTTTGGGTTGGAACGGATCTTACAGAGTTTTCCATGGGCCATGGCATGGGCAGGGACCCCCTCCACTATCTCAGGTTGCTCCAAGCCCCATCCAACCTGGCCTTGGACACTTCCAGGGATGGGGCAGCCACAGCTTCTCTGCCCAACCTGTGCCAGGGCCTCCCCACCCTCACAGGGAAGAATTTGTTTTAACCAATATCCCAACTGCCCTATGTAAGTTTGAAGCCATTTCCCCATGTCCTCTCTGTAGGCCCTTGTCCAAAGTCCCTCTCCAGCTCTCTCCCCCCTTTATACTCCTTTTGGATACTCTGACTGCTCCTGGCTGTATCCCTGGTCATGTGCTTATATATTGTCCTGAAATTGGAGTCTGCTCATTTGTAAGATTTCAGAATATTAACTGTGTGAGTAAAAGCCATTTGGTCAAAGGGGAAACTGAAGCAGAGATCACAACTTGTCTTTTCTCAAAGGAATGTAAAAGCAATTCACAGCAACAAGTGACATCTGTACTGCATTTTACAAGAATTTTTACTGCAAGTGACAAGAATGAAACAGGAATTTGTGCGCGTCCTTTAACATAATTGCTGAGCATTTTATTCCTCCCTGGGAAGCCACAGCACTTGGGATGTGGCCTCTTTGCAGGGGACTTAGGCCATGGTGGTCTCATTTGTCTTGGAAGAACTTTTTTTTTCCTTCGGGGCTTTCTTTTGTCATTAGTTTTAAAGCCTGTCTTAACTGATATCCTTTACATCTGACAAAAGAAATTATGTGTAATAGTTTTTCCAGCTGATTGATGTTGTTCTTTCTCCAAACCTAGTTCTAACCACTCCTCAGACAAGCCTGCTCGCTGTCAGATGGGCTTCTAAGAAAACTGCAGGCAGCTCAAAGAATTTGGGTGGCCGCAGCCCTGGGAAACGCTACGGAGTCAAAAAAGTAGAAGGTAGGTCTGAGTACCTGCTGGGTCTTATTTTCACTTCACTGGGTTCTTCACAGCTTATCCCTTGGTACTGTCAGTTGTTGAGTCTTTCAGAAGGAGGTGGGCAGGGCAAAAGGAAAAAGGAAAGGAGAGGATCAGTGAAGCCTCAGGGTCGCTGGTGGGAGGGCAGGGTGAGTCAGCCTCCCACTGGCCACCAGCCAAAATTGTCTACAGAAAATGTACCTTTGCCTCTCTGGAGTGCCCGGGAGGAGGAGGCCCTGTGGGACATCTCATAACTGCACTGCACTTTCCCCCTGCGCTGAGTGGAAAAGCTGAATGTTTCCAATGTTTACAAAGGAGAGAATTATGAGGCTTAGCAGAAGCCAAAGTACAGAGTCTTGCAGCTAAGTGCTTAATAATTATTAGCTTTGCTGATGGAAACATGTTGTTGTAAAGGTAGTAGAACAAATGCCTTCAGCAACCGGAAAATGCCTTGTACTCTAAAAGCAATCTTTTCAGAGACTTGACTTTTTGCCATGGTCTATCATTTGCCCTTTATTTCCTGCTAACAACATTTTTGCTTAGATGCTTTTAGCATTTGAAGTAATTTTTTCGAAGAAAATGCCCAGAGAAAGCTGGGATTTGTAACTATGGAACCATTTATGCTCTGCCAGGGCTTTGGGGAGCTGTTTCTCTGCAGTCTGACTTTGTCACTCTGTTGCAGGTGCATTTGTCCATGCAGGCAACATTTTGGCTACACAGCGGTTGATCCGCTGGCATCCTGGCGCTCAGGTAAGGCCTTTTCTCTCTCTTCCTTGGTTCTCAGAGAACAGCAGCCCACCACAGGGTCCTACACTCAATGCCTCCTCTCTTTCAGTCTCTTTCTTAAATGCTTGTCCTATGTTTTATGTCCTGACATTTGGTTTCATTACCAAGTATTTGTTAGTCACAGAGCCTGCTCAGAGCCACACCTGTGTCCATGGGACTCAGGGAAGGTCTGTAAGGTATGGATATCCCAAAACACTTCTGTGACCTGGCTGGGCACTTGTACTTCAGGGTGGAATGGGTGTCTCCTCCCTCCTACTGAGCACCACTGCAGACTGGTGGCTTTCTTCTGTTTTAAAATAAAAAGCAACAGATGCTGTTCAAGCCGGGTTATCAAATAAGGCAGACCAGTGATCAGCTCTGGTTTAGCTGTGGACCTCCAGACTCCTTTCTAACACTCCTCATCCTCTCTCAGGTGGGGATGGGCCGTAACAATACACTCTATGCCTTGGAGGATGGGATTGTGAGATACACCAAAGAGGTCTATGTACCCCGACCCCGCAGCAGCGAGAGCAGGGACGTGATCTGTCGCCTCCCGAAAGGAGCAATCCTTTATAAAACCTTTATCAATGTCATCCCTAACACAGAAGTAGGAAGCTTCAAACTGGTCAAGATGCTGTGAGCCTCCTGCGTGACATTGGCATGGATGGGAAGGACAGACCACTACAGCTGGACTGGCATTTGAGGACAAGAGTATTCTAGCTCTGAAGATACTAGTTTAGGACTTGGTTTTGCTCCTAAAGTGCTTATTGTCAATGTTCAGGCACTGAGATCACTTGCTGGCATTTGTAAGAGTGTTTAATAAATGCTGTGGGGCAGCTGAAGGTCTTGGCTGATCATGGAATGTATTACCATGTTCATTTAGTATCTGGACAACCTGTTCTGTTGTGCCACTGGATGAGTTCCCCTACAATCACTCTCGTGTCCATCCTTGTCCCACTTTTTACTCATTTTTAGTCATTACTGTTCTGTTTGTACCTTAATTCACAACACTGCAGAACAGATCCTTTTCCACATGCACCTCACACTGTGTTCCAGGAAGCTGGATTTTTCTTTCTGTCTAACCCACCTCAATGATTAACTCAGATATCTGAGTGTTCCATTCACTGGCCATGTGAGGCAAGTTCACGGGCCTAACTAACTCATTACTACGTTTAGGGGACCTGGTAAGATGCCCAAGTGTGGGCTGGTATTTGAAGCTCAGCAGCTGGAAGTGTATCATAAAGCCCTAATCCAGGAGACTTATCCTTTTATCTTCAGGTCGTGTGACATTTTTTATCTTATATTGCTCAAAATAAAGGAGCCCAAGTGCCTTGTGGCCAAACTGATCTCATTTTATCTACACGTTTGTAAACAATTTGAAACATTGACTGCAGTAGAAAACAGGTTATCAAAATTGGTGGTGTAAGGACACTGGTGTTGACATTATTAGACAATCCCGCTCTGCAGAAGACCAGGTGAACTGGGTCAGGCACGTGTGTCCACCTGTGCTTCACATCCTTCATGGAAACCACCAGCTCTTCTGTCCACGTCTGTCCTTTCCCAGCCTGCAAATCCAGTCCCACAGTTCATCTCGGTGGACAATATTTGTGCACAGCAGGTGCCACAACCCCCAGAGCCCCTCCAGATCCGTGTCTGAGGTCTGTACAAAACCATCAGTCACAGAGGCCCGCTGCTGCCAGAGCACACAGCGACACTGCTGTGCAGATCCACTCGCAGATGGGGATTCCCACCCAGCAGAGATACAGTAAAACATTTGATAATCTAAAAACAGTGAAGTAGCACGACATGACCAGTGCCTGAGGTCTGACCCTTGGTACAGCCAGCAGTGCTGCCTCACAGAGGTATGATGTGCTGCTCCTGAGGAGCTCTGGCCAAACAGACCTTCACCTTGGCTTTGCCCTGTGGAGCTGCAGCAGCTGGTCCATCACCTTTGGGAACAGTGTTTGCCAGAGAAGAGAAGCAGATGCTCCTGGTTGCTCTGCTTGGTGGCGATGGCTCCATGGTTGTCCTTGTGCTGCAGGAGGGATGTCGCTGGCTGGGTCTGGTTTGCCTGTGTCTCGGTGATTGTGGATCTGAGTGAAGGTTTGGCCATTCCCTGTGGAGGAGAACGGTGTCCCAGGCACTTCTGTTGCTGACAGCACAGGAAGCAGCAGTATGCTGAGGCTGAGGCCTTACACCGCGGTGTTTCGCCGAGTTTGGTAGCTGAGAGAAGCATGAAAAGGGTCTGGAACACCACGTGTGTCCAAGGTCTCCGAGCTTATTCCTGTTCCTGAAAAAGCTGGGGGATGCCTCAGAGCATGCTCATAGGGAGGTGGCATCTATTGAGGAGAGAGGAAGAGCATTACAGCAGATCAAAAATAACCAGGAGATTATCCCACCTCTTACAGAGCGGATGACAAGGCTCACAACCACCACCAGCCTGAAATTAAACCCCCGCAGCCCCCAGCACAGCCGGCTGTTGGCTGGGGAACACCTGGAAACGAGGGCTTAGCATCAGTCTGCAACAAGGCATGGCAGAAACCTTCCAGAGAGACACATTTCCCTCTCACACTCTGTGCCAGGCTCCCGCTCTCCCTGTTCCACCTCAAAGACGTAGCACAAGGCCAGAAAAGACTTGACTTTTGTTAAGAGAGGACTGATTTGCTTTCCTTTTACCAAGGAAAAATTACTGGGATTTACACAAGCATTTACAAACCAGGCTTTCTACCCAGGTTTGGGCAGTGAGTCTCACTGAACAGCAGCAGAGAGTAACCTCCAAGCCTTCTCATGTTTATTTTGGCAGAACTGGACTAGCTTTGTCCCCACAAGTGACAGGAGTGACACAGGGATGTTGTGGAAAGGCTTCCATTGCAGTTCCTCAACTACTTTGGGGCTGTACTCTCCTGTGCCCTCAGTGCTCTGGTTTCATAGAATCACAGAGTAGTTTGAGTTGGAAGGGACCTTAAAGATTATGCAGTTCCAACCCCTCTGACATGGGCAGGGACACCTTCCACTAGATCAGGTTGGTAGTTTCGGGCAGGTATCATTAATTATAGCTCCAAACACCAAGTGGCAAGTGCTAACTATGACAGATTTTATGGTACAGATTTAAGAGCTCAAAACCAGGTAAATTGGTGAACTTTTAGTGCTCTGGTCAGGGTTTCAAACATTTCTCTTCTGCTTTAGGCAATGAGGTCTCTGTTAATGGGAGCTTCTTGGGATGCTGCCTCAGGACCTACGTGGCAGGTGCACTCACTTTTCATTGTTCTATCGTGGGAGTGCAGATCTTAAGTGTCATAACAGGCAAAGCCTCCTGCTCATAAATAATCCATAAACACTTCAAGGTTAGGGAGGGACCTCCCAGGAATGTCCTTCAGGGAAAATGGAGCAAGAATCCATGGAAGCCTTAGAGATCCAAAAATAACATTCCCACCTTGGACTTTTATGGAGCAGGTAATCCAAAGGGCCTGCCCTTTCTCCCTAGGGCTCTGCCCTGCCTCCTGGCACAGGCATTTCTGCAAATACACCAGAGGCGGGGGGAGATGGATCATTAACCAGCACAGATGTACACCAAAGGAGCCTCCCGATAAACTTTGTGCTTTCCCAGAGATAAAGGCTATCAGGGAAAGGCAATCACAGAGAACAGAGTTCTCGGCTACCACCAACTTCTGAAGCAAGACACAGATATGGACCAGAGTGAGGACTGCCCTGGGCCTCTGCCAGGCCTTGGGAAGGGACGGGAGCTCACCTCCTGGGATGGCTCTGCCCACAGCCCAAACCGCTCAGCAATCATCTGATGGATTTCCCGCTGACGATCTTTCTTGCGCACGCTCTCGTAGCTTGGCAAGCGGGGCTGCTCCCAGGAGGGGAGGCGGTAGGTGCTGGGGGGTCCGACGCAGAAGAGCTCGTCTCCCTAGTAATGCCCATCCCAGGAGAGAAGGGTCAGTGTGATGGTGCCTCTCTTCGCTGGAAGTCCATGGCCTGGTGCCACCCTGAGTTACTTCAGAATCCAAAGTTGTAGGTGACCTTCCTTGAACCCCAAGAGAGGAAATCCCTCCCACCTTGACCTGCTTTGCACAATCCCAAGCTCCCAGGGATATACCTGGCACTTCATGCCCAAACACTTCAGGGCACCGTGATGTCCTCTGTCCTCTGCAGTATCCCTGCCCACCATGACCCACCTTTCCCCCGGGTTTTTACAAACAAGCAGCACTTCTCAAAGCTGTGGGACAGCAACAGAAGATGCTGTCCTGCACTTTCTGCCCAGGTGAACCCCATAACAGAAGTCTCTTCCCAAGCTCACGAGCATCTTCACTACTATTCCTACCCAGCTCCCACCAGAGATCCTGCCATCACCTGCATGCCGGGGTTCTCGGCAGCACTCTCCAGGCGTGAGGCTCCATGCTGGGGTCCCACCAGCCTCTGACTGCTGCTGAAATAGGGTGGGGGGCGGTCCTGGAATGAGAAGGACATGAGCAAAGCCGAAATTCCTCACATCCTGCTTAGCAGCTTTCATGGGACAGCCTGGGAAGCAGGACTCTGGCACAGGAAGAGCTGCTCCCTCTGCCCATCTGGCTCATGCAGCTCTCACTGCTGGCAGCCAGTCCTTGCCTGTTCCATGACACCGATGGCTCCAGCACATCCTCCCGGCAGCACAGGGCACACTCCGAGGGCTGGAGCCAGCTGGGACCACTGCACAGCACAGCCAGAGGGACAGGGTTTCATTGAGACTCAGCAGAACCATCCCTCTTTGCAGGACAACAAAAACCATCCCAGCTATTCCGCTGGTGTAGATAAGAGCTCCATCATATGTTTGAGGTTACAGAATTTATACAGCCTTATCTGTTGAGGTTGTCATTCAGGATAACACAGCAGGCAAATCTGCAGAGCAATAGCTGTGCTGTTCCAGAGCAGTCTTGCTCCAGTTGAACTGGATTCCCTGTCAAGGTGTGGAGCAACAGTGAGCAGAAGTGTTGCTTACAGAGAACAGCCCCTCGAGTGAGAACAAGGACTTGAGCCATGGCTGTTCCTTGCTCTCAGAAAACAGCCCAGAGACTTCCAAGGCAACCAGAGATGCACAGGGAGGACTATGAATGACTGATTTACTTTGGCTCTTAACAACCAAGGAACTATTTATCTCAGCCCTACAACACAACTATGAAGGCTGCAGTAAAACGGGGCCCAACTGTTGGCTCAGTAACTGATGAGCAAAACCAGCACAACTACACCTGCCCAAAAGCTGCCTCACACGCTACAGCTGCTTCACTTTTTCTGATGGAAATACATCCTATATACATTCCCTTTCTGTATACAGTTTTTTGTACCCATGCTTCCACACAGCCCTTTGCTAAAGATGCCCACTTGAACCTCCCATCCCAGAGCCAGACCCCAGCACAGCACAGGCTCTGCAGCTCAGGGAGCAGCTCCACAGGGTGCAGAGCACAGCAGTAGGGTCTGCTCCCAAGGTGTGCTGTGGGCAGGCAACTGGAAGGAAGAGGGAGAAAGGAGCACAGGCAATGAATCAGGCAGTGACACCATTGGCGCAGCCCATTTCCACTCTGATTTCTGGTGGAGACCTCCCAGCCTGCATTGGACTATCAGATTTGCCTTTCCCAGCACAAGTAGCCAGGCTGAATGTCCCCTCTTCTCCCAGGGACTGTGGAGCAGCACCTACACCCCTCTCCTCAAGAGCCATCCCTGCAGCTCTGGAGGCTGAGCTTTCCCCAGGCAGTCACCACCACAAAAGCAGTGCTGGCTGCACACACTGCTCTTTTTCCATCAGCTTCCCCAGTTGAAAGCCAGCCCCAGGAAATTACAGATGCAAGTGAAAGGGCTTTGTGTCTCACTGCTCCTTCCCCCACGAGCTGTGCACAAGAGAGCCAGTGGTCGGGAATACGAGTGGCTTTGTCTGCCTCTGCCCTTAGCTTCCACCCCCCTTCCCTGCTGGGCCCCTTCCCAGTAAAGTGGAGCCTGACCCCACACATGTGGGGTCACACTGCGTGGAGGGAGGAGGACACCCCCATACTCCCCCAGCAATGTATGGGGAGCAGGGGGACCTGTTGGGCCTTGGAGATGCAACCCCAATGGCGTAGCCAGGCAGGACTGGGTGCATGCATGGATCTCTGGAGTAGAGTGGGAGCAAGGAGGCAGCAGAGCCCAGCTCTGCTTGGAGGTCCTGCATCCATCAGCAACCCCAGTCAGACTGCAGGAGGGGAACCTGGCAGTACAGCCCCACAGACCCAGTACAAGGAAACAGGAGCTCGGGGAGCAGCTGGGGATTTGTGGGCAGGAGGAAGAGGAGGACACTCACATACTGGCTGGGGGTCTGGAACAAGCGGCAGGAGCAGAGAAACTGGCAGCACATGGGGTCCCGGTGGTACAGAAGCAGCAGCAGGATGAGGATTGCCACGATGAAGACTGAGGTAGACACCGCTGCCAGGGGAAAGGAAAGGCAAGTGAACCGGTGGCCCGACGGGCCCGCCGGCCTCCTGCCGCCCGCTCTCGCCCCGCGGCTGCCGCTGCACAGAGCAGCTTGGAGAAGCCCCGGAGAAGCCGATTCCACCTGCTGCCCTTCCCACTGGCGCGAAAGCCCCTTTGTGCCTGACATCCATCTCTACATACGAGATCGGGAACTACCTGCAGAACGGAGAGGGGCTCACCCCATCCCGGGCCGCGGCAGCATGGATCGGCCTCGCGGGGACCGGCACCGGCCCCCAGCCCGGGGCTCTCGGCTCTCTCAGCACCACGGCAGGGTGCCGGCTCGCCAGCGCTCCGGTCTCCCGGGAACCCGCGACTCC
>WEIV01023921.1:357784-370989 GCA_013390005.1 Calyptomena viridis
GGGTTCGGCCGCGGGGCTCTCGGGACTCCCGTCCGCTGCACTCCGGACACACGCTCGGGACAGCCCGGCTCCTCCGCGGGGTTGCCGGAGTCTCAGGGTCCCGGCCGAAAGGCAGGGTCCCTGTGGCTCCCGGGATCGGCGGGCAGGGGGCAGCCCTAGCGCTGTCCCGCTCCTACGGAGGAAAAGCTGCTGGGCTGGGCTGCGGGAGGCTCCCAGCGCCGCAGGCACCAGGAGGTGCCCGCTCATTAGCTGATTAGCACCTTAATTAAGTTCCGTGTCAATGCTAAGTACCCCGGTACCTGCAAAGCCCCCGCTGCCAGGGCGTAGCCGGGCTCAGCCCCCGGCTCCGGGCCGTTCCGGAGCTCTCACCCTCCGGCCACACGCTATGAAAATCTCGAGTTTGGTTTTGGGTCACGCGCCAAAGGTCATCCTGCCCCAACACCCCCACACCACCTGCCCGGGTACCCAGGAAGGATTTACACCCTCTCCAGGGTAAAGCCAAGCTCCCCCCACACTTTACCCCTTCCAGACCACCACAAAAGCATGAGACAGCACCGTAGAGATATGGATATATTTGCGATGATGTTGCATATTTAAGACAAATTTATATAATGCTTCTGACACAGAGTTTTGGCGTCCTCCCCTGTATGGCTCCTCTCCCCTCATGTCCCTCCACAGCCCCTGGAGCACCCCAGGCAGGAGTGGGTGCAAGAGGAGTGGGCTGGATGCCAGCAGGTACCTGCCCCTCACATACCAAGGTCTCCATCGCCTCCATTTTACAACACACCTCTTGCAGCACCAGCATCCTTAAACTTGGAGACTGGGAGTGAGACCCACTGGCTGGGTGGTGGAGATGGGACATGGGAGGAAGGTAAGGATGGCACAGACTCATGGAAACAGCAAAACCTCACTGGCTCTTGAGACCCCGCCTTGGGCAGAGGGTTGAGCCAGATGGCTCCAGATAATCCCCAGCTGTGATGCAGTCTTCCCAGGGTAACCAAACTCAGACTTCTCCAGGCAGCATTAGTCTTGGAGAAAAGAATGTTTGAGGCAGACCCCCGCTGTCCTCCCAGAATGTCCTCGGAAAGGGAGATGCTCCACTGCACCCCTTCCCAGGAGGAGGTGGCATCTTTTCCCCCCAGAGCAGGAGGAAGGAGAAACAGCAGACAGTGGATGGAGCCAGCCGGACCTTGTCTCGCCTCCTTGCTTTTTGGCCAGGGAAGCACAGCAGGTCCCAAGAGCTTCTGCCGACACAGGAGAAAATAAAAAGTCGGGCCAAGGAGCTGTAGCATGGGGCAGCCCTCCAGGCATGGCAAGCTGCTGTCTCATCCACAGCAGGACATTGGCCCCATGGATGATGTTTTGGCAGGGGATCAGGGCGTCCCTTTGCTGAAGCGGAGACGGAAGCTGCGGGGTCTACAGTGGCCTGTTGGACTTGAACCATGCACCGAGTGCTCCCCACTCACTGTCACACAACACACCAGGGCTCCAGACATTTGGCACAGTTGAGCAGCTGCCCTGCAGGACACGCAGCACCTCACAACCTGGGGGCAACCTTGCCCCAGGGCAGCAGGCTGCGTGTCCTCAGCAGCCCCCACAAGGAAATGGGCAAATGGCAAAACAATAATTAATAATAAAAAAATATGTAAACGACCCAGCACCCTGTCCTGTAGCACCAGGACACCCAAGAGAACAAGGTATGTTACAGTCTGAAGGGAGATGGAGACACAAGGACTTCCCGGCCAATGCGGGGTCTTGTCTCTATTGCACTTTGCATTATATATATTTCTATATATATTTATAAAAATACAAACTAAAGGGCTAGGGTGGAGGGGATGAGATGCACGCCCTGGGCCAGCAGCAGCTCCACGCACATGGCAGGCTTCGACCTGTTCTGCTTCTGCTTGTCCCCGGTCCCTCGCCAGCCCCTCCAGGGGGGCAGCCACAACAACAGCCTGGTCCTGCTGAGCTCCAGCCCGGGGCTGGGCATGGTGCTGAGCTAGTCCAGATCCTGCTCACCTGTTAGCCATTCCTCTCTTCCACATCACCCTTTCCTGAGGCTCCAAGGCCTGGAGTAACAAACACACAGCTTTTCCCAGGCACCAAATATGCCCCCACATGGATGGACATTCCAGCACACTCTCCCTGGCTAGAAAGGGCCTGTTCCTGGGGAGATGGGCAAGACCAACCTCATGCCTCTTCCTCTGCCCAAAACATCCCACAGGAGATTTTCCCCCACCTGGAGGTTCTCACGCTCTCTTCCTCAAGTGACTACTACGGTGCAAATGGCACAGGGTGATGTGGTCTGGAGACACCCCCCATGTCACAGATAGAGGATGCTCCTTGCTCCCAAGGCCGCCCCCTGGCTGCTCCTGCTACCTCAGCCGCCCGTCAGGTTTGACAGGCCCCAGTTCCGATTTGGGGTCCGGGGAAAGGGAGCTCCAGGAGGTTTTGCTGCAGGTCTCCAGGGAAGTGCAGGCAGAGGGGCTGCTGACACAGACATGTGCCACAGACCAGAAGGTGCCGATGGCAGTGTCTGCCCAGTCCTCCAGTGCCTTGCCCGTCAGCTGCGCCTTCCGTGCTGCGTCCTCCTCTGCTGCCTCGGAGCGTGGCAGGTTGAGGATCCCTCCCAGGCCCTGGAAGTTCTGATCCATGTACTCGTTGCGGGGGGGACCACCGTGCAGCCAATTGCTGTCGTCTGAGCAGGTCAGAGAGAGGAGAGAGAGAGGATCAGCAGCACAGCAACATCACTGAAGGTCCCGCCTCCCATTCCAGCGGGGCACAGCACTGCATCCCCTTGCAATTTCATCTCCCCTCCAACCCAGGAAGTGGGTTGCTGCTGCAGCAAGGATCTAACTGACCTACCAACAGGACGTCCACAGCAGCCCAAAGGCCCAGTTTAAGGGTTAACATGGGCAGGGGATGGGCCACCAGCAAAAGATTTGTCCTGCCTTGTCACCAGCTGCAGCCCAGAGGCCAGCACAGGGTAATGTGCCATGGGCTCCACACAGGGAGACCCTCCCATCCAGCCCCAAACTCCAGAGCATCCTTACCTTTCCTGAGAGGCTGCTTGCGGTTGAAAGTCTGTGGCACCACCAGGAACTGGTTCTCCCCCAGAGGTTCCCAGAACTGGAGGAGGCGGATGGTCCAGATGCCAGGGCGCAGGGGGTGATTAAGGGGGGGCTTGTACTGGGTGAACTCTGCCTCGGCATCCACCGTGATGTCGTAGGAGGCAGCAATGACGTAGGTGGGATCGATCCACACCACCGTGGCTGTCAGGTTGGGGCCCCGTGACCACTTCTGCATGGCCACTGGCTCATCAAAAGGCCCCATCAAGCCTCCAAAATTGCGGAAGAGTCTTTCCTTGGGGTCCCACTCCGTGCCCACCTGGAGGGACAGGAGGCACAAGCAGTGAGATGCTGGGCAGAGGTTTTGTGTTTCACCTCCCTGAACCAGAGAAGGCATAAACCTTGGAGCCCAAAACAATGGACACCCCATTCTCCATGGCTCATGTGCCTGCACCATGCCAGCACTAATCCAGCTGTGGGGGGCCTCCTGCAGCTGTAAGCACTGGGCAGCATGGCCTCAGCTCCTCCTGAAAGATCTCTGTTCCCCATCAATTAGCTCTACACAGAAATCAAACTCCTGGAGAAAGGTTTGTTCTCAGATAACAACAGTGGCACTGTGTCCCTCTGTCCCCATAGGTGAGGTAGAGGAGCAAGGACAGTGTGGGAAAGCTGGGGAGGAAAGTGTCCCATTTACCTCAAGGTTTTGCAAGCGGTTTGCCTGCCCTGCATGACCCGACAGCTTCAAAGCTCCTTGGGGCATCATCCACACCTCCAGGGACTCTGCCTGCCCAGTTGCAAAATTCTGCACTTCCTGCATCACCAGGTAACCCTGGAAATGGTCGTCATAGAAATATAAGTGCACACTGGAAGGGAAGCCCCGGGGCTCAAATCTGGGGAGAGAGACAGACAGAGAGATTGCACATCTGAGCATCAGCACGCTCCCAGCACAAGATGAAGGCCACCACTTGGAGCCTGGATTGAGCCCACGGCAAATATCCCACCTGCAGAGTTTGTCAGCCTTCACTGCCGGCGTGGATGCAGCTTTGTGGAGCCCCAGCCTGGAGAAGGCCTTGTAGAAGGTGAGGGTGACATCGCTGAGGCCACTGAGCCCATCAACACGGTCATAGACATTCTCCCAGTAGGCCTTGAGGGCTGGCGTGTTGGGGGGGTAGCTGCCGTAGAGGTGAGTGTCCAAGATCTCCAGCACCTCCTGATTCACTGTTGACTCAAACTTGCGGGCGAAGAAGGTGGGTCTGGAGAGTTGCTGGAAGAGCACAGGCATTTCTAACAGTGTTAGCTTCACTCACTCTGCCCTCCCACCTCCGCAGGAAAAAATGCTGGGACCCATCCTGTCCCCTTTGAGGGCACAGGCTAAGGAGCAACACAGCACATCCAGCCTGTAGGTGGGATCCTCTATGACAGGATCAGTGGGAGAACATGGAATCCTTACTGGTAATGCAGATGGGTTCCCATCTCTCCCACTCTCAGAAGCAGCCATGTGTCATCCAGCTCCTTTGCTGCAATCTCTATTCTGATGGGCCCCCACCCGGCAGAGCCCTGCACAACTCTTGCCCAGGTGGCACAGCCTGCAGGATCAGGACTCTGGGCTCTGCAAGCCTGGGACTGCTGGAAAATCCTGCCAACTGCTTTTTTCAGAACTGGGTCTATTTCCCCCAAACCTCCTGTGTTCAGTTTACATCCCTGAGCACTGACAGAATGGGAGACAGTTTGTCACAAGGCATTTTGTCCTGCCAAAAGTGCCAGCACTCCGAAGGGGTTTTACTGAAAAGATATTTGTCCCAAGTGATAGGTATGCAGGGAAAAAGCAGGAAAACAGGAGAGAAAGCCTGAGAAGAGGAGCAGTGCTGCAAGCAGAAGCCTGGCTGCAGGACAGGACAGTCAGCATAACCCTCCTGTCTGAGTGTTTACAGACACGTCAACACTGAGCCCCTCAGCAGCTGGGGAGCTGACCCTGCTGTGGGGTCCCTTGCTGGGGTGCAGCTCACAGCACCCTGACCAGCAGCTGGCACTGCAGCCTGGAGTGCCCGTGGGGCAGCTCGAAGAGGAAAGGGACAGGGAGCAGGGGAGAGCAGGAGAAGAAAGGAGGATCTTTTTCACCTGTAGCCGGAGGAAGTCCTGGGGTTTGAAGTCATTTGGGGAGCACCCGCACCAGTCGACTATGTGTTTATATTGGCACTTACAGCCCAGCTTCCGGTTCCAGTTGGTCACTCGGAGGTTGTTATCGACCAGTGTCTCGCAGGCATGACTGTTCTCCAGGACCGTGTGGAAGAAGGACTGTGCATGGCAGAGTCAGAAGAGACAGAGGACTCAGTGGGGAGGAAGGATGGGCAGTTAACAGAAAGCCCCGCCCGCACAGGAATAGGACAGACCTCAACTGCTCCTGAACAGAAGCTTATCCCTGTTCCCAGCACAGGGCAACACATAAGTGACCAGGCTGTGCACCCACACCAGTCTTTATCTGGCACAGCAGGGCATTTGGACCTAAAGCAGGGCTGGATGCAAACAGGACCCTCAGCCTGTCTCTTCCTCTCTCCTCTCTTTTCATACCTGAGTCTGGAAAAGGGGAGGCACAAGGCTGCCTGAGCAGAACCAGAAACACCATTTGCAGCTACCCAGGGCAGGGATGAAGTGGGACAGAGATGTTAAGTACAGTGGGAAGAAAATCCAGCCTGTGCCCTGCAGCCAAGCACCCACCTCAGCTGGCAGAAGTGTGTAGGTGTAGAACTGGCGCAGCTGGGACACCAGCTGGTCGTTGGCATAGACCACGTACTCCACAAAGCTGCGTGTCAGTGAGAACCAGTCGGAGCCCCCGTCCACCACGATGCCCTCGGGGATGTGGCGCTCGCCCAGCCGCCACATGTGGGAGTCACACTCATGGAACAGGCGGTCCAGTCCCTGCTTCTTGATAAACCTGGGCATGGGGATGAGGAGTTAGGAGTGACAACCACTTTGTCAGGTGCAGCTACATGCTGAACATTCCCCCTTGCTCTTTCAGTTCTTTTCTGAAATCCCTCCTTTATCTGTTCCTCCAGCTCAGCTGGGATTACCTGGCATTGTCTCGGCCATGAGATTTCAGGAAGTTCTTATCTCGGTATTTGGACAGGAACGTCACCAGCTCCTCATTGGTCCTGAGGTGCAAATTAGGAATCGTTAATGCCCTTGAGGTGAAGCAGCCACGTAAACATTCATACTGCAAAAGCCATCAGATACAAAGAGCCTAAAGCAGCTTGGTGATTGCTGACTCAAACACCCGTCCCATCACTGCGAGACACAGATTCAGAGCCTCTCTGCTGTCTGGCGCCTCACAAGCACATTCCCCTGCAACACCCAGACCACAGGAAAAAACAGCCTCCAGGTACTGGCTGGGCTCCTCTGCAGAGATGGGACCAGCCTGGCCCCGGAGCATCATCACTGGCAAATGGGTGCAATCTCCAACTCCATCTTCCTCAGTAACCTGCTCCTCCTCTCCCAAGGCTGCTGCAGCTTCAGAGAGCCCCAACACCTCCATCGTCCTCCCCTGCCCCAGCAAAGTCCTCACCTTGTGGGGTAGTCGGTGGCACTCAGGTTGATGAAGAAGTCCCAGGGCCACTCAGACAGTTCCAGCAGGTCCTTCATGCTGCGCAGGTACATCTTCAGAAGGCTGGCACCTCCCCAGATGGTCACCATGCGCCAGGGTGTCACACGGATGTTGGGGTAGTGCCGGGCCAGCTCCACAGCCTCCCGATGGAGGTAGTTGGAGCGCTGCCAGGGAACAGGGCTCACCCTCAGCAGGGAGCTTGTCCTCCCAGGGCCCTGCCTTCCTTGCCACCAGCCCCGGGGTCAGCCCTTGCAGCAGCCTCCACATGGAGGGGAGCGGCAAGACAAGACTGCTCTGAGCAGGGTGGATAGACCCTGCTTCTGTGGGGTTGTCCAGGCAGGAGGGTCACAGCTCCACGGCAATGAGAACAAACTGTATCCAACCACTTCCTTCACTCACCGCCCACCCAGCTCTGCTCCCCGATCCAGTGACCGAGGCAGCACTGTTAGCACCCCCTTCCCTCACCCTGCCACACACCTTATCGACGTGGATGTAGAAGAAGTGCTGCTGGTGGTACACGGCCTTGATGAGCCGCTTCAGCTGGCGGATGGCCCTGCCGTGCACGACCAGCATGTAGGCGATGCGCACGGGCTGGCTGGGGGGCACCTGCTGCAGCCGGCTCTCATCCCACTGGATGACAGGGCTCACCTTGCCTGCACGGGGAGGAAGAGGGGCTGGCAGCCACTCCCGGCCTTAGCACCCACCACCCAGAGCTCCTGAGCAACCCGGGAGACATGAGCAAGGCAAGGGACAGCAAAGAAGCACTAGGCCTTGGGCAAACCCCAAGCTGGCTGCAGTGGCAGGGAATGCTGGCACACGCAGCCCCTTGTGTTACATTGACAGGGGCACTTTGGAAAAAGGGGTGTCCTTATCTGCCCTCTCAAAACAGAAGATGTAGCTGGGCCTGGCTATGACCCCCACAGCATTGCAGGCTGGGATAAACAGCCCTTAAGGAGGCTGGCACAGCTTTGATTGGATTACAGAGGCAGTGGGTAATCTGCGAATCAGTGACAGATTGAGGCCGCTTTTTTGCCAGGCGGGACAGTTTGGTAACATAAGGAAGGTGGCCCGTTTGCCTGGGATATTCCCGATGCCTGGGGTGAGCAGGAGCACCCCAGCAGGACTCACCTGAGAGCTGGCAGTGGCGAGGCACAGACTGGGGCATGAGGCTGCCGGCCCGGTGCAGACACACCACGTTGGCGATCTCCTGTTGGCACTGCTTGGTGCTGGCCCGGGCCAGTGCTGACAAGGCATCTTTGCCTGTGATTTCACACTTGGGGGTGAAGCTGTTCTCGGTGGGCTGGGGAGCCCCCTCCACACTGCCCGTGTCACCCTGCTGGAAGACGGCCAGCTGGGCCTCGCCACGCAGCTCCGTCAGGTTCCTCCGGCTGGAGGAGTCCGGCGCGGCCGGCAGTCTCCATCCCGGTTTGTGTCTGGCTGTGACGGCTCTCACCACCTTGGACACCAGCGCCCCAGGGCTGTCCGGCCGCCCCCGCCACCGCCCGTGCTTCCGGCCGGCGCTGCCCCGGCGCCCGGCAGAGCTGTCCAAGTCCTTGGAGCCATCACTGCTCTCAGGAAACCCAGCTTTTTTCTGCCGCTCCTGTCGCAGTTCCGCGTGGATGCAGAGGAGAGAACAGATAGCATTAATGCGGGCCTGCTTCCCTTCAGCTCTGCCAACATGCTCCTCAGAGCATCCCTGTTCCCAGTCGCCACAGAGCTCAGTGCTTCAGCACGGCAGGTGCTCTGGGAGCAGCCACTGGGCAGCAAAGGACATTACACAGCCCCTTCACTACCTAAAACCCCAGGCTACAACCCACAGAACACTCCTGCATGGCCCTATGCTCTCCCTGCGGGGACAGGTCCTCCATTTGACAGCAAGGGAAATCTCGTTTAGTAGACCCCATCACAGCACCCTGACACACAGAGAGGGTCTAAATGGCCCAGATGGGTTGTGTTTGCACCAGCCACTCTCCAGGGCCCTGCCCACACAGGGGCATCCCTGACAGTGGAGACAACCACAAGGCTGTGCTGGCAAGCAGTGGTTATTTTACCAGGAGGCAAATGGACCAGCTCTTCCCTGACATGACCATGCTGTGAGCCCAAGCCCAGCACAGCCAGAGTCCCAGGCAGCTGCAACTGCACTCCCTGGGCCAAAGGCACCAGAGAGGCATTGACTGAGGTCCTGCCCACACTCCCTTCCCTGGGCCCCGGCTCCTAGGCAGGCACTGCCATCACCACCTTCCCTAGAAATCCAGTTACAAACCCTCCCGTGGAGCCAAGCGGATGTGTAAAGGGAGCAGTTAATTACACTTCGTTACCTCTGCCAGGCTGGCTGATGAGCCAGCCTTGGAGAGAGCAGGGAATTGAGAAGTTTGGACTTCACACTCGTGGGAAAGAACTTTCCCAGCAAGTGGTACCCGCAGAGTTGGGGCTGTGTGCTCCCAGCCCACTGCAGGTGCTCCCAGATGACAGGCAGGCTGCTACAACCAAGCCTACCAGGGTTCTCTCACAGCACCCCAAAACCCTGACTGCCCAGTCGGTGTTCCAGGCACCACAGTGGACCACAAGGCACATCCAGAGGTATTCCTGGGCAGCAGCATCCCACGAGGATGGGCAGATGACTCACAAGGACAGCAGGACTGAACTAACTACTGGCACTAGACCCCCTGTGGGTGTAGCTCCTGGGAAGGTCACAGCCAGGAGAAAGCACATGATGGAAAGGCAGAAAAGCATCTGGCATGATCTGCCTGCTCCCCAGTCCCCAAACTACCCACATTGTGTAGCACAGCCTGCAAACCATGGCCAAACCACTGCTTAAATCCCAAGGGGTTTGTTCAGCAGGGATGAGCTGAGTCCACTTCCACCCAGACAGGCATCACAGGCAGCCCAAGACAGGCAGCAAACCCTTCATTAGTCACCATGCAGGACCATCTGTTCCAGAGCTATAAACCTGTTTTCCCCACCAAGTATCACAGGCGCAGGCAGTCAGGAGGCCACAAGCAAGGAGAGTCTCTTCTGTGGGCTCAGCCCTGTTCCTACAGGAAGAGACTCACTGGTCCTGCTTGCACCTTCCACTCCCCAACACACCTGACTCCAGGGACAGCCCCCATCTGATGCCCACTTTTGGTAACAGTCCTGCACATCCCCCTGGAAGGAGCCCTGTTCCCAGCTCACAAGCATCCTGCTGCCTTTCCCAGTAGGGAAGTCGTTGGAAGCATCGCCAGCTTTTCCGGAGCTGCCAGCTAACAAACTCAAAGGTTTCTAATTACTGCACCACAGCAGAGTGATCCCTGCACCCCAGCCTGGCAGG
Organism: Calyptomena viridis; assembly: GCA_013390005.1. Taxonomy (NCBI): domain Eukaryota; kingdom Metazoa; phylum Chordata; class Aves; order Passeriformes; family Eurylaimidae; genus Calyptomena; species Calyptomena viridis. Next base: position 367,761 of record WEIV01023921.1, read on the forward strand.
GAACAGCTCTAACCACATTGCTCTGCTGTATTTAAGACTCATGCGTGGGACATTTGGTGAGGCTCCCCATCCCCTCCTTCTGACACACACAGATGTCTCCAGACAGCAGCCAGAGGTTACTCAGAATCACAGAACTGTTCAGGTTGGAAAAGCCCCCTAAGATCATGCAACTGCTAAAGCACTGACAAAGCCACCACTAAGCCATGTCCTCCAGTGCCACATCTACACATCTTTCAGATACCTCCAGAAACTGTGACTCCACCACTTCTTCAGTCAGCCTGTTCCAGGGCTTGACAACCCTTTTGGTGAAGAAATTTTTCTTAATATCCAACATTAGCCTCCCCCGGCACAACTTGAGGCTGTTTTCTCTTGTTCTGTTTGCTTGTTACTTGAGAGGCTTACACTGTTCTGCCTCCCCCAGTGTGACACTGCCACCCCACAGTGCCCCAGAGCTGTGGCTCAGGTTTACCTGCACCCAATCCCCAGCACAGGTCCAACTGTGCCAGAATGTCCAAGCTCTGCCACTGCAAGGAGCAGAGCTAACAGCACCTGCTGTGCTGCAGGATTCCCTCTTTGGTTGTCTGACTCTGGTGTCTGCCACACACGAGCATTCATCAGACAAAACCAGAACCAAACTTTCCAAAGTCACCAGAGGAACCCAGAACTAAAATGGCTGGAGTCAGCCCCCTAAAGACAAGCTCTTTGGGGCAAAAAGTGAAAATCAAGCCATCTCTTCTCCAGAAGAAAAGACATTTCATAGGAAGCTTCTCTGGCAGCCAAAGCACACAGTGGACATCAACATACGGACCCCAAAGAGGTACCACCTCCTGCTTGGAAGGATGAAGACAGGAGACAAAGTTGGGGAAGAGACGTGACAGGGATAAAACACTTTCTCCCAGTGACAGATCCTCTTCTCCACCCACAAGGATACTGTGGTTTGGGTTTTCCTGGTGCCAGCTCCACCATGGACTAAGTGCTCCAGGAATTTCATGTGCTTACTCAGAAGCTGTCAGTGTCACCACAACAGAGGCAGGATCACTCTGGTCCCTTGGGCTCCCACTTGTGTGGGCACAGGCTCATGCTGCTTGCAGCAGGGATGGGAATTTCCTCTCTCATCAGTCAGTCTGGACAGGGATTGTGGTGTTTGATCCCAGTGGAACAAGATAGCTTGGTTTCCTGGAGATAGGAAACTTGGTGTTTACCTGGTTGGATAGACAGATTCAGCTACTCCTGGTCTGCACACCATAAAGTATCTGCTTGGTGAATACAGAGAGCCTGCAAAAATCAGGCTTGGGAAGAGAAGTGATGGATCTGGGCGGCACAGCCAGCTCCACTGCACTTCCAGGACTCGAGTCTCCCTTTCTCTCTCTACAGCCACTCACAGCCCAGTCGTGGTGGGGACAAGCTGTGTCCATTAATGGGAAGGAGCCATTTACTTTGGCAATTAAGAGATCCCAAACTTCCACAAATCCTTGCAGGCCTGCAAGGTCAGGCTCTCCTGGGAGTGTTCCTCTGGCTTTACCAGAAATGCCCTTGGGGGAATGGTGGCTCCTCCAGGTCTGGCCAAAATCAGAAGATACAGGAGGGCACAGAAACTAAGAGCTTTGCCATTTTATAATAAAGGTTAATTGGACTTTTCACAGCTTTGCAATGGGTTTGGACTGTCTGTGAAGTTCAGGATGGTTCTTGCCTTCTCCAAAGAGGCTTGTCAATTCCCAGGACCTGGAGTCAGGGCTGTTGGTGGTGAACCATCCCCTCTCCAAGCAAGGGGACCCACGGCCAAACCTATCAGCTGCCCAGCTCAGTTCTGGGATGAGACATAGGGAATCAAGGCAAGGACTGGGCAGAACAAGCCAACCCAAGAGGCAGCACAAGCAGGAACAGAGAAAAGCAGTGCAGGATGGTGCAAAGGGAATGGGAAACCATGACCAGTGAAGTAATCTGATCAAGGTCACAGAAGAGGGGAAGGAGGAGTTGAGCACCAGATCAGTCTGCTCTAATGCTCCCAGTGCCTCTGCATCATGGGGAACTCCATGTCTCCTCTCTTTACCACATTCATCCCCCTGTTCTGTGTCAGTGATGGGCATATGGCAGCACATGAGGGTCCTCAAGGCCATTCCCCATGGCCTAAGAGGAGACTTGGGACTGGGAATTAACCTGCTGAGTGAGTGGTATCACCTTGGAGACCTTCCCCATGGCAAGAGGCTGCCCAGTTCCCCTTCTCAGCTCTGCTCCCAAGGAAAACTTTCTAGACCACGGGATCACCCTCCACACCAGTGAAGCACCAGGAGGCTTTGGCCACTGGTCCACTCAGACAGAGCAGGCCTGGACACAGTCTGGGCAGTTCCAAACAATTCAATAAATCCAAATAAGCAACCCAGAGGTCAGGAGCTTTGTTTGAAGGTGGCAGCAATTTGCTTCAGCAGCCTCGGTCCTCCTTGATAGCTGCTCTGTGCCTGACCTTGAGCAAACTCCTTCACCAGTCTGTGCCTCGGTTTCCCCACAGTCACAAGAAAGAAGTGACGCATTTCACCTCACCAGAGTGTTCTGGTATAAAGACAACAGTGACTTCAAAAAGTCCTTGTACCCTTGGACTTCACAGGGATACCCCTGACAAGACCAGATACACAGGAGCTGACACAAACTTCCCAAACTGCTGTGTGTGCTATCCCAGCTTTCTGAAATTGGTATTTTCTGGTTTGGGTGTCACCGATCTCACAACATCCACCAAACCACAGAGAAGTGCAAGACCCCCATCAGACTCCCCACACTCCCCATCCCACGTCAAATCCCAACCAACCCTCCCTGGGCCACAAGCTCCGTCTCTCAGGTGCTGTGACCCCACACTGCTGCAGGTGGAGACCCCTCGCAGGTGACATCCCACTGCCCTCGGCCACAGCAGCCTGAGGCTGCAGGACCCCCCCACTCTTGGACCCCATCCGGGTCTGGGCCTCATCAACCCCACAGAGACACCCGGGGAGGGTGGGCATCCCCTTTGTCCCCTCGCCAGCTCCAGAGCAAGGGGATACTCCAGCCCCGCGCAGGGCACTGTCCCCCCGAGGGTTCCTCCCCACCAAGAGCCCCCTCCCAGCACGTGTCGCCCACCCATGACCCCCCAGGCCCTCAGCCCACCTCAAGCCCCTCAGGCCTCCCCTGTCTCCTGCGTCGCCCTCAGCCCCCTCACGACCCTGCTATCCCCTTTATCATCCCCCTCAGCGCCCCCTCATCC
>WEIV01023921.1:377648-388423 GCA_013390005.1 Calyptomena viridis
GTGGTGAGAAGGAACCTTTTATTGGAGTCGGCGGGGGCGATGTCGGGACCGGGGCGGCCCGGAGCCGAGAGGCTCCGGCCGCGGGGTCCCAGCGGGGGCTCAGCCGCCCCGCAGGCTGACCCAGAGCACGGCCGAGCTCATGGTCAGCAGCGTCAGCAGCTGCAGCCCGACCAGCACGGGAAGTAGAGAAAGGGGCTGTGAGTTCCCTGCGGAGCGTCCGGCTGGAGCATCGGGGTTGCCCATGTGAAGAAGGGACGGATGAAGCTGGAGCCAGTCAAGCACATTGTCCCTCTCTCTCCCTCTGTGCCCAGAGTGACACTTCCTCCCTCAGTCTGGCCCCAGACCCACAACGCAGCGGTCACTGTTACTGCAGGGGAAACTTGCAGGGATGGAACTTCGGATACAATCACCTTCACATCAGCACTCTCATCAAACTGATATATTCCCAATCTCACACCGCAGTGGTAGATTCCCGTGCCCCTCTTGGCCAGACCCTCCACAGTCACAGTGAACACTCATTGTGTGCAGTAGTCCTAGATGTCCCTGCTGCACCGTGGACTCTGACTCCAAGGTGATCATGGTATCAGCAGTGCAAGTAGCAGTAAGTGTTGACAGTTTTCACCAGAATTTTGGCTTTGTCTCCCAGCCACATTTGTACGTGCAGGTGACCAAGAGGGTTCCCCCCTTGGAATCCACTCACTGTGCCGGGCCCCATCATTGCCCCACAGCCTGTGGAGACACACTGAGCTGTGGGAGTGCTGTCACCACACCCACTCCTCCAGACCCATTGGGCTTGTCCTGCGTAGGGCTCTGACCCCATGGGTTCCCTCAGCCCTACCTGGCAGCAGCGCCCAGGCAAGCAGCAGGGTAGCCAGGGCTATGAGTTCTGTCACTCAGGAGATCCATGTCCTGATAAGGTTCCTCCCCTGCAGCTGCTGTAGTGGTGGGGACAGTTGTGGAAGGACGTTCTTCCCTGGCTCTTCCTCAACTGGAGACAGGCATTTGGGCATTTGGACATTGGACAGGGTGGACAAGGCTGAGGCTCCTGGGGCTCCTCTGCCTAAGTTAAGGCTCAGCTGGAGCAGGTGCCCATGTGACCCTTGTGACCCCATGACCTTCCCAGCCAAAATGCACCATATCTCCAGACAGTGTGGGCATCAGCATTGGCAGCCACGGGCACCATGGGGCAGTGCTGGCAGCTGAAGGAGGGAGTAGGTGGACAGACAGGCAGANGCAAGGACAGCACAGGCAGAGACAGCAAGATCTGATGAGGGGGAAAACGGGGCACAGATCTCAGGGCAGTGCATCCCAGTAGTGGATGTGGCTGATCCTGGGCTGCTGAGAAGGGAGAACTGGACATGGGGAATGGGTGACAGTAGTAACTGTTTTACTCTGGTGACATTGGGCACCCACAACCTCCAGACTGCCCCACTGCAGCCCCTGCCTCCAGCATCTGGAAGGGGACACATCATGGTTGGACATGGGGGACACACAAGTACTGACCTGGGGACACGATCACCTTCACATCAGCACTCATATCAAACCGATATGTTGCAGTCCGCACCCCACAGCGGTAGGTTCCCGCATCCTCCTTGGCCAGACCCTCCACAGTCACCGTGAACGCCCGGTGTGTGCGATTGTCCCGGATGGAGAACCGACCCTGCCGCACCACAGACTCTGACTCCGAGGTGATGATGATGTCCTCAGAACAGGTGGTAAGCATAACTGTTCCTGGTTTGCACCAGAATTTCGGCTTTGTCTCGCAGCCACGTTTGTACTCGCAGGTGACCGAGAGGGACCCCCCCTGGAATCCCTTCACGGTGCCGGGCCCCGTCACCGCCCAACAGCCTGTGGAGACACACGGAGCCGCAGCAGTGCTGTCACTGAACCAACTCCTCCCGCCCGTCGGGGCCGCCCCCACCGGCCGCTCTGGGTGTCGGGGACTCCGGCGTGGCCTTACCTGGGAGCAGCGCCCAGGCGAGCAGAGGCAGGAGCTGCATGACCGCTCCGGGACGGCGGGACCCGGAGTCCTGCCGCTCCTGGTTCCTCGTCGCGTAGCCCGCCCCGTCCTCGGGACCGCCCCTGGGGCACCGGCCGCCCCGGTGGGGCGGAGTGCGGGGATCCGCGGGGCTGTCTGACAGTGGGGGCCGTGCGAGAGACGAAGGGGGGGCGCGGTGTGGTGAGAAGGAACCTTTTATTGGAGTCGGCGGGGGCGATGTCGGGACCGGGGCGGCCCGGAGCCGAGAGGCTCCGGCCGCGGGGTCCCAGCGGGGGCTCAGCCGCCCCGCAGGCTGACCCAGAGCACGGCCGAGCTCATGGTCAGCAGCGTCAGCAGCTGCAGCCCGACCAGCACGGGAAGTAGAGAAAGGGGCTGTGAGTTCCCTGCGGAGCGTCCGGCTGGAGCATCGGGGTTGCCCATGTGAAGAAGGGACGGATGAAGCTGGAGCCAGTCAAGCACATTGTCCCTCTCTCTCCCTCTGTGCCCAGAGTGACACTTCCTCCCTCAGTCTGGCCCCAGACCCACAACGCAGCGGTCACTGTTACTGCAGGGGAAACTTGCAGGGATGGAACTTCGGATACAATCACCTTCACATCAGCACTCTCATCAAACTGATATATTCCCAATCTCACACCGCAGTGGTAGATTCCCGTGCCCCTCTTGGCCAGACCCTCCACAGTCACAGTGAACACTCATTGTGTGCAGTAGTCCTAGATGTCCCTGCTGCACCGTGGACTCTGACTCCAAGGTGATCATGGTATCAGCAGTGCAAGTAGAAATAAGTGTTCACAGTTTTCACCAGAATTTTGGCTTTGTCTCCCAGCCACATTTGTACGTGCAGGTGACCAAGAGGGATCCCCCCTTGGAATCCACTCACTGTGCCGGGCCCCATCATTGCCCCACAGCCTGTGGAGACACACTGAGCTGTGGGAGTGCTGTCACCACACCCACACCTCCAGACCCATTGGGCTTGTCCTGCGTAGGGCTCTGACCCCATGGGTTCCCTCAGCCCTACCTGGCAGCAGCGCCCAGGCAAGCAGCAGGGTAGCCAGGGCTATGAGTTCTGTCACTCAGGAGATCCATGTCCTGATAAGGTTCCTCCCCTGCAGCTGCTGTAGTGGTGGGGACAGTTGTGGAAGGACGTTCTTCCCTGGCTCTTCCTCAACTGGAGACAGGCATTTGGGCATTTGGACATTGGACAGGGTGGACAAGGCTGAGGCTCCTGGGGCTCCTCTGCCTAAGTTAAGGCTCAGCTGGAGCAGGTGCCCATGTGACCCTTGTGACCCCATGACCTTCCCAGCCAAAATGCACCATATCTCCAGACAGTGTGGGCATCAGCATTGGCAGCCACGGGCACCATGGGGCAGTGCTGGCAGCTGAAGGAGGGAGTAGGTGGACAGACAGGCAGACAAGGTCCTGCAAGATACTCAGGCTTTATTGCAAAAGTGTCTTCAGTTGCCAGCTCCAGCTCAGCAGACACAGGCTCTCTGCACCCCAAATCCTTCTGTCTCCAGTGCAGGTGCTGCCAGGAGGGGTCGAGGTTTCACAGGGGGAGAAGCATCTGGAGCTGAGCACCTCCTGGCACAGGGTAGCTGTGATGGGTTGCCCAGCCCCAGCAGGATGGGGGTTGAGGGGGCAGGAGGGCGTCCCTGCAGCTCCAAGTTGGTTGGGATGGATGGGTAGCCTGATGCTCTGGTGCTGATGGACATCTCCAGGTTTTCCTGGTCGTGGCTCCTGTGCCCACACCTCATCCAGGCTGCCACACACACCAGGACCAGGGCTATGAGCACCTTCAAGCTGAGGAGGAGCAGCAGGTGGATGACACCAAGCTGCGAGCTGTGTAGGAGAAAGAAGATTATGCTAGAGCTTGAGTAGTGTCTGTGCAATGAGGATGAGGATGGGCACTTGCATGTCTGCCAGCTGCCCTGTTTGCTCCCAGGATACTCCGTGGGGCTTCTGCAATGGAGGGACACAAAGCTGGGAGATACATGCAGGGGAAAAGATGGTTTTGGCGAGGAGATGCTGTTGGTGGCTAGCCCAGATCCCAAGCCCTGACTCACAACACTGGAGGCTCCTCACAGCCCCTGGGGCACAGAGTGGTGCTGGTCAGTGGGTACACGTCACTGCCCTCGGTTGTGGTTGAAACAGCTGTAAACGAAACACAGTCAGAACAAAGTGGACACCCACACACACCCCATTCTGCCCCCTGCACAGAGGTCTCTGCCCTGAGACTTTGGCCATGAAAGTGCAGGAGTTGAAGATGGGGGTCTCCAGGCAATGCCATGGGCACTAAGGAGGAGGAGGAAGGGGGTATTTACTGCCAGCTTTGCTTCCAACCCTGTTTTACCTGCAGAGACCGTCACCTTGGTGGTGTGTGACTGGCTGAACCACCGTTTCCTCTTCACCCCACAGGAGTACCAGCCTGCATCCGCTGGTATGACACCACTCAGTGTCACTGTGAACGAACGTGCTGTTTGGTTGTCCCTGATGGACACTCTGCCCTGTGTCACTGTCACCTCCGAGCCATTGGTTTGGATGATGTAGGTGAAGCAAAACCAGTGGAAGCTCCGGCGGCACCAGTACTTGGAATTGAGCTCATAGCCTGGCTTGTAGCTGCAGGACACTTCCAGTGAGCTGCCTTGGTTGGCTGTCACCCGCTTGGGGCCTGTCACTGCCCAGCCACCTGTGAGGGACAGGGAGAGGTGCTGCAAATGTGTCCTGGCATTGCCTTGAGGAACCATGAAGGATTCCAGCCCAAGGTTCTTGGGGGCACCCTGTCCCAAGGGAGGCTGTGTCTGTGCACCTGCTGTACCAGGGAGCAGTGCTGGGAGGAGATGTCCCCAGTCAGCAAAACAAGAGCTCCCATCAAATGCGTGTGTTATTAGAACAAAAAGCCTTATTCCTAGGGTTCACATGGCAGCAGTATGAGATTACCCCCTGTAGCACCACAAGAAAAGGTCAGGATCAGATGGGCTCTTGCCATGACCACGGTGGGCTTCCTGGTCTGGCTCAGCCCCAGTCTCTCCACAGCTCTGCCAGTACCCCTGAGATGCAATTGCCTGACCTGTGCCCCGGCTCTCACCTTGGAAAAGGGTCCAAACCAGGAAAATCCTCATTTTCCAGCTTCTTGCTCCCAGCGTAGATTTTCCCCCTTGGTTATTCACAAAGAATCTTGCAGGACAGAGCCAGGTCCACACACACTTGGGAGTCCCAGGAGTTTTCCAAGCCTTTGTCTCCTGTTGCTTCTTCAGGCAGTGTTTATCCACAGACCCTGGATGTCTTTTTTAAGACAGTTGCTTCCTTCCCTTCACCCAGGGCCCATGACTCACCCTGGGGTGTTTCATGAGACCAACTCTGCTTTTCCTCTGAAATAGTCACTGGGTTCCCAGCAAAATGCCAAGATGCAGTGCCCGTCCCAGTGGGGAGCACAGCCCCTTCCCCTACACAGAGCCCAAAGGACTGTGAGGAGCTTTGCAAGGAGGCTGGGCCACAGCAGGGATGCAGGAACTGGGGCTGAGTGAATGCAGCCCCTGTGGATGGACTGGTTGGGACTGCTGGGATGCTCTCCAAGTCGTGATGGACTGGGATGACGGACTGGGATGATGGACAGTCATCCCCCTGCACTGTTGCTCAGCTCCTGAGCTGGCTGCCAGTGTGAGCTGGGCTGCTTTTGTTTGTTTTCTCAAGCAGAAGTGCCTCATTTCCTCCCCAAACCATGTTTTTTGGCACAACTGTGGGGTTTTGAGTGACAACACTGGTTTTCATCCAGAATTAAATGTTTCCACTAAAAGTTTCAGAAACTCAAACACAAAAAGCAAGGCCACTTCCCTAGCATCTGCCTGGATGATTGCTTTCTTCTGATTTGCCCTTGCAAAGAGTAGAAAGCATAAACCTCCAGGATTCCCTTCCTTCTCTGTCCTTCATCATGGCAAGAGGAAGCTCTGAGTTTTCTTTCTGGTCACCAAATAACCCCTTCGTTCCCAGATGATTGGCTGTGAAACAAGTTGCTGCAAGTAACAGCAAGACCTAAATCCAAAAGTGGCTGTAGATGGCAAACCTGCTTTCTGCTGCGAAACTTTCCACAAAGGCTGTGCAGCTGCAGCTCCAGCCACCTCACCTTCCTTGGGGATACATCCCTGCCACTGCCTGGCAATGTGCAGTGCATCCTTTCCACCCTTCCCTCAAAGTAGGAGGAGGATTGGGAGAAGTGGCTCAGAGGTAGATGCTTCAGATGGAAGGTGCACAGGGAAGGTGTCAACAAAGGCATTTACTGCATGAGGATTTCAAGGGCAGCTGGGTTACCCAAAAGCAGTCAGAAGCACTTCTTCAAAAAGCCACTTTGGTACAGTTCCTGGGAAAATTTTCAGCCCACACAAATGCTGTGTCATCACCATCACATCACCATCAGATGTGAGTTGTCATTTCCCCTTCCCTTTCTCTGTTCCAGCTTTGATCCTGGGCAGGATGAGCAGCTGCCCATCCCAGCACAGGGGCTCCTCAGCACAGTCCTGGGCCACTTCCTCTCACAGCAGGATTGTGTTAACCCCTCAGAGAGCTCCTGACTCCATGCCAGTGGCTGAAGGCAGATCCCCTTCCTGCCCCTGAGGATACTGAAGTGATTACAGCCCCCCACTGTGACTCCTACACGAGGTTTTACCCTAATATTTCCCCTCTCAGCTGCTGAGTGAAGGGATCCTGGCTGAGCAGGAAACTGGCTGGGGCTCTTGATGGGGGATTTGCAAAGGTGATGGCTCCAGCTCTTCACCTCAGCTCCAAACCAACTCAGCAGCATGTGAACATGCTCATGGAGGGGAAGAGCAAGGTGAGAGTAGGCAGGAGTGAGGAACCCCAGAGTGCTGGCACAGGAGTCTCTGTCACATGAGGGGCTGTGATATTTATTCCAATTAAAGTGAAATCATAAAGAGAGTAGAGCAACTCAGTCAGAAACCAGTGTAGCGGATCATGATGAGGAGTCACACTGCCTAAAACAGGGAGAACCCTCCATAGAGCCCCCTCCAGCATCCTCCAGCCAGATAACCTGGGGGGAAAGAATAAACACAGTCACCTGTGCAAGGCAGGGGAAGTCACCCTGCTCTGTGCCAGCATCACTGGGGAACTGTGGCAGGGTCCTGTGAGCCAAGACCTCTCTCTTTTGGCAGAAAGTGGCTTGGGAAGCACAAGGCAAGGCTATTCTATGAGACAAGAAGCATTGCTGAAACACTTCTCAGGAATCCCGCTGATGCATCCTGACAGGAGCACATCACATCAGTTTGTCTTTTCATCTCGGCCACGTGTGGGGCTGGAGGGAGCACTCACGCGTGGCTCCGTGTCAGGGAGCAAAGTGTGTCAGCGCCGGCAGCGGCAGCGCGATGGCTGGTGACGTGTGAGCAGGAGACGAGATGAGCTGACTCCTGCACTGCTGCAGCTCCTGCCCCGTGCCTATGTGTGGATGGCCCTCCCAGTCCCTGCCCAGAAGCGATAGAACGTGACATAATCAGACGCCACTTTTGTCCTGGTTTTGCAGGATTATGGGTCCGGGTTTAGTCTCTGGTATTGGCCCTAAGAAAAAGGCTCAAAGACCTCCTGGGACAGGCAGTAATTGAGTCTATTAGTGAAGGCCCAGCACCAACTTGTGGGTTCCTTCCAACCCAGAACACCCTGTGATTCTGTAAGATCTTCCTCAGCTCCCATCCCACTGTATTACCCACCACCACTACTGAGCCTTTCCAGAGTCCTCCCTGCTCCGTGCTTAAACGACATATCCAAATCCCGATTATGTTATTTAATCTAGGGCCTTTGAAAAGTAATCAAATAGTGTCAGTCTGTTCTTTCATGGGCAGATTCAGCAAGTTTGGTGAAATTGTCTTTAGGAGATAAGGCTGGGCATAATAATTGCTAATGTAGCTCCTTTAGTGCTGGCTGATTGAGCAGGCACTGTCTGATCTCTCCCTTCCGCTGCCATCTCAGATAACCGAGATAAGTTCAGATCATTCCCAGATCTCCTGATTTAGCAAAGCCAGTAAAAGAGGGAAAAAATACTTGCATACTTTGTGGTCATGGAGGATTTGCTCTGGACTGTGTCTTAGGCTGGATTCAGCTAGAAAGGGCTAAAGAAGGGGTTACTTATTGCAAATAACTTAAAAATCCACACTGAGTGGCTTCAGAGGATGAAATTCTGATTCCTCCTTAGCTCACGGGGAAGGAATGACTTAATCAGGGCTCAGATCTCCCCCAAGAAGTGTTGTACAGGGAGCCCAGGGAGATACTACAGCAGGTTGATAGGATTGGGCAGCAGAGAACCAGCAGGAGCAGGTGAAGAGGACAGTGAAGCAGAAACCCCTGATATGGATATAAATTTTCCACAGTTACAGCTGTACTTCTCAAAGCAAATACACAAGTAATTAAGCTATCGGAAATACAGTCTCCCAGCAAACAGACCAAACAATGGAGCTAAATTGCAGGTTAATTTGGAATAACTCCTATCATTTGCAGGTCATTTCCTCTGATTTCATTGCTGTGCACTGATTTCAGCTGGTCAGCGATTGCTCGGGGCTATAAACTGCTCACTGGCTCCCAGGAACCTCTGCTGAAGTCTGGGAGAGGCTGGGGGAGTGTTTTGCTCTGGATGGTGGGAAAATATGTTGCTCTTCGGTATGTGAGGGGCAGTAGTGATGCAGGTGTTGGGCTGCTGGGCTATGATAAAGCTGCATTTATCCACAATGGGTCGGGTTCTCCAGTGCCATAAAGGAGTATAAAGCCCTTGGAGCAGTGCTAGGCTGTTCTGGTGCCTGTCTTTTGCCAACAATCTGTGTTGTCTCATTAGGCTGCATTACACTTGGTGGTATCATCGTAGATAAGAGAACTGTTTTCCTCATAAGTCTGGGGAAACCTGCAGGGCCAAGTGTGTCTCTGGTGCACCACCAGTGCTTGCAAAGGGAATGGACAATTTGGCTTTGTGAGATTCTTTTTCCTCATCAGCAGCTTCTCACTGCTCTCTTTTGTGACTCAGAAGAGAAAAAAATGTTGTTGGAGCTGAGAAGGGTCAGAGGATGCTATCCAAGCCCCAGAGCCTCTTCTGCAACAGGGACCTGCCAGAAATTCCCATCCAGGGCTAAGCAGCTCTGGAGCCTCAGACCTGGTGGGCCATTGGGTGCTCACTCTCCTCTTCACTGGGTATTAAGTCCATCCCACCTTCCAGGAGAGGTTTGTCTGAGTACCAGAACAGCTTGGGTGCCCGGGACAGAACTGCATGGTGCCTGCATGGTCTCTGAAGTCTGTGTGGCCCATGGAAAGGATTATGCTGATATCCCTGGAAGATTTGACAAGTTCTTGGTGTGTTTAAGAGGACAGAGGGTTGTCCTGGCTTTGTTGAAGCTGCTCTGAGGTTTGCTGCTCTCAATTTATTGGCCCTAGTTGCTGGGGAGTGTGTGCACTATGTTGAACTAAGATGCTGGTGGCACCACTTGAAATTATCTGATCCAGACACCAGGGTTCATCATATAATTTATTTCTGTGCTGTTGATTGTCTTCCAGTGCATGAGGCTAGTGGGTGGTCTGGCTACATGACGGTCTGTGTTAGGTTGGGTTGGGCTTCTTGGCCTCAGGCAAGCCTGAAACCCCTCATCCCTCTGGGTTGTTTTTCACCTTTTCTGGTTGTTGTTGCCAAGTTTGATCATCCGACCTAGCAGAACTGTCTCTGCAGTCAGAGGAAATAATGGGCAGATATAATTAGCAATGTCAGGCCCAGGCAGTCAAACAGCAATCGGACAGGTGCAGATGGCTCTTGGAAGCATGGTCTGTTCCTCTGGCTTGGGGCCATCTGCTGGTCTGGAAGGAGGGAACTGGAGACTGAATAGAGTCTCTGTTAAATAAACTTCTCAGTAAAGATTAATTTATTTCTAGTGTAATCAACAACACCAGATTGCTCTAAAGGGAGTTGTAGAGAAAAGATCTCAATGAGATATCACCTGTCACCTCCAGGTTTAGGCACAGATTCCTTCTGCTTCTAAATACAAATTTTCACTCCAAGCAGGGTCCTAATTGCAGTCGGATTCCAAAGAAGACCTGCCAGGGTAACCAGGCTCAGCACCAGTTTGGTAAAGAAGTTGCAATGGCCTGGCTAGTCATTGCTAGCCACAAGCTGCTGCCTTCCCTGAGGTGACACCACGCAGCTCTGTGCTTCACCCCTGCCCGTGGGCACCTGGCGGCTGGAGGGGTGTCTGCCGGCACAGCCCCGCTGCGGGCTGGGGCTCCCTAACGTGAATGCCAACGAGCCACATGTGAAGCCGGGCTGGAGCAGCACAGCGGACCGGGCTCCGTGCTCTCAGCTCAGCAGCTTATTCGAGGTGGTACAGGAAACCTCCCTGCCAGGACTAGCCGTGCCCCGTGGGCGCCTCCTGCAGCGGAGAGAGGAAGGGCAGCAATTCCCGGTGGCGAGGACAGGGACCCACGGGCTCTGCAGAGCCGGGGGGCTCTATCGCGGCGGACGGGGATGGGGAGGGGGTCGTGGAGAGGGACCAGCGGTTGTGCGGAAAGTCCAGCGAGCTCTGTCGGCGTGGGGGGAGCTCCCACCGACCGCCTCCCCGCCCCCGGGCGGGACCGGCCTCCCTCCGCTTCCCCACCACCACCTCCTCCGGGCGGGGGAACCCTGCGAGCGGCGGAGAGGAGCACCGGCACCGCTCCGCTGTCCTGCGGGGACCGAGCGGGGCCGGGCTGTGCTGAACAGAGCTGGGGCTGCGGAGCCGAACCGGGCCGGTCCGTCCCGAGCGGTGCCGGC
>WEIV01023921.1:388451-421599 GCA_013390005.1 Calyptomena viridis
TGTCCGCGGTGCTGCAGGGGCGGCCCTGCCCGGTGCCCCCCGATCCCCCCCGGCCATGGGGTCCCGGTCCGCCGGCCCGGGGGGGGGCGGCTACAACGAGGCGCTGCTGCATAAGGTATGGCTGGAAATGGGGATGTGGGCACCGGGGAGGGGGCTGCACGGTGCACGGCGGTGGGGGATAAGGGGCAGGGCGCCTGCTTGAACTTCTCGACTAATTCTGTCCGTCTCCCATCCTCGCTCCTCGTCCCACAGTGGGGTCCGTGCGTCACCCCACATCCCGGCACGGCAATGGAGGGATGCGGCATCAGCTCTCTCCCCCTCCCGGGATTGGGCAGCCCTCAAGGGTCGGCCCCGTTCCCAGCTGCCCCCCGGCTGATGGTGGGGAGGAGGATGGCAGAATTCAGTATGTTTGGGAAGCCAGGAAGGCTGGAACGGGGCCAGCCCCGCGGCACAGCCCGCAGCCGCTCTTCAGCAGCTCCCACTGTCCTGTGTATGCTCAGGGCGGGTCGGGGGGAGCTGAAACCCTGGGCTTTTTGCCAGAAGCAGCCTAAGAAGCCGGGACTTCCCTGCCATGAAATAGCAGTGTCCCTCCTTGCTTTGAAATCCTCTTCTATGGGGTCCCCCAGGACTGTGTTTTGTAACTCCATTTGCACAGAGGGTGGTCGGGACTGCTGCTGTCCCTGCCAGACCCGTGGTGCTCAGGCTCTGCTGAGGGAAAAACAGAAGCAGGGGTTTTGCTTCCTGTAGTCAGACACTGCCCTGCAACTCCTGGAGTTATGGAGGAGACGCCGATCTCTGCCAGATCCACCCATCACTTCTTACTGTACTCATGATGCTTTGCTGCAGTCCCCAGTGACTGTGCAGGGACCGGCACCTCCAGGGAGCAGTGGAAAAAAAGGGATGGGGCAAGGCAGGGGAAAGGGCCGGGGCTGTGTCATTCTCTTTACAAATCACAGTCTGTTCTGTATCCTGCTGTACACAAGGCAATGCGCCCAGCCCTTGATTAGCAGAAAAATATCAATTACTAGCAGCTCTCATTTCTGTTGTATGTGGAGTACGTAGGACATGCCTCTAGGGATGACTCGAGAAACTTGGATTCTTTGCAAAGCCTTAACTCTCTCTTCTCCAGCAATGAGTTGCTACAATTAAGGAATGACAGTGGTGGAAATGAGTCTCTGGGCAGAAGAGCTGCCCAGGCAAATAACCACCCCAGTCCCATGTTCCCTGCTGTTTTCCTTCGTATTTTTCCCCACTGGGTTGCTTATCTTGCAGAAATAAGCCTGCTCTCACTCCAGGGGTGTGAGGCAGCAAATACCTCTCTAGATCTTGTGTCTGAGCAAGGAATCATATTTCAGATATGCTGAGAAACCCTGAGTGAGCATTGCACTCTGGAGACAAAGGTTAAGTGATTTCTGGTTGGTGGCTAAGCCCAGGCCCAAGGAATAAATGGGCCAGGAGCAAACCAAAGCTTTAACAGGAGAGGTTTGTTCTGGGCTGTTCCAGAAAAGTTTCATTTGACACAAAATTATGAGTTTTGCTTTCAGGTGGTTTGATGCATTTCCAAGTCATTCTTTCTCTTGTGGGATTCTTGGATCCATTTAGCTGGAACAAGCCCCAGAGGCACAGGGATGTGTTCTTTGGCTGTGGTTGATCCAAGGTGTTAGCAGGGGGTTTGCAAACAGGGATCTCCTGTGTGATCTGAGCCAACTTTTATTTGATGCACAGCCCTAGAGCTCATGTCTGCAGGGCTGAAATACACCCTCTGCCAGGGCAAAGGCCCAGCTGGGCTGGTGGAGAGCCCCAGAGTCTGCCTCAAGCCAGTGTAAGGGGCTTGGCCAGGGTGAAATAGTGTCTGGGCAGGTGGAGACAGCCCTGGAGTATCCCCATGGCACAGGACAGCTTCAGGCAGCATCCAAGTTGCCCTGGAGGACTGCTTGGAAGAGAGCAGAGGCAACACAATTTTGTATAGAGAGGAAATGCACCCTTGAGAGACCATGGGAGTGGGGTGGTGAGGGGTCAAAAGCAGTCATGGCTTCAATCTTAGGCCTCTTCCAGGGCCATGTACCAAGTCCCCGCTGCAGGCAGCTATGCTGGGGTGCATGTACACATTTGCCACAATTTGTTGTGATAAATTCTGTTCACCTGAGTACAAACCTTTGGGTTTGGGGCTTCAGCAGCTCTCTGAGAGAAAGAGCAGAGCCCGTGGAGGGCACTTCTACCCTCCCTGCATTCCCCTGACTGAGGTTTTACTCTGTCAGGCTTCCACTAGCTACATTTAGCTCAGGTCCTGGTACTGCATGCTAAAGCTCAAAAATGAACTGAGAAGACAACCTCAACCCACACGTGCTGTCCCAGATCTCCTCCTGCTTGGCTGGCACTGGAAATGCAGCAGTCACCTCCCCACACTGCCTTGACAGCCATGCAAAACTTCTCTTCCTTTGGCAGGTTAGACCAAAATATCTCCTTTGCTCACTGGCTGTCAGTGAGTAAGGGAAGTTTGAATGGGTCTTCTCTCACCATTCCATTGCTTTGCCTTGTCCTTGCAGCTCATGCTGATTATTTTGACTGGAAGTGATTCATCTAGGTCTGATTTAGCCCTAAAACTACTAATTCGAGATGTGGGGATGGATATTTGCTCTTTCACTAAGGCAAAGTAGGCAGATAGGTCTTTTCAGGAATGTGTTTCAAGCTGCTTTTCTGCTGGGTCTGTGGAGCAGGAGAGCTGTAGAGTGATGGAGAAGTGAGGTTACCTCTGCCCACTCAGTGGAAACAAGGACTGCTCTGATTGTGCTGGGACTCGGCAGTGGTGCTGTGGGACTGTCACCAAGTGGATCTCCAGGTCTTGGCCAGGTTTCCCTTTGTGCCTTTTCTAGCCCTGAAAAGCACTGCTCCATCCCCACACCAATATGCAGAGAGGAATGACAGCACCAAAGAGAATCTTGCAACACTTTACCAAAGTTTTCCAGACAAAGAAAAAAACTGGGAAAACCTGGGGGGCTAAAAGGCTGCTGGGGAGGCTGAGCTGTGGCTGAGGATGGGGACAAAAGGTAGGACAAGCACAGAACTTTGCACTGGGAGAGTTTTTACTATCATGACTCAAGCATATCCAGCCTGAGGTTTCAAGAGCTGTCCACATTCTCTCCACAGTGGGCTTTCTATTCTTCTATGTTCATTTGGTAGCCAGGAGGGCCACAATGATTTCCACTGTGCCAGTCCCTTCATGGACTCATGAGGTTTTTCTGAAGTTGTTAGGAATATCTCTTGGCTGATCCAGGTCAACTTTTACTATTATTAAGTCATGAAGCAATTCATGAGTTATCTCTATTATAAATCCCACTTAAATTATTAATAGGGGAATCTGCCTTTTATACATGTTCTCTGTAAACCTTGGGCTCTGGAGGCTTTCTGGTGCTCATTCCAGCCAGCTTTCCTCCCTCTATAATTAATGCTGTTCACTGCATCAACTGCTTCCAAAGACAGTGCTGCAGGGTGCATCCAATCTCTTGCACCTCCCAGTATTTTGCCTGGAAATAGGGTATAGCACAAAAAAATGCAGCACTGGTGTGCAGGAGCCCCAGAGTAATGAATCCTTGGAGCATTTTCTTATGGGCTGCTCCTGGGCATATCCTGATCTCCGCATAGGGAAGAGTTCTTCACCCCAGGACAAAGCCAAGGGGGACTTGGGCAAGGAAATTTCCCTCCAGGAAAGGAGCAACCCAGCTCCTCTGGCCCATGTGCAAAGGCTTTACCCAGACATTTCTACCTTCCAATATCCCCCCAGCTCCTGTGCAGGCTTCCAGCTCATGAGGCTGCTCTGAATGTACAAGTGACCTGCAAACAGCCTAGTTAGGGAGCAGGGAGAAATCTCTGGCTCTGGATCTAGACACAGGTTGCTGCCTCTCAGCATGCAGGTCTGTGCAGCAGTGTGTATCTGGCAGAGGTGCAAGGCTCCCTCCTGCCAACAACTCGACTGAGCAGGTCAGGCTTTTCCCAGGAGATGTTTGGTGTTTTAGATATTTTTTCCAAGGGAAAGCGCTGATTCACCAAAGTGAGCGTTCATTGAAGCACATCGGCGTGAACAGGCTCCAGGCAGGTTGTGGGGCAGAGCTTTATGCAAGGCAGAATGATGGTCTCCTGCCAGTCCACATTCCTACACTGTTTGTAGTCCTAAAGCTCCTTGGATTTTGGTTTCAGGTCACTTCTTTGGGGTGTGTGGGATGGCAGGAACCACAGCATCAGGTGCTCTGTCACGACCTTGGTGGCTGGATCCCCCGTGACTGGATCCTGCATCATCTCCCAGGTCATGGAATCTGCCGGGGCTGTTCATGCACTTCATCAAACACATTCCTTCACGCTCATCCTGCACTTCACAAGAGAGGACACACAGTGCATGAAGTGGTGCCAGGGTAGGTTACATCCCTGGGCGCCTCAGGGCAGGGGAGATGATGGAGGAATGGGACCAGCCATGTGCAGAGGCTCCTCTGGCTGCTGGGAAGATGCTGAAGCACCTTCTAGGGTGGGGTAAAAGGGCTGAGGTGTCCCAGAATGGAGCAGGGCTGCTGGAGCTGCATTGGACTAAACACAAATCAAAGGGGAAAAAAACAGATGTAGCCAAGCGCAGCAGAAGTGGATGCAGAGAATGGGGAGATTCAGCCCCAGCACCTCGTTGGCTCAGCCCTGCTGCCTCAGGGGTGACAGGGGCCCAGCGACAGAGGGGACACTCAGAGTTTGCCAGAATTGCAGCTACAGGAACACCCATGTCCTGAAAGACAGAGCCAAAACCACTTCTGAGCAAGAATCCTGTTAGCAGAGTGTTTATTTTAACTTGTGTTTCTGCAAAAGGGTTGAAAGTGCCTCTGTTTCCTGAAAGGATGGGATGTTTATACCAGTAGCTCTGTGAACAAAACCCAGATACCAACAGAGGGGAGAGAGTGTTTTGTATTGTACTTAGGCCAGGTATTTGGAGGGACAGAAGCAGAAGGAAAGATGAGCTTCCACGGGGATGTGGTGTAGGTACCAGGGCCATCATCTGACAGCTCTTGAGAGGTGACAGCACTGCCCCAGCTCTGACACCTGCACAGCTCCCTCATCCCATAAGAGAGCCCTGGGACTTCTCATGGAGGTCTGGAGAGGCAGAAGGACTCTGACTTCAAACCCACCACTCTGAGTGCTGTGGGTTCTCAGCATTACAGTAGCACACAGACAGTCCAGTGACCCGGCAAGGCTGTGACATCATCTGTGTGCAGCAGCTGCAGGAGATGCTCTCTTTACTAAGCAGTTTTTGACCTAATCCAGTGACTCCAGAGTCCTCCCAAAGAGGTTTTCCAACAGGGCTGTGTGAGCCAAGGCTGATTCTGCCCAGCAGTTTTCCGAGCAGAGGCAAAAACGTCTCTCCTGCTCACTCTCCACAACAGGCTGTGCTTTGCTTTCCCTTCCACCTCTCCGTTTCTCCATTTTCTACCTCTTCATTGCAGAGATGGACAGACAGGTGGCAATTCCTCTCTGGGCAGGTGGCAGGACCAAAAATGACGGCTCTGCTGTGATCCAGAGCTGAGCTGGTCCCTCCTGATACTGCTGGATTCACTGCCACATCCCCCAACAGCCCTTCCCCAAATGTCTGGCCCCCAGCTGCACACTGTGCCTGCAGGTTCCACCATCACCTGTACCTATGCTGATGCCTCTTTACCTGGTCCTTGCAGACTATCCTGGTTGGAGACAGCGGTGTGGGGAAGACATCTCTGCTGGTCCAGTTTGACCAGGGCAAGTTTATTCCTGGCTCCTTCTCCGCCACCGTGGGCATTGGGTTTACGGTAAGAGCCCAATCCACTGTCCCTGGGCTGTGCACCCACCCCTGGGAATCAGAATCTACGAATCTGTGATTCTGAGCAGTGTTTAGCACAAAAAATTGGATAATTTGCTTTAGTGCTGCTGGATGAGGGGCTCAGTTTGGCTGTGTGCTTGCTTCAGACTGCTGAGAGGGATGGAAACGGACAAGGCTCCACACTCCAAAACCCTTGGTGGGGCCACGTCTGAGTGCAGCCTTTTGCATTGCACACAGGAAGCTGCCTTTGGAGCAGCCCTGCTCTGTCGGGGAGATGCCTGTGTCCTGCCTGTGTCCAGCCCGGGGCTCTCATTAAAAGTCAGGCAGATGGTGACAGTGCCTGGGAAAAGCACTCGGCTGCCATCCAGAGCTATTTGCAGAGCCGCCGCAGGGTCTCAAGTGGCTCTGATGTGTGTGTCCCCTCTCCAGGGAGAGGTCGGGACAGGGACAGTGCTTGGAACCTCATTACAGGGAGACTGTCATCCCTTCAGCATCATGGCAAGGCTGGGGCTCAGCAAGGAGCTGTTACCCATGGGGATGCTGTTACCCACAGGGATTTTCTTTTTAGCCCAGACCAGGAAAGCAGGGAAACATGTGATACCAGTGCAGAGGGTCTGAGGTCAAGCAGCCCAGGGACTGGCAGCTAAGGGCACCCCTGTGGGTAGTCCTGAGCCCTGGGCAGGCAGAGGAGGCTCAGCCACACTACTGATCTCTGCCAGCTCCCAGCTGCTTTGTTTCTCCTGTGGCAAATGCCAGCATGTGGAAGTGATGCTCAGCCAGGCATTTTTCCTGCCCAGGCAACTCCATGAGCTCTAGCACGGTTTTCCATATCCTTCCAGCCCCTCCCCAGTGAGCTGCAGGAAAGTTCAGCCACTTCCAGGAGCTCTGAGTGCCTCCAGCTCTGGGCACTATCCTGGCCAAAAAGCATATATAAACTATAAAACCCCTTACTGGGTCTGAGCACAGTTACAGGACTGGAAATACAGGTTTTATTTCCTGAGGGGCAGAGGAAGGCTTGGCTGATGTAGGAACTGGCAGCCTGGGAAGGCACAGAGGCGGGTGCCATCACAGAGGTTATCTCTGCCATCGGACCTCCTGTGGCCCTTCACCCAAGGGGCACAGCTCTGCACTGGAGCCCTGCACTCCAGAATCACAGCGATGTGAGCAGGGGATGTGGTTGCCCTGAGATTAGTTCTGGTGCAGGGAAGATGAACTGGGTATCTTGGAGAAAATAGATGAGAGGGGAGAGGGAGCTCAAGGCTCCTGCCTCTGGAGTGGTGCCTGCAAAGCTGAAGACCTTTGGCAGTCGTAGTGTGTGGACCTAGATGGGGTTTTACAGAGTGGGTTTTTGGGTAACACAGCATCCCTGTTTCTGCCTAGGGACTTCTCCCACATTCCTGTGCTAGGGCTTTTCCCAAATGAAGTGTGCTGTGAGCGGGACCCCAGCGTCTGGAGTAGAATGTGGGGGGCTGCGAGCCGGGGGGAGCAGCAGGGCTATCCCAGCTGAGTCGCAGGAACTGGCTCATCACAGCGTGTGGCTTCCGGGTAACGGGCACTGCTCCTGCTTTCCTCCCGGCTTCCCTGCACGGTGGTGCTCACCCAGGGCTCAGATCAGCACCATTGGGGCTGCAGCAGACTGGGGGAAACACTCCACCAAGGGCAGACCAGTGGGGTGGGAGTGGGAGCTGCCTTCCCCGCTGTCCCGGCGTGGCAGGATGGATTTGGCAGCACCCGGGTCTCCATCCCCACACTCCGCGGAGGACTGGGGACTTTTCATTGNGGACTACGAGCTGGCCGGCAAGGTGGGAGCCAGCGCGGGATGAGACGGGATGGACCCCCAAAGCTTTGCCAGGGGTGGAGGTTTGGGTTCGCAACCCGACCCAGGGTAGATCGTGAGGGATCCAGAGGGGGTCCTGGAGGCTGCCTGCTTCCTCCGCTGCTGTGATCGCGCCCAGGAAGCGGTCGCGACAAGGGGAAGGGGAAGACAGCGGCAGCCGAAGCTTCCCACCCATGCCCCAGGAATGCCCAGATCTAGCAGGTGTGGGGATGGGGGTCCTCCCCCGCTGGAGGTGGAGGTAGGGGGTCCCTGCTCCGGAGGTTTGGAGAAGTCTGTGCCCTGGGGATGTCCCTGGCCGGCAGTGGCAATGGCAGGGACCAGCTGCGGGAACAGGGCTTTAGGGGGAGTCCCCGCTGGGAGGCCAAGGCCAAGCTCTGCCCTCTGAAAACCGTCCTGCCCTGCTCCGGACAAGGAGTTCCTGCCAGTCCGACAGTGGTGCCCCCCATGACATGGGGCAGGGGAAGCCCATTCAGCACCCCAAGGGCTCCGAGGAGGGAGCAGCATTTGTGTCCTGGCCCAGAGCCCTCCTTCACCCACCCTGCACCCCCCGCCTTCTGAATGCCTCTGCACCCCTGCAAGGCCTCGGGGTGGGAACCTTCCTCCCTAAGTGTTCCCTTCTTCCCCATCTCAGATCGGGCTAGGGCTGCCCCAGGAAGAACCTTCCTCTTCCTGGCAGCTCAGGGGAGGCATAGGACCGATGAACCTTTTACCCAAAAGACGTAACATGCAGCCCCAGGCTGAGCCCAGCACCAACAGTGTCAGCCCCAACACCTTCTGCTGCCTTGCTGAGCCGGCTCCCAAAGTGGTTCTGCGTGCTGCCGCTTTCCCTAAACTGCTTTTATTCCTTTCCCTTTATCTTCTCTGCTCTGACTCATCTCAGTGGAGGGAAATTTTTGTGTTTGAGGGAGGAAATAAGTTTCCTCCCTGGAGCGAGGTGGATGCAGAAATGAGGGGTGTTCCCAGATGCTGTCCAGTCCCAGGGAAGGACTTGACCAGCAAAGTAACCTGGCAGGAGGCAGAGCATTTCCACCTCCCCAGCTCTGGCATTTGCTGTGCCATCCCTTTGGAAGGTGGCTCACTGTGTTTGCTCATCCCAGAGGTAGCAGGGCTGCAGGGATTTGCTTTGCAGGCTTCAGCATCCTGGCAGGGTGGGCGTGTGGGGATGGACCTTTTTGCTGAAGTCCTGCTTGCTGGCATTTTTCATTAGGGGACAGATGCAGTCAGCATTAAGTTAATGATTGCTGGGCAGAAGCAGGCTGCTGCAGGTGAGCAGGGAGAGCACAGCATCAGGAAAGGCTGTGATTACAGAGCCCAGCATCCATCCTGGCTGCCTGGGTCCGGTGGTGCTGGGGCACCCGGGGAGCCCGGGTTGAGCCTGTTTGCTTAGCAGGAGGGGAAAAGGCACCGTGTTTGCTTTGGTGTCTGCAGGAGGCAAGGCCCTGGGCACCGACAGTCCCGGACACACGGGGTTTGCCCAAACCATACATCAGCCCTGGGCACACCCGGGTCAGGGGCAAAGTGTGGGCAGAGGTGACTCCATGTATTTGGAAGCTGCATGTGGCCAGTTCTCCAGGAGCCTGCTGAGCTGGGAGATGGCTGGGGGCTGACCAGGAGACATCTCTTCTTGCTGTGGTATCCGCCTTTTCACCAGCTCTCTTCTTCTGCTCTCCCCCTATTCTGTGACTGGGGACTGCACTGCTGCCCTGGGGCAGTGCTTGGCTGCACCCTCAGGTGCGTCCTGTGACACTTCCAGCTCCCGTGGAGCAACCTAGACCTGGCAGAACCAGGCCTGGGGAAAGAAATGCAGGGAGAGAAGGGTCTGGGGTGGGAGCTCAGCACCACTCAGGTGTGCTGCCCCCTTCCTGTCCTGCTGACATCTCTCCCTGCGCACATCTTGCAGGTGATGTTACTTGGAGACTCGGGCGTGGGGAAAACCTGCTTCCTGCTCCAGTTCAAAGACGGAGCCTTTCTCTCCGGGACGTTCATAGCCACCGTGGGCATAGATTTCCGGGTGAGACCACCATGGCTGCCAGCCTCTCGCCTCCCCCAACCTGCACCTCAGCCAGGACAGTGTGCTGGGAAGAGGGAACGGGGGGCTTCCAGCCTCTGCACCCCATATAATCTCCCAACTAGCAGCAGGCACTTGCTGAAACCCTTCCACTTCTCCCTGGGAGAGTGGTAAGAGATGGAAGAGCCCACTGGTAGTGTCATCTCTTGCCTGGGTTTAGCTCATTCCAGCCGGGTGCGTGGCCTGGGAGTATGTGATGGGTGGCCAGCATGCTCCACCAGCTGGGCTGAGGCCCAGTGGCTGGTGGGGACAGCTCTGGTTGTTGTAAATTTGTGCTTTGAAGAGGCTGAGGTGGGTTGCTGAAGAGCTGTTGAGATCACCAAATCCTGTTTAAACTCCTGGGGCTGCTCTCTGCTCACCAAATTTCAGCTGCAAGGTCTCTCTGGGGGTGCTCAGGGAGGCAGATCTGTTTGCAGCACAGAGCGAAGCAGCATTTCAGCAAGCTGGAAGTCACGGGGGTGTCCCCACGCAGGGCCCTCCTGCAACATCCGACAATGTCGAGTGTGGTTGGTGCTTCCTCTGCCCCCACAGCTGCAGCTGCTCTGGTTTCCCGCCGCTGCACTTGGCTTATGGTGGAACTGAGGCTTGGTGAGCAGGGGCTGGGGGAGAAAGAGAGCTGTGGCTTTGCTTTGGAGGTGTCGTGAGGCCTATCCTTCTGATAAAGCCATGAAAGAAGGAAAATCTGTGTCCCACTGCTGGGATCAGCATCAGTGGCCCTGGGGGTGTTGCCAGCCCTTAGGTACCTGCTCTGCCTTGTGAAAGCATCCCCTCCAGCAGCTCACAGCTCACTGCTGGTAGGAAATCTTCAGAGTCTCCTAGGGCACGTTTTTGTTTTATCCAGCCCATTTGCTCAAGTTTTGTCATCTCCACATGGGCTGAATTTCCATTTCAAATAATTCCAGGCAACCAAATTATTTATAGGGGTCTTCTCTTTTCAGACTGATCCCTCCAAGTATGATTCTTTAAGAGTCTTAAAATAGCTTTTCAGTAATTTCTGTTTTTCTCTCTTCTGGCCTCTGGAGAGAAGTCCCTGTGCTTCTGACTTGGGTACAGAGGTTGCTTAAGCCCTGATAGCTGCCTTCCCTGCTCAGATGGAAATGCCTCTTCCCTTTCCTGGTCCCAGCACAGCTGTCTGGCTGCCAACCATCCTGACTCAGAAGATTTGCCTTGCTGGATAAAGCTGTGTTCTCTAAATGCAACCCCCAGCTCAGTGTTTGCAACCACTTTGAAGGACCAAGCAAGGCTCTACCAGCAAGGAAACCTGAGCAGGATACCCAGATCAACCACTGAGTGTCTCCAGGCAGCTTGTAGCATCCAAAGCCCTTAAATTGCTGTAAATAACCCAAATTTTTAGTGCAGAGCTGTTTCCTCCAGCACATGGAGAAGATGAATCCTGGCAGAAAATGGTCAGGGCTTTTTGGTGGGCAAGCATTATAAAATCACACCAAGTTATTACTAATAAATGTACATTTGGATGTGGTTCATCCAGACCTCCCCACTTTCCCAGCTCCGCCGAATTTCCCTGGACATGCGGGCAGGGGCTGCTGCAATCCCGGAGCTTCCCAGCAGGAGCCAGAGCGAGTCAGTGTGCATGGGATTTGCAGGACATCTGGCATCATTAGATGGCTTGTTAAGGGACTCGGGAGCCACGGGACAGGCTGTAGGAGATGACGGAGGCATCGGACCTAAAGCAGGCTCTCGTGTCTTCACTGGTTCTGTTCTTTTCCATCCTGGAAAGAGGGGTTGCTGCTCTGGGATGTCCATGTAGTTGCCAAACAAGCAGGATCAGGGTTCGTGGCAATGAGGCTTCCACATGTGGCCCCACAGGCAGCCTGGCTTCATCTCACCGGCTGTTGTAATGCAGCTGAGGGCTGGGGAATGCCAGCTCTGCACGGGGGTGGCTGGCACATGCACCAAAACATGCTTTGGGCTGATAAACGTGCTTTCCTTCTCTTCTGCAGAACAAAGTGGTGGCCGTGGATGGTGTGAAGGTGAAGTTGCAGGTGAGTTTTGGGAAGGGGGAAGCAATTCCCAGCTGGAAGCTTCCCCCATGCTGAGTATGATGGTACATTGGGACACAGAGCCACAGAGACATCCCCAACACGGGGAGTGGGGTGTTTCCCCTCCCTGCTCTCACTGAGGGGGATTCTTGGCAGATCTGGGACACAGCAGGACAGGAGAGGTTCCGCAGCGTCACCCACGCCTACTACAGGGATGCCCAAGGTGGGTTTGGGGTCTAGCAGGGATGGGGAGACTGCCCAAAGTGCATCCCTGCAGTGTGGCATTGCAGTGTGGCAATGCTTCTGCCTCTTCCCCTCCAGCCCTGCTCCTGCTCTACGATATCACCAGCAAGATGTCCTTTGACAACATCCGTGTGAGTCCCCCCGTGGGTCAGGAGTGTGTTTCTCCCTAGGGATAGGGGTCGTGGGTGTCCTACCTGGCTGGCTGGGTGTTTGGGGCAGTTGGGAGCCTGTTTTACACATAAGTACCAGCAGTTTTGGCCAGACACAGCCAGATGGGATCTCGTCACAGGGCACCTGGCTGGGTGCTGCATGGCTGGGTGAGTTTTGTCTGGGGACATGGTAAATGCCTGGAGGGGGAAAATGTGGTTTGAGAAGGATATGAACTACATGCAGGCTTGGGCTGTAGCCAAGAGTCAGGGCGTTTTCAGGGCTGTTCAGCTTTGATGCTGGAATAGTTCCTGTGCCAACAAAAAAAGTAATTATCCTTGTCCTCGTGGGGTGGTGTGAGGGTTGAGGGAAGGGGTGAGATTATGGAGGGGGTGTGAGGGCTGATAGGGGAGGAACAGGGGTACCATTGGGGTGTGAGGGCTGAGGTTGAAGGGATAGGAGTACCATTCACACCAACACAGCCCCACTATCCTGCAGGCCTGGCTGACAGAGATCCACGAGTACGCCCAGAAGGACGTGGTCATCATGCTACTGGGCAATAAGGTGCGTACAGGGTCTCCCTCCACCCTGAGGTTTGCAGTGCCTTGCCATGCCCTGGCCATGCCTGTGGCTGTGCAGGGATGGGGCTCGGTGGATGCTCTGCCTGCCAGCTGTGCACCCTGCCTACACCCTCTGCTGGGTTCTGCTGCTTTTTGGGCTCAGCCGGGCCCAGAGATGACCTTAGAGGTTTGGGGGGTCAGGAGGTGGCCAGTATTCCTGTCAGCCAGTGGGGGGCAGCACGAGGCTGAGGCTCCCAGTATGGAATGCTTCCGGTATGGGATGCTGCTGGGTATGGGATGTCTACTGAGGCCGGGATGCACCCCTGGATCCCAGGTAACCCCAAGCCCCACATGCCAACAAGGTACCAGATCCTCTCCGGGGGTCCTAGATACTACTGGGTGCCCAATGCCCAACTGAGTACTGGATTTTCCCCTGGAACTGAATGCCTCTGAATCCTGGATGATGCTGGGTATTTGAGGTCCCGCAGGGTACCTGCAGCAGGGTCCTGGATGCTGACTCAGGTCCTCAGTGTTCCCAGGTCCCATATGCCCCTTGACATCTTTGATGCCACCAGGTCCCTGATGCTCCACAGATCCTGCGCTTTCTTGGCAATGGATGCTTCTGGATCCCTGTTGCTTCTCACTCCTGTCAGCCCCCTGAGAATCCCACACTTGCTTGCCAGATGCCCCGGGTGCCAGCTGGCCTGGTATGTGGTGACATTTTCCTTCCCTTGGCAGGCTGATGTGAGCAGCGAGAGGGCTGTGAGGACAGAGGATGGAGCGTCTCTGGCCAGGGTGAGTGATGTCAGGGTCTAACTCAACTTCAGCCCCTACCCCCCGAAAATTGCATGTCACTCAAGGTCACTACACAGCTGTGTCATCCCCTCTGATGGGTGCCCAGACCCACCTGGCCCTCGCATGGTCAACACAGCAGTCACTTACACACAAAACCTGGGGCAGGGCAGGGAGGAGACAGCCCTCAAGCCTTGTCCAGGAGACAGGGATGATTTGGAGGGGCAAGAGGACATTTTGGGGATAGCTACTGATGGGGTCATGCTGTCGTTGCAGGAGTACGGGGTGCCTTTCATGGAGACGAGTGCCAAGACAGGCATGAACGTGGAGCTGGCCTTCCTGGCCATTGCCAAGTGAGTACCTGGGGCCAGGGGACCAAGCAAGGGAGGTGTCCCCTGCAGCTCCAGCACCTCTCACACCAGAACTGGAGTGGGTGTGTGAGGATAATACAACCCCACCACCCCAGGGAGCTGAAGCAGCGCGCGGTGCAGCCGCTGGAAGAGCCCCGCTTCCAGATCCACGACTACATCGAGTCACAGAAGAAGAAATCCAGCTGCTGTGTCTTCTCCTGAGGGTGGCCCGGAGGAGCTGGCAGGCCTGGAAGAGCAGGCAGGAGACAGAGCAAGGCCCAATCCCGCCCTTGAGCGCCTGAGGGAACCAGGCTCTGACAAGCCAAGGTGGACAGGACAATACAGTGCACCAGAGAGTGCATGAGGAGGGCCCTCGCCCTGGCTCCAGCATCCAGGGACTGGATACTGTTACACTGGATCTTGCTGTGTGCCACCATGGGAATCACCATGGTGTGGTGACTGCCAGCCTGGCCAGTGAGCCACAGCGATGCCTCTGTCCCCCAAGCAGGGAGCAGGACACAGCCACACACCTCACTTAGGGACCCCTGGAGTGGCTGGAAGGGCGGTGTGTATGCCATAGATGAGCTCCTCTCTAGCCACCAGCCCTCTCCTCCCCTGCAGCCATCCCTGCTCTCAGTATTACTCTTGTGCAACTGGAAGGGCCTGATCCAGTCCCTGTGTCCTGGTGCTGGCAGGCTCTGGCTTCCCTCCAAGGATCCTCAGCTCTGCCCCCGGGCTGCCCCACACCCCGTTGCTCATGCTCAGCTGTGGCTCCTCTGTGCTGCAGTTGCTGTCATTGGCTTTTATCCTCCTGCCACTATGAGGGCAGTGATTTCCTCCTTGTATCCTGGCTCTGCTCAAGGGAAGGGCTGGGATGGGGAAGGGTCCAGCCAAACCTGCTCCCTGCCTATGCAGCTGTTGTAAGAAATAAAACTACCCTGAGAGCACCTAATGCTTGGGGCACTTCTAATACACACAGCAATTTGGAAAAAACTTTTTCCCCCATCTTGTAGCCATGGGAATTAGAAGGGGTGGGGTGTTTTTTGTTTGGGTTTTTTGTTCATTTGTTTTGGATTTTTTGTTGTTGTTTTTTTGGTTGGTTCATTTGGTTTGGTTTTTTGGTAACACGAAAAGCCTATTTCTTTTCAATTCCTCCAGATAAAACCACCTCTGGCTTCATGGTGGCTGGAGCTGGTGGAGTGGAGCTGCCTGTAGTGGCCGGGGGTGATGCTGCAGCCATGCTGGCTCCCAGCCCTGCTTGGGTTTCTCTTCCATCACTGCCCATGTAATGTAACTATTCCTTCCTGCTGCTGGCAAATAGCAGCTGGAATCCGCTCTCTGGAGAATAGATGCCTGAGATCCTTCAGCCAGCAAATGCTGCTCCGTTGTGCACCATCAGGGCACGGGAACAAGGCTTGAGCTCCGCATTGCTGCGCACCCCTGGTGCTCAGCCTGGCCCTGCCAACCCCTCCAGCACGCTGCCTGCTCCCCTGAGCACTACCCAGGGCAGTCAGATGGTGAATATGTGGTTGTGTCACTCAAGCACTGATGTAGAGAGCAGCTGTGGAGGGCATGGCACTGCTGCATGTAGGAGTTGGGGACTGTCCGGCACATCTGTCCCCGCCAACATCTTCCCTGGCCATGCGCCCAAGCTGCTCATCTCTCACCTGCCCCAGTGCCTCCTTTGCCTCTGCTCTGCTCCTGGGTCTCTCTTTGCAAGTTTACAGATTAAAGCTGGGTATTTTTGAAGCTTTGCATCTGTCTGATTGTTTATTGCGTGAGAAATCCCTGCCCTGTGTCTGCAACGTAGGAGGCTGCTGTACACAGGCGTTGCAGAGCAGCGGGGCCGGGGGGCCCTGGGAGCAGCCATGGGGAGGGGGAAGCACCCACAGGCCCATCCTCCCTGCTGGGGCTTTCGTTGCACATTTCAGACAGTCCAAAGGTGAGAGGGGAAGAGTAAACATGGCCTGTTAAATTAAAACCAACCTCCTCCCCTGCTGTTCTCATGGTTCGGAGTCCAGCATTCCCCAAATAACTCTGTCTTCCCACCAATGGCATTGCTGCTACCGCTTGGCTGATGTCTGCAAAAAATGCTGGATGGTTTCAACACAAACAGACGTTGGCTCTTTTCTCTTTCCCCCCTCCAGCCTGAGCTCCTTTAACGTCACGCCAAGATGCAAAGGGCAGGAGGCAGCTGGGACACAACGATGCTGCCTGTGCTCTGCCATCCTGCGGGCACTGCTGGACCCAAAACAACTCCAGCTGTTTCCTTTGCTGCTGCCTTTTTTCCTTATCACAGTCCCATGCTCCAACCAGTCCTCTTGGGTTTCCTGACTTGGGGCAGGGTACCCAAAAAGTGCCTCCTATCTCTCCCCTGAACACACACACACAGGCTGTGCTGCTCACAACCCCCTTGCCAAGTAGAGGGCTGTGACACGGGTGATAGATCCCCCCCATCCTGGGGCCATACCACAACACGCTTGCCCTGGTTTTCTTCTCTGCAGGCATCTGCCTCTAGCCGCCGTGGGATTCTTCTCCGCCGGTTTTCTCAGGGCTGAGCAGCCACGGGCAAATGCTCAGCCGAGTGGAGGAAACAAATGAGTCCACCCTCTGCTCCCAGCTGGGTCCCACGGAGCTGGAGCATGGCCACCCCCAGGACATGGGAGGCTCTTCAGCCACTGGGGTCCCGGCAGGAGAGTTTTGGAGAAGAGCCCCCTATAAGGGACATGTCCCCTGGCATGCAGCAGTCCCCTCCTTGCTTGCCTGACTGCAGCCCATGAAATGTGATCCCAGCTGCCCTGAGGACCTTTGGCCAGGTGGAACTTAGACCAGGCCCAGCAGTGGGACACAACAAAGGTACCTCCATGCCACCCCCACGGGACAATCCTGGGAGCCAGGAGCCAGCCCTACCTAGCAACTGCAGTCCTGCTGCAGTGCCAGAGCAGTCCAGGCTTGGTGCTGCCTTGCACTGCCCTGGCTGACCCCAAACCCCAGGATTTCACACGCTCATAACCCCCTGCAGCCACTTCTGCTTCCCAGCCTGCAAGCAGAGAACATGGAGACATGGCAGCACAAACCCTTCAGGGTCCCCACCATCTTCCCACCTTTCAGCCCCCAGCTCCAGGGTGCTGAGTAGGGGTCAGAGATTTCTAGGGGAGCAGGGCTGCTTTTCATTTCTGCCGCATAGCGGGTTACTGGCCAGCCCTGCCTCTCCAGCTGGTTTCACACGCGGTTTCAGTTTGGGGTTTTTATTTCACCCGGAGCATCCCTCCAGCCCTCTGACTCAGAGCCGCGCTGGGGCCGGCAGTGGCTTTCGAGGACTGGTCAAAGGAATGGGGCGGACGTGCCCCGAGAGAACGAGGTGTGCCAGTCGGGATGTGCCGGTGGCACAGCAGGGACAGCGGGAAGTGCCCCGCCGGGCTCCAGCCAGTCGGAGCTGTCCCCGATGTGGGTGGCAGAGGCGACCCAGGGTGGGGGGAGCTCAACAGGGAGCGGGGTCTGCCGAGGGGGCCCGGGTGGCTGGCGGGGAGAGGCGGAGGTGCCCACGGGGGGGCAGCCCGGCCTCACGGGGGAGTGTCTCGACTCCACCGGGGACTTGCCGGACCTTACGGACCCCCGCGGCCCTGCGGGGGAGCGATGGGACCCCACGGGGGAGCGATGGGACCCCACGGGGGAGCGGCCCAGCCCCTCCCGGACAACGCCGCGCCCGGGGCGCCCCAGCAGGGCGAGAACACATTTGTATATCCACCCATGTAATTTGCATAACCACAGCGTCTATATTTGCATAACCACGCCCCATTGCTGTCCTTATTTGGCGAGCATCTCCCCATCCCGCCCTCCGATTGGCAGCCGCCCGTGCTGTGCCCCGCCCCCCTATATAAGGCGGGCCGCACGGTCCGGGCCACGCAGTGCGCTGAGCACGGGTGGCGGGACGGGGCTGCCAGCGATCCCCCNCCAGCGGGTAAACGGACGGCCGGGGGAGGTTGGGGCTCGGAAAAGTTTCCGGGGGAGCGGGTGGTGTCCGAGGAGAGGGTATCAGGGCCTCCCGGAAGGTCCTTGCGTCTGCTTCAGCCTCCCCCGGGCACCCCGTCTGGTTTCGGTCTCGATTCTTTGCTTTGCTTTAAACGCGGCTCCCCAGGAGCCCCGGGCCCTACCGCGCCCGGCTGCTTTGCCTTTTTTGTTTTAAATTAATCGGTTTTTTTGCTTAATGCTCTTCTCTCCCAGCCGTGTCAGTGATGGGTGGGGGCAGGCCGGCACACCGGGCTGGCTGGACCCGTAACTGAACCCGTTGAATCCTGGAGCTCTTCGGCCCATCCTGGTGCTGCAGGGCCGGTAAAACGGGGTGAGGAAAGCGACAGGGCAAGCTTCAACGTGCAAGTGAGCCCAGGGCTGGGCTGAGCACGGCTGGCACGAACCCTACCCAAAATACAACAAAAAACCTGTGGCAGAGGGTGTTTTTTGGGGTTCCGACTGTAAATGTTGGCAGTAACTCCTGCGCTGAGCATGCCCGGTCTCTGCGGTGGAGTGGAGACAGTGGAGCCTTTCCGGGGCTGGAGGACTCATCCTGACAGTCAGATCCCGCGTACAGATACTTCTTAACTCAGGAATGTCGGCTTTAAGTGTGGGAGTTAGCAGTTGCACAAACAAACTGATGTAGAGAGGTGAGGAATTGAGAAATAGCTGACCTTTCCTGCCCGGGGTGGTTCCTAAGAGACGCTCTGGGCTGCGGGAGATAATACTGCTTTTTGTTTACCCACCAAAGATGTGTTTGTTGTTACAACAGAGATGTGGATGGTCTTCCTGGGAAGTAGCCTCCTGGTGTCCCCAGGGTGGGGAACCTTCTGGGGAGATATTATGACCTGTTTCCAGAGAGATTGGTGCAATGGAGCTTTCCCAGGGTGCGGTGCCTCGCTGAGATGTTGTCGTGCAGGGTTTTGCTGAGGATCAGATGGTTTTGAGTTGTGTCTCCTGTTGTACTTTAGCCTTGTGCCAGTTGCCTGTTACCCCTGGTCGGGCTGATCAACTGCAGGCACAGCTTTCATCCCTGTCTGGCTAAAGTGCTGCTCCAGCATCTCCTTGATGGGCTGGTTCATGTGAGAACCTGTGCTGCCCCTCTTGCTCGCTGTCCCCTGTGTCATCCCACGTCCCCTGGGTCTGGCCCAGTGCCAGGCTGTGGTGCTGCTCCACGCAGGGGGAGAGTGCCTCTTCTCCCATATGTCACAGTGCCAGCACTCCCTCGGGGCCAGTGAGACCGTCTGTTCTCTGCTTTCTGCTCCCAGACCTCTCCATGGGGTGGGAAAAATAAAAGGGATGTAGTTAATGCAGCTCGGGTGAGTCTCCTGCCAGCCTTGGGGGGCTGAGGACGTGCAGTCCTCAAGGGGGATGGAGCCCTGACATGCTGTGGGGCAGCCGCCTGCTCCCTGTGTTGGTTGGAGTGATGGAAAGGGCATGGGAAGCTGGAGGTGCCTGACAAACTTTTGGGTGACAAACACAGCTGGAGATGCCACATAGGCTTTGCGGGGACAGCCCTGGCTGGCAATGCCCCACAAGCTTTTCAGGGACAGTGCCCGCTGGAAATGCCCAACAGACTTTGGGGGGACAGTCTTGGCTGGAGGTTCACCACAGACTTTTGAGGGATAGTCTTAGCTAGAGATTCTCCACAGTCTTGAGGAGCAGGGTTGGGGCACAGCTCATGCACAGTTACTACCGGCAGTTTCTCTCTTCACAAGAGCGGGAAGCAGGTGACATGGGGTGACATTACCACAAGGCCCTGGATGGTTTCTCAACAGGTATCAGCAGGAAATCTTGTGGCTGGGGCCAGGGCCTGGTGGAAAAGGCAAGTGGGTTTGGAGACATCGCCCTGGCCAGGCACCCACCAAGAAGGGTGGGAAGATGCCGGGCGGGATGCCGAGCCAAGCCAGAACAGGGAGAAAGGGATTTCTCTCCAGCAAGCCAGGAACACACTGTCGTGCCTGTTCTCTGGCCACTGGCGGGCAGCCGGTGCTGGCTGCCCCATCCCCCTGCAGCCCCAGCTCAGCTCTGTGGGTTGGTGGGATCACTGGAGAAGCATGAGATTTGCACGTGTCAGAGTCCTGTTTGCTTTATTGGGCTGGACTTGCCTTTATTTGCTTAATGAGCCTGGAGACGCTCGAAAGCTGGGAGAGCTGCCTGTGGTGAGCGACTGTTTAATGTCTCCCACCTTCCAGCAGAATCCATCCTCTCTTCAAACCCTGCTGAGTCCTGCATGATCAGGACCCCACTGTGTCAGGGAGCTCAAACACCCCCACAGCTCCCAGTGCTGGGCATAGGTTGGGGTGATTTTGGGGGGCTCAGCATGGGCTCTGTTTTCATTTCCTGAGTGTGCAAATCTCCCTGGTGCTGGGATGGAGGTTTTGAACCTCCCTGGGGAGCTGATCTGTGCACCCCTGTTTGTGGTGCTGAGCTAGCACAGTGACTGCTTTACTTGAGGCTTCCCAGCCCTGTTTCCTGGGGCCCTGTGCTGTGGGGGTGTCCCCACCGAGAGCTGTGACAATTCTTTCACCCCTCCTCCTTCTGTTTCCGGAGGCTTCAACTGCTCAGGAGTGTCTTGAGAAAGTTTCATGCAAACCACAGGGTGTTCACAGGACAGAACCAGGTGCTGCCAGCCCAGTGCCCTGCCATGGGCTAGAGCTGATTGTAAGGCATTTGCTACCAGC
Organism: Calyptomena viridis; assembly: GCA_013390005.1. Classification (NCBI taxonomy): domain Eukaryota; kingdom Metazoa; phylum Chordata; class Aves; order Passeriformes; family Eurylaimidae; genus Calyptomena; species Calyptomena viridis. Next base: position 408,965 of record WEIV01023921.1, read on the forward strand.
CCCGGGCTTCCCTCTTGCAAATTTAGCACTAAATTAGAGCCCTTCCTGCCAGCATGGCTCATCCCTCCTTGTAAAATGTGGGCAAGCCTCCCAGGGCTGGGGTTTGGGGTGTAACGGGGAGCAGTTCCCCCCACACTGGGAGCATTGCACTGGGGGTAGCTGGTGTTTAATTAGGAGATGAATTAAATTTCCTCTCAAGGCAGCTGCATGAAAAGCAGCTCCAGTCAAACAGGACGTGACAAGGATGCTGCGAGGAGGCTGCTTTGCATCCTCTTTGTATGAAGCCCAAATGTGTGCGCCAGATTTCAGGACCCGTGTGAATTTGCTGGCCCAGGCGTCCTCGAGCTGTTGTGTTTCTTTTTGAGTAACTGGGAATGCTGCTGCTGCTGATGGGCTTGATGCTGCTTGTAGGGCTGTGGGGAATTTCCTGGGACTTGAGGCTTCAAAAGCTGTCCTAGGGGTGCTGTTGTGGTGCTGGAAGGTGAGGAGCGGGTCCTGATAAACTGTGTGGCTGGGGTTTCCATGATCCTGGGATTGCTGGTCCTGCCGGGTGGCTGAAGGTGCTGTGGAGGGATAGTCCAGCACACTTCTGGAGGCAGAAGGATCTGGTTGTGCCCCAAATCCTGTTGTAGGATAGGAATAGGGCTGCGATGCTGTGGAACTCTGCATCCCAAGTGGACATCTCAGCAGACAAAGGTCCCTCTGGCACCTCTGGGTGTAGAGGAGAGGGGTGGCATGGAATGCCCGTGATGAGGGCTGAGTCTGGCTTCCCCTGCTGCCCTCCCCGCTGCAGGCTGTAATTGCTCTGCTGGCTAATCCGTGTCCCAGCGCGGCAGGAGTGCTGCTGGCCTTGCAGGAGAGGATGCAGCAGCTTATAGAAATTAGGGGCATTTCCGCTGTCCTGCTGCCCAGCTCCATAGCCACGGGGCTTCTCTGCATCCCGGGTATTGACCCCAAACCCTCTCTCCTGGGGTTGCTTAGCCCAAGGGGAGTTTGGGGCTGGAAGGATGCCCTATCATGAGGTGCTTGACAGGGGCAGGATATGGCAGGATATGGCTGCTGGAGGATCAGATACATTTGTTTTCCTCTCCAAGAGGCAGAATGGTGACTGCCCATAGGGTTTCTGCTGGCACTGGGGATTTGGGGAGGGCACAGGCGGCCTGGCATACTGGACTGGAGGAGCTGGCAGCCACTGGTGGGGGGATGCGGGGGGCAAGGTCACAGCTTGGCCGGGCTGCCCTTACACTGAGTGCTTCTGCCTTGGCCAGCTGCCATTGAGGGATCAGTGCCTCCCTCACTGCCATGACCTGTCCCGCTGTCCTGGGGCATCTGTCCACCCTGCAGGACTTACTACCCTTTCCCAACCCCCCAAAATTCATGTCACAGTGTCTCAGGGAGTCCAGGCTGCTAGGGCTTTGTTGGTATGGGTGGGAGCGAAGTCCTCCCTCCTCCTCCTCTCCCGGGAATGCTGCCAGCACCGCTTGCCGGGTGCTCCCTCCGGCTTTGTCCCGAGCTATCGGCGTGGAGCAACCCCACAGTGCTGCCAAGGGCACTGGGAGCGTGGGTGCTCCAGAACCTGAACCCCTTGCTTCGGGTTAGGCCAGGGCAGAGACCTGGAAAGGTGCTGCCTTCCTCCAGACTCCACCAGCTCTTGCCTTTTGTCCTCATTTTGGGTATTGTCTCTCCCCATCCTTGCTTGGAATTGCTTCCTGAGTGGAGGATGCTGTCACACCCTGTGAACCTGCTGTCACCCAGTCATGGGGGAAGTGAAGCCGGGGTGAAGTCGAGGGTCACAATCCTCCACCCAGCCAAGGAATCTGTAGCTGGGCTGTTGCACAGGGCATTGCCTGTGGAGCTGAGCCACGTGGGGAGTGGGTCCTGCTGAGGCATCCCGGGATCACCTCAGCTGGGTGCTGCCTGCACCTCCCTTCCCAGGGTGTTGGCAAGCAGTGCTGGGGTGGCAGCTGGCCTTGACCATGAAGAAAGGCATTGTGCAAGAGGATGGGCCTTTATCAGGGCATTATCACACCATTTGGCTTAGCAATTGCAAATGTGTCACCCTGGCCCCTGTGGGACCTTGTGCCACTTCAGTGCTGTCAGATGTGGGGTGTCAGCACCCCAGGACCCAGGTTTTCTTCACTGTGCAGGGAGTAAAGAGCAGCATAGTGCAAGTATGGGAAGGGAAATTCCTGCAGTGCCTGTTGCCAGTGATACTATGGGTACCAAAGGAGAAACAAATTATCTCAGAAGATTAAATATGAAACCCCTTAGTGAGGAGTAGTCCAGAAGTTTGAGTGAGGCTTGGCTGCTGGGAGAGCCTGACCAAAGCCCAGGGGTTGGTGGTCAAGGCACAATCAAACCATTTATATAGAAAATGTGTGGTGTTGAGTGCTGCGGTCAGAGGAGTTTTGACAGCACTGTGTGCAGGTGGCCGGTTCTCGTTATCTGGTTCCTCTGATGCTTCCTGGGCATCCCACTCCCCACTGGGTGAGCAAAGGCAGTTCCTGTGTGCCAGGCTCCCGGGGATGCTTCTGCTTCTTTCTGCTGCTCACAGTGTGGGGAGCTTAAATGGCTCTGTGTGGGCCAAGTACATGGCTGTGTCTGCCCCAGTGGGGTTCCCTGGCTTCAGGTGCTGATGCATCCCCAGGTCAAGGTGAAACATGGTGCAGATGAGCTGGGTGTTGCCTCCTGGAGAGTTGAACATCCCATGTCGCGCCGCCCCAGTGGAGCTGGTTTCTGTTTTGCAATCCTGGAGGGTCAAGCCGGGGCATTGAGGCGCCTCAGCATCGCAGCTGCTCCATCTGAATCCTCGCTGCCCAAGCCCTGTGTGCCCCTTCCCTGCTGGCAATGGCTGCAGGGTGCTCTGGGGTGGGGGATCCCCCTGGCCCCATGGCTGGGTTTGCCATGGAGAGAGGCTGCAACTGATAAGGGAGTGATGGAAGGGACTTGCTCTAGTGAGATCTCTCTGGTAGCCAAGACTTCCTGAGTGGGATTGGGGGCGGGTTCTTCCCAGCAGCTTGGGCTGTGTTTCCTCCTCCACTTCATGGTGGTTGCAATCCTGATCCCAAAAGGAAGAACATGGTCTGGGGACACACTTAATAACATGTTTCTTCAGTGTTTTACTGCAATTAGTGTGCCCTGCACCTAATTAATTAATTAGAGCCTGGGATCACAGGGTGTTTGGCACCCTGCATCCCAGCTTGAGGTGTCAGTGGTTGCAGGAGGCCACCCGAGGATGGTGTCCCTGTCACCCAAGCAGATGTCTAGGGGTCCTGGTGCTGTCCCTAGGTGTTGGGGGGTCTGGGAGCAGTTTACCCACAGGCTGTCTCCATTGCAGGAGGAGCTGCGGCCTCGGCTGTGCCACATGAAGAAGGGCCCCGATGGCTACGGCTTCAACCTGCACAGTGACAAGAGCCGCCCGGGGCAGTACGTGCGCGCCGTCGACCCCAACTCGCCGGCCGAGGCAGCAGGGCTGGCTGCCCAGGACCGCATCATCGAGGTATGCTGGGGTGGGGAGGGGTCTGGGGGGGTCCTCCCAAAAAGCTTGGTGCTCCCTCGTATCCTAGTGCCCAGGAGGCAGTTGCCCTTTGCCGTGAAAGTGCGCGGTGTCCCTGGCGCCAGCGGTGACTCATGGTGCAGCCGCCCAACCTGCAACAGCCTGCTGGTCCCCACCCAGGGGTGCAGCACCGTGGAGGGCTGGGGTTGAGCACCAATCAGCTGGCTGTGGGTTAATTAGTAGTACCACTGTCCCCTGTCCGTGGGCTGCCCCTGGGGCGGGGCAGGCTGGGGAAAAGGTGCATGATGGCCCCAAGTCCTGCTGTCAGATGTAGGGTGGGGACAGGGTGGGGATGGCAACAGGGTTTGTGCCAGGCAGGATGATGACCCAGGAGGGCAAGGACTGACCAAGCCCCAGCCCTGCTGCACACCAAGGCGTGGGGCTGCTGCCTGTTTTGGGGTCTCTGGGAACAATAGCATGGCATGAGGGCTTTGTCTCTTGCCTGTGCTGCCCATCTCCTGTGCCAGCCCCAGGTCTGTGCCCTGCCGGGCACTCCCTGCCAGCTTTGCCCGTTCGATCCCGTGCTAATCACTCAGAGGAAAATCTGCTTTTAATGAGGTTTTCCTGGCTGCACCACTAATCCCTGCAAGGCTGTGAATGCCTGTGGGGGCTGTGGGGTAGCTGTGCTGGGGTTGTGACTGGTACCAAGTCTGTTACCTGGCCCTTGCTTGGAGCTCTCAAGGGATGGATGTCCCCTGGCTCCAGTGGTGATGTGGTGCCTTGCCTGCAGGTGAATGGTGTGTGCATGGAGGGCAAGCAGCACAGTGATGTGGTGGCAGCCATCAAGGCAGGTGGTGATGAGACCAGGCTGCTGGTGGTGGATGTCCTCACGGATGAGTTCTTCAAGAAGTGCAAGGTGGTGCCCTCAGAGCAGCACCTCACAGGTGGGCTGCAGGCTGTGCTGCAGGGAGGGGGTTTGTGTCGTCAGCTTTGTGTCATCTTGTCACCAAACTTGGGAGTGCTGGGGGAGTCCTTGAGCCGTGGGAGGTAGAAATCTTATCCTGGGGCCAAGAAGAGTCATCTGGCTTTGGCATCTCCCCCCCTGACTGAGGGCCCTGTGCCGGGGTGGTGGGGCTGATGTGGGCAGGTTTATGGCCCTGGGTTGCACTTTGTCAGGATTTATGACCTGGGAACAAACAGCCATCAGCTGCCCTTTGATCTTCTCCATGGCCCCCTCCCAGCTGTCACAGTGGTTCCCAGGAGAATGGGGGTGGTTCTTCACTGGGCTTCACATCATGGCTGCAGTCATGAGGATGTGCCTGGCAGCATCCCTCTGTGCTGTGGGGCTGGCTGCAGGGGATGGTTAAAAAATTCAGGACCTGACCAGACCCTGGGCAGTGTTGGGTAAGCATTGGCCATGTGCAGCCTTTGCTTGCCCCACACTGGTGAGGGGACAAAGCAGATGCACCCTCACCCAGCGCTTGTGTCCTTGTCCTTCAGGTCCCTTGCCAGAACCAGTTGCCAATGGTGATATAGAGAAGGTAAGAGCCTTGTCTTGCTTCTAATCCCATCTATCCCCATATCCAGGCAGGGACTCTCCTGTTCAGGTGTCCCCTCTGCCCATGGATGGAAGATGCCACCAGGGGCTGCAATGCTCCCAGGCTTCCACAGAACAGCTGATGCCACTGGAAAGGGAGCTGGTGTCCCCTAGGAAAGGCATTGCTTGTGGTGTTGAGAGTCATGGAGATGGCTGCAATGCCTGTTTGTCTCCTCTCTTTTTGCTTCCTGATGCTCCAGGGTTGAGAGCCCTTGTGCTGCTGCAGGGAAGTAGCATCCAGCCTTGCAGCTACCCTCCTCCTCCCACTAAAGCCAGGGCCGGGGTTTAATCCTTCCCCGCCCCGGATGGGCAGCACTGGAGGTATTTATGTGCCTGGAGCTTGCAAGGGATTATGTGTGAGGAAGGATGGATTTTGTGGCTGCCTGGGTGGGACTTGCAGCTCCAGGGGCTGTTCTCAAGTACCAGAGCTTGACACTCTCTCCTTGCTCCACCCAGGAAAACAGCAGAGAGCCACCGTCCAACTCTGTGTCTGAGAGCCCATCCAGCCCCGGGCCACTGGTCGTGTCCCCCAACTCCAGCGAGAGCCACACTGAGGTAGGGCTGGGAATTCTGGGGGGAGGCAGTGGCTGGAAAGCAGGATCTGGGATAAGCCCTCACTGTGGGGCTGTCCTGGAAGGACATGGTGGGACTGACATAGCCTCTCATCCCCCAGCCCCACACAGAGGAGGGTGACAAGCGCCATTCAGCATCCGACTCCCTCCTGGACCTCGACATCCCGCTGGCCGTGGCCAAGGAGCGGGCGCACCAGAAGCGCACCAGCAAGCGGGCACCCCAGATGGACTGGAGCAAGAAAAATGAACTGTTCAGCAACCTGTGAAGGCCCCAGGGTGGGGTGAGGGTCTGCTGGTCTCCCCAGCCTCACACCCACCTCTCCTGCACCCTCCTCCTCCTCCCTGCCACAGGCTCCTGGCAGGGATATGGGGCTGCTCCCCACCACCCTGACCCGAGTGCTGGGGCTCAGTGGCCAGTGAACATCTCTGCAGAGGGGTCCTGGGCAAGGGTTTTGGGCTAGAGAGAGCTGGGGGTGCCCCTCCCCGAGAGCCTATCCCCAGGTTGCTCCTCCAGCCCTGCCTTGAAGCCCTGCACACCCTGGTAAGCACAAGCAGGGGTATGGGAGGGATCAAGGGTTTGGGGTGCCCTGATGCCCAACACTTCAGATCTCTGCTGTTCCCTGGTTCTTCCCTCACCCCAAACCCTAACTCCATTTGAGCCACCCCCAAAAATTATCCTTTAACTGCAAAACCTGGGGCTTTTAGTGACTTTTACCAAACCCCACTCTACCCAGCCACTGACCACAGCTGGGGTGTTTGACCCCTGCCTGGTAAGCTCCGTCCACAATGACCCTGTTCCTTTGCCTCTTCAGCTGCAAGGAGGGACATGGGTGCCCAGCACGGTGTAAAGTCCCCAGCACCCTGACTCTGGGGCAATTTTGGGAGAGGAGAGGGTGTCTGGAGCCAGCACAGCAAGCAATAATAGTCTCCTTTGCTCTTGCACACTCCTGGAGACGGAGCAGATCAGGGTTTGAATCCAACACTGTTTAATTTAAAGGCTTCTCATAGACTTTTTTCTTTCTGAAATAAAGTTTTCCAATCACACTGTTGGTTTTTTTTTTTTAACTGTATTTTGTGGAAATTCTTCCTGTGGATGTTTTGTTTCCATGTGCTGCAATCAGGTGTTGTACTGTTGAGCTCAAGAGAAATTCTGTTTACTGGAATAAACCTTCTTGACTTCACGTGTCTGGTTTAAAGCTAAATCCTTCCGGAGCCCAAGGGAGTGCAGGGGCTCATGGGGGCCAGCTGTGCCCAGGGACTGGGCAAAGAGACACTGGGCCTGGTATGGGTGCCCCTCAGCACCTGGTGGGGCCAGGATGTGGGGTCTGGGAGGCACTGGCTTGTCCCAGTGGGGGTTAATGCCTCGGGGTGATTAAAGGCTCTAATCCCCAGGGAGTGCAGGGGGCCTGATGAAAGGCTATAATCCAGGTCTACCAGTAAGGTTGGAGGGCAGCAGCTCTGGTGGAGGCAGCTCAAATGTGCCCTCAGCCCCTCGGGGGGGTTTTTGCAGTGAGCTTGGGTTGCATGTGGGTTGGGGGAAGGCAGGATTGGTGGGGAAAGAGTTGCTCATCCTGCTAAATGGATGGATCTAGCCATGGGTGGCTCAGCAGGGCCTCTGCTTGATACCTTCAGTTCTTCCCCTCCTGCGCTCTCTTGTTTTGTCCTCCACACCCCAAGACAAGCTCCTCCACCTGAGCTGACCAGTGGTCACAGAGGTCAGCACCTCAACTAATAAACAAATGACAAAGTGTCACCACGTTTCCAGGGAATGTACACCACATCACTTCTCCCTGGAAGCTGGGGGAGCCCATTCCAAAGGTGTTCTCTGAACATAGGTGAGCCCCTGTCCCCTTCTTTCCCACCCCTCACTCCCCTGGAGCAAGCAGGACATCCCTGCTTGAGATAAGTATGATGCCACAGGCTGGGGCTGCCCACGCAGGGCTGGACTGGGAGCATCCAGTGGGTTCCAGGAGCATCTTTTGCCTCTTGGCCTGGTCCGAGCAGCCAGAGACTGGTTCCTTGTGGGAACACTGGTTGAGCCTCGCTGGGACCACCCCAGCCTGGGGGAGGGCTGGGCTCCGGGACAGACCCAACTTTGTTTTGGATTGCCAGGCAAAGGCTTTTCCCAGCTGCCCGTGGAGGCGGGGAAGCACCAGCGTTGCCGGGGGACCAGGGATGCCAAGCTGGGCACTCACTGGCTCCAGAGCAACTGGCTGGGCTTGGGGAGCTGCAACAGGATATCACTGTGCCCCTCGTTCCAGGCAGCAGAGGTTAAAAGAAATTATTTTTCCCACCTTAGTCAGTTTTTAGGGGAGCAAATCCCAGTCCAGCTACATCTCTCCTCCCAGTTTGGCCTTGCTCCTGTGGCAGAGGGATGAAACGCTCCATGGAAGGAGCACAGAGCCAGCAGTTCACCCAGCAGGTTCTGCAAATCTTGGAGGACAGAATCCATTCCTGCCTGCAGCAGGTGACAAAAGCAGGAGGATTAGTAGCCTTTGTCATGGTAATCCCAGCAGGAAGGGAAGTAGAGCTGCTCTTCACTCTATTACCACACAAAGCTTTCCCTAGAACTAAATCTACACTAAATGTTTGTTGTTTAAAATACCATGATACACTGTTCCCACGCTTGGCTTTAACATTAGTCACACGAATCATATATTTAAATTAACTAAAATTGGAAAACTAAAACCCCCGGGCCCTAAAAATACAGGCACAGCAACGCTAAAAATTCCACAGGCTGACAATCTAATAAAAACGTCCCTGGGCTAATTTGAAAGTTATTACCTGATCCTGAATCACTTGAACAGATAGTTTCTGGTCTAGGATTAGCCATTATGGCTGCTCTTACGGTGGGAAAACACACAGGAGTCAGTTATCCTCCTTACCTTCTGTCCTCTCCTCTTAGCAAGCTTCCCTGCTGTGGAGAGCGTGTGTAGGGCAGGAGAGGTCAGGCTGAATAACTGCACAGGAAAGTCTGTCCAGTGGGAGTCAGGCGAGTGCCTCTTCCTCATCCACGGATCTGGAATCTACTGCAGCAGAGGCTGGTTAACTCCCACCTAAATATATCTGCCCCTCAGTAAGAGATATTTTCTCCTGCATTCATCTTAGTGGGGCCTCCAGGCTCAGCAGAGCAAGTCCTGAGCTGCTGGAAGAAGGGAGCTGTGTCCTTTCAGTGTGTTCTCCTGCTTTTCATCAAAGCAGCTGGGGAAAATGGAGAGCGACATCCCTTCACTGATGGCCCAAGGTTTCCAGAACCAGAGCCTGGCCCTGAAGCTCAAAGGAATTTGCCTCAGGAGCCTCCTGCAGTTCCCAACCCTCTCCTTACACAGTCATCATGGTGGGGCTCAGCTCTAGTCTTGATCAGCCAAAATCAACAATTTTCATCATATTAACTTGCCCTTTGGTTGTGCTCACCCACACCAGGGCCTCTGACTGCCAGGACCCAGCAGTGCCCCCCTGAAACCCACCACACCCTGGAAAATTTGGTTCAAAGAGTCTCTGCTGTTCTCTACAACTTCTAATCACTCTTTGAGCAGCCAAAGCAAGCAGCTGAGCCTCACATCATGCTCAGGCACCCCGGAGCTTTGCCACTTTTTTTATTCAAGAGTAAATAGACTGAGCTGCCAGCACATGAGACCATCTCTGCCAAACTGATGAACCCTGCTCCAAGGGCAGTGGGAGAAGTTACTGCTTGTACAGAAATTGGTGACACTAGGAAACAACTCATGGTGATTTTAGGCTCTGCTGGAACAGCATGTTAAAGCTGTAGACATTCCTAGCCAAACCTGCAAATTAGTGGCTGTTCTCCAGGTCCAAACTTCAGGCAGTAATCCCAGCTGGTGCAGCAAAGTGCAAAGTAACTGGAAACAGTCAAGTGCAGTGTTGGCTCACAAGTGTCCTCCACACCCAGACTTTGGATCAGCATCCAACTCCTCCCTGGAAACCCAGACAGTGTCTGGATGTGTCTGTCAGGTATCCAGCACCCCAGCTGGATGCTTCAGTTCAGTGTAGCTCTTCTCCTCCACGTGGTTTGTCTGTTCCAGGAGCCATTGCCTCTCCTGGTCACTGATATCCAGCCTCAGTGTCACCTCTTGGAAAACACTGTTCACAGCAACCTGTATCACACAGAGGAAAACCAGCTCAATCCCAGCCACGGGCAATCACTGCTCACATTCTCTGAGTACAAGAGGGGCTGTTACTGAACCTCCTTAAAATGAAGCTTTTTGAACATGCAGATACTGGCTTCATTCTCCTGACCAATTTTAGCCTCAAATTTGGTGATCTCCAGGTTTCTCACTCCTGCAAAAGAAATCAGAGAGAAGCATTTCTACTACCTGCTCAGCTGTCACATCTGTGAAAGCACAGGACTCCAACTTTGGGGCAGGTGCATCCCTTACTACCCTGTCTAAATCACTGGGAATATGTGCTTCCAGATCCCAGCCTGGCCACACCTATTCCCAAGCACTGAGCCACACTTACCATAGGCCATCATCATCAGAGTTGCCTCCTTGCCAAACCCTCTGCCTCGGTAGCTGGGCTCTGAAAGAGACAGAGAGTCAGCATCCATTTCTGGGAGACAAATCAGCCACACCAGACACTTTTGAGAAGAGACTGACCTGGAGCAGTAAAAGACTGATCAGGGCTGGACAGCCACGGCAAAGCATGACAACAAAAGGCTGCTGTACATAACATCTGCCCACAGCTGGCTTTAGCCATGGAAACAAAGGTCCAAGGTACGAAGCAGAACCTGACCTGCAATCATAATCTCAATCTCGCCCAGAGTGGGATCCTCGGCGTTGGTGAGGAAGAGATTCACATCCCCCACCATGCAGTCCTGCTCCTCCTGCCCCGGCCACCGCGCCGCGTCCAGCACGATGAAGGTGCACTCTGAGGAGACAAGAACGTGGCAGCATTTTCAAAGAGTGCTGAGAAATATTCCCGAATTACTGAACAATGAAATTAAAGGCATGCCATGGACAGAGGAACAATAGTTTCTGCATGTCGACAGCAAGGAAGAGGCAACAATAATAGTTGGGCTTCCCATGTCGAGTGTGCCTGCTCCCAACCATAGAAATGGGAGAAATATTTGGAAAAACCCGTTGTAGGGTGACACAGACACCAAGACTAGAAACAGCCTGTTTAAGGAGTGTGAAAACTTCCACCCCATGTCTGAGATCTCCCTGCCTTGTCTTAGTCAGCAGCAAGTTTGGGCAAAGAATTGTTTGGTGCACAAGAGGCTGAGACCTAGTGATTCATCTGGTTCATGTTATTACTGCTTTGAGTAAGGCTTTTAATGTCAGCTAAGACAAATGCTCTAGACTGTTGACTCTGCCAGCTTCAATATTTCCCAGCTCACTATATTTCTACAGGTTTTTATGGGCAGTGATTCGTCACCTGTAGGAGAGTCAGGGAACCAATTCAGTCTACATGCCTCAACCAGGTGATTATAAAATAATTTGATTTCTCAAGGAAAAATACAACCCCCTTCCACTTTTTTATAATGATCAGACCAGGGGAGTGCTGGCTGTGCAGGAGCAGCTCAGCAGCAATTCACTGTAATATTTAAAAAACTCCATAAAAAGGACACCAACAGCCCTGGACACTCTCCACTTCCCCGAGCATATATCAGCTACAAACAGAAAGCCAGTTCAAAGCTGCTGTTGTAGAAGGTCTTACATCCCCTCTGGTTTAGGGGAGCCCACCAGGCAATCCTAGCTCACTGTGGGTCCTTTCCAGGATGGAAGGGACCTGCTCACCATTCCCACCCCCCCTTAGGAAACGTTTCAGGTGCTCACTGTCCGTGTCATCCCTCCAGCTGCGCTGCATCTCGTATTCCTGCTCCAGGCTGAGGGGCTCCGAGGCTGTCAGGCGCTGCAGCTCCTCCGACTGCATCCACTCGTGGTACCTGAGAAGGGACCCAGACCCACATCACTGCCCGAGCTGCAGCACTGCAGGTGCATCGGGTCATAAACCACCTCTGGAAACACTACCCTGGCTTTTGTGGCAACTTAAAAGCATCCACAAGTATCCATCTCCCTTGTCTAGCACGGGAATCAGTGCTCTGTGGAAATTGAGCAAGTTTGTCCATGCTGTGGCTTTGTCTGAACAGAGACCCGTGCAAACTTGATGTTTTTAAGAGCACCGAGTTCTGGTGCATTTCATCCCGAGTGAGACTGACACGGCACCTCCCGGGCACTGACAAAACACCAATCCTGGCGTCTTTGTGCCCAGGCTGCAGCCGTCCGGGGCACTCCACAAACTGCCCGCAGGCCTAACTTATCGAACATCCACGTGGCTTTACACACTGAAGTTTTGGGGGTTTTCACTCTTACGTTGTCACTAGGGAAAGGCATCAACGAACAGGAGGTATTCACAGCCAGGTATTTCCCTTTTCCACGGGGTACCCGGTGTCCCTGTGAGCACACCTGGCACAGAGCACACTCACTGCCTTCCCAGGAGTGACTCCCGGCGGGAAGGGGCCCTGCAACTGTCAGGGCAGCAGCCTCTCCGACCGCCACGGAAGAGAAGTGAAACCAGCCCGTGCAGGAGCGCCCGAGCCACGTACCGGGGCACGTGTGCAGCGGTGTAGGGCACCAGCGTCACCTTCTCGCCTTGCAGCGCCGTGTCCTGGTTAATCTTCATGGCCTCACGCCGGGAGGGACGCCCAAGCCCCCGCTCCGTGTCTCCGGAGAGGCCAAGGCACGGGCACGTTGCCGGGGAAGGGTCCGGGTCTGCGGGGGGAGCGCCGGCACCGACCGGAACCGGCACCGGCAGGTCACGTGGAGCCGCACGTGACTCCCCGCTGCGAAGTGCGTTGCGTCATCGCCTCTAGTCTGTATGACCACGCCCCTTTTTACCACACCCCCTCCAGCCCCGTCCCTACCCTACCCCTGCCACGTCCCATTCTGGTCACGCCCCTTTCTGGTTACGCCCCTTTCGGGTCCCGCCCCTGCCTCATTAGGCCCCACCC
>WEIV01023921.1:421809-469138 GCA_013390005.1 Calyptomena viridis
TTCCAGCCGTGGGGCAGGGCCGGGGGGCTCCGGAGGCATGGGGGGGTCCCGGGCCCCGGGGTCGGTGCGGGCCCTGCACGGGCTCGCTGTCCCCGGGTGTCCCGGGTGTCTCAGCACTGCCCGCCCGGGCTGCCAGGCTCGCTTCAGTGTTTTGAGCCGAGGTCTGTTATGAAAGATGGTGTTTGGCCTCTTCTTCTGAGGCTGGACTGGTTATGAGCACAGAGAGCTGCTCTGCCCGAGTGGTTTCTGCCGTCCAGCGCGTGTGTGTGACTTACAGCGGTTTGGATTTCAGTGATGTGAAGCGTGTGCTGATGATTTGTCCCAGTTTGTGTGGCTGAGTAGGAGCACATGTAGAAGTATGAGGCCCTTAAACAATTCTGCTATGGCTAATTATTGACACTGAAACCTTTCAGGGGGCTTTGGTTCTCCCCTCTGGCTATAGTTTCTCGAAAACAATGTGAAGTTCCCCAAATACTTCTGCTTTGGAAACCTTGGTGTGTGAAAAACGCCTTGGTGTGGCTTTGATAGGTCAGTGTTTTAATTGGACTACTTATTTCTGTAGCTGAATTCATGAGGAGAGACTGTAGGTTGTTTTTTACTGTTTGGTTTACAGTAGGCACGTGCTTGCAAAGAGTAGTAGCTGCATGAGAAGCAGAAGTTTGACATAATCCTCAAGGCAGTCATTCTTCCTCTTGAGGTTTTAGTGTACAAAAGAGCCCCTCTGGCTGTTTGGGGATGGTGAAGTTTGTTCATCACATGTTGTGAAAGGGCAGGGCCTTTTGGTTGCTTTTAAACTGGTTTAGCAGGTATGAAAACTTCTCTTAGAGTGTTGAACCAAGTGATGCTGGTGAGTGGGGTCTGTCCTGCTGAAATCTGTTCAAATACCACAAGACTGAGGTACAAAAGCTGACTTGTGAGTTCCTCCTCTTTCCAGCAAAAATAACACAATATTGTGGTGTTTCTCCAGGTTAAAGGGAAGAGAAATTGACAACACCCTCCTGGCTGTGCTCTGGGCCTCCCCTCCATCTCTACCATGGCAGGTGGCATCACTGACACTGGAGAGCTTTACTCTCCTTATGTAAGTTGTTCTTCCTGTGGGTTTGCTCCCAAGTTGCTTTTTGAAAAATACTCTTTCCTCAACATTGTTTTCAGTTCCCACTTCCCCATGGACACAGACTCAGTGTTCCAGGAGATGATTCAGTCAAAGGGTAGTTAAGAATGCTTCATGTTTGTAGTTATTGACTTGGGGTTTTTTTACAGCAGAGGTTACATTTAATAAAATAAAGGGACTATGTCTGCTTAAAGTATAGATCTAGAAGTGCTAAAAAGAGCTTATTGTCCCACACCAGCTCTTCCATCCTTTTACTCGCTTTCCTTGTATTTCATTAATGACCTATATTAAAAAAATTGTCACGTGAAGCAGCATAAACTGGGGGAACTGTGACATTGAAACCATCCCACTTTTTTCCCTTTCATTACTTTATATAACATTTTCCTCTGAATTTTTCAAAGTTTACTTAATTGCAGCTGTTGCAGTAATTTGTTTTAAACCACTTCTCTTAAAATTAGCAATCAAGATGTTTCTTCCCTGTAATGCGGTGTCTGGTGCAACTCCAGAGCCAATTACTGCTTTCCTATGTTACTGGAAATACTGGTTTTCATAGCCACAAGTCTTCACATAATGTCAGCTTTAAAAACAATGCTTTGCAAATGTGAGGTATTTTTTCTGAAGTGAACTCACAAGATACAGAACCAGCCCTGAAATCTGTGTGTCGGATTTTAAATGCTTTAAAATTTTCATCCCAGTGTTAATGATTGAATTTAGGAGGCTGCAGAAATAGGTCACAACTGAGAAAATGGAGAACTAAGACGTTAACTGGGACGTCTGAACCCTCAAGGATTAGTGTCACCTGCTCTTATGTTGTTATGTTGGTGCTGCATGAAATTTCCTGGAGTAATCTTAGGCTGTGACTCTGCTCTTTCCCTGAAGATGTCTGACCAGACTGAATATACAGGCAGCATTCTCTTCTCTGCTTGACCAAAGTCAAGGAAAATCATCATTCTGGGAGGTTCAGCAGAAGATGAATTTGCTGTGCTTATGCCAGTGAAGTGCTTGCAGTGTCTCTGGGGAACAGTTCTCCTGATATTAATTGCTCCACACCCAGAAAAGTCTGCTCAGACACAGTTCTTTGTTGGCTCTCATCTGGAGAGACTGACCTATATTAAAAAAACCCCAAAGCACAACAACTTTGTGGCAATTTTTGATCTTGAGTTCAGCTAAATTCATAGCCTGGGGGGTCCTGTCCAGGTGCAGAGTTCTCTTTTGTCCCTGGGTAGGAAAAGAGATTATTGCCAGAAAAGATAAAATCTCTTCCCTTCAGGAACTAAAATTCCTTCTTCAGAATGTGCTCAGCTGCTTATTAGTAAAATGTCAAGTAGGCTTTGAATTAGAATTCTCTTTGGATATTTCCTGCTTGACTAAGAATAAAGAACAAGAGATTCTGAAAGGTAACTCGGGTGCATTAGTCATAACTACGTGAGTTCAGGTCAGAAGACAAGGAGAGACCCCAGCCCACAGTGTGGACTGTCTAGTAGAAGGCAGTGATTTGAAAACAAACAAATAAAAAGCTCATGTGCTTTCTGACTTTAAAATTAGAATGCAAAAAACGTGTTAGAATAATTAGGAAAATGGAGAAGAATATCAGTTTTTCCAGAAATGTGCTGACACTCACATCGTTCTCTTTGGTTATCAGTCCCCTCCTCTAGTTATTTCTTGCTGCCACTCTGCCTGTGCAAGGACTGCCCTCTCTGTTTGGGTCAGTGTGTGTGTGAGGTGTTTTGGAGGATTCCTGGCACACTCTGATGCTGGATCATGTGGCTGATTGCAGGTTGGCCTGGTTTACATGTTCAACCTCATCGTTGGGACAGGAGCCCTAACAATGCCGAAGGCCTTTGCGATGGCGGGGTGGCTCGTCAGCCTCGTGCTCCTGATGTTCCTGGGATTTATGAGGTAGGATGGGAGGGTGTGTCCTTGTGGAGTTCAGTTGGATGGGGCTGTGAGGACAGTGTTAAGACTTTTGCTGCTTTCCAATGTGCTCTGTCCCTCTGCTCCTTGAGCCTTACTCTCTGCAGTGGTGTTGCCTATGGACCTGATTTGGAGACATGCCTGACTACCTGCAATCCAGTGCTACATCCCATTTCCTGACTGATGGGAAAGACTTTTCCTCCAGTCCACAGTTTTCTGGGACGTTTCTCCCAGCTTCCTTTTTTGTCCTCACTGTGGGCACATCCCATGTTTGCCTCTCTCAAGGATCGGTTCCCTAACACCAACCAGGTCACAGGTGACAGGGGTCACGTCTCTGCTTTGTGACTTGCAGATGTAATACAGGTGTGTAAGTTTTCTCTTGGCTTCTGGCAATGCTCTCACAGCTGCAGGAGTGTCAGGGAAACAAAATCCTGTATAGCCAGGCCTGTCTTAGCCCCTGCAGACTTTTGCTGCTTGAGACCTTGGAGCTGATCTCCTGATTTCCCCACTGGTTCACCATGAGCTCCTGCCCAGGTGCCTCCACGCTGGAGCAGCAGATGGAGCTGAAGGCTGTAGATAAACTAGAGATGTCTGAGGGAGTTATTGATAGAAATGCCATCTTCTTCCTTGGTTTTAAAATAAAATAAAACAAAATCCCCTCCTGCCATTTGTAAGATTGGAATTTTGAAGTCCCTGTCTTGTCAGTAACCAGCTCTGTCAGCCTGAATGTGCCTTTGGAGGCAGAGCTTTTGGGATCTGTTTGGTGCTCCTGTACAGAGGGACCTTATGGCCAGTACTGACTGTACTAATGCTTGTAGTGTTCCACCTCAGAGCTGGGTGTTGGAAAGACTTGATAAAATAAAAACTGTGGGCATACCAGTATCTGGGAGCTTTGGAAGCAATTCCTTTTAGATACACTAGTTTAAAAGCATAAATTCAGTGTAAGAAGCTCAGCACCAACAGACAATCTTCAAGGTCAGCAGAAGAGCACAATCCTCCAAACCTGTGTACCAGAACTGCACTGGATTAAAGTGAAAAGGTACAGCTCAAAGTGTTACTGCATTGCTCTGTTGCTTTTGTTCTGGTGCTTGTGACTTCCTTGTGCCTGCTGGGCTTCTTCAGGGCAGGAAAAGTCTGGGCGGAAATTGCTACACGGACCTCAGCACTTTGTTTTATTCTTGCAAAACTAATCTCTCATTTGAGCTTGATAAGCAAGTCCAGTTCCTAAAGCAGTGAGAAACCACTTTAAAGCCTTAAATAAGATTGATTTAAGGTTTTTAAAAATTTATTAATATTATAGGACCTTTTTTAGCTGAGATAATGATATTCCTTCCATCAGTGGCTCTCACTGTCTCCCTGAATAGCTTTTCCCCAGGCCTCTAGCAAAGTGTATTTGCATGCACATGTGATCTCTCCTTGTTCTTGTATTGCTGCTTTGCTTCTGATGCCATTTGTAGGATTATTGAAGGGATTGTAGTATCTTTGCCACAGGCCCTAATAGATGAGTTTCAGAATAGTACTGTGTTCATCCTAGACCATAAAAAGAGGAAGGAAACTTGCTTTCTAGCAAAGGGCAAAGTCCTCTTACCACCTTCAACCCACAGAAATGCCAGGAAGATGTCTTCCAAATGTCTAAAGTGTCTTATTATATCTGAAGGCATGTTCTATTTTATTGCATTTTGTGGTCTGCTTGAACACTAGAATCTCAAGAGCAGAAAGGAGCAATAAACTGAGATGAAACACTACCAAAACAGTGTAGAGAGCTGGCAAAAGGGTTGTTTTGGTTTGTTTGTTTGCTCCCAGGAACAGATGGGAATAATTCTCCATCTCTCTTCAGTGACAGTTCTTGACTATTATTGATGATATCAATTGAATTCCTTTCTCTGTAGCTACATGACTACGACCTTTGTGGTGGAAGCCATGGCTGCTGCAAATGCCCAGCTGAGATGGAAGAGAATGGAGAAACGCAAGGTTTGTGTGGGGTTTAATTTTCTTTTCTCTTGTGTTCTTTTATCTTGTAGGATTTGCCTGGGATTCTTCTGCATCTTTGCCTTGCCTCGTTATTAACTCTAAAGAAATAAATTTCTACTGTACTTAACTTTGCCATATAAAATATGGCTGTTAGTTCCCTGTGGGGTTGCTCATTAAAGACAGGATTTTCTGCTCCTGCTTTGAAAAATCTCTTGTGCTGTTCACATTTCTTACTGATCGTGCTCTCCTTGCCCAGAGCGCTGCTCAGTGAATGTGGAGAGGTGGCAGCCAATATATTGGTGCTATTTGGAGTGTGCTGAGGACTATAAATCCTTGCTGATCTCAGGTCATTTAACTGGGACAGGCTGGAATGTCCTTGCTGTTACTTGGGCTGTATCCCAGGGAGTGGACAGTTCTAAATTATGTCCTTGCTGTAAAGCTTACTTGTGGCTTTTCTGGATCAGAGAGAGACATGATTGTTTGCACTGATTTAGACCCCTGCCTGTGTGTATGTGGGATGGAGTTTGGAGCTAGACCTGCCTGCTCTGACTAGCTAAGACTTTATATGTTAAGATTCACTTTTTTTTCCTACCAGTTCTGCAACACTGCAGATCTGCTGGAAGTTTCTGACTTCCTTGTGCCACATGAATTGGGCACTGTTGCTGTGTGTGTGACCTAAGGCTGGGACAGCAGAGCCTGTCACTTCCTCCTGCTCTGCTAGTGCCCTCTTCTGCCCTCCACAGCATCCCAAGGGCTCCCTGGTATTGCCTTTGCTTGCATGTCCTGCCCTCCCTGTTTGAGTGTCTGGAAGTGACTGTGACACTGGTGGTGGCACAGCCTGTAGGTAGCAGATATCTTAGCAGTGGTCTGGTCTTTTCATCCAGGAGGATGACGAAGATGAGGATTCTTCCTCTGGAGTCTCTGACAGTGATGTTCTCCTCCAAGACGGCTACGAGCGAGCAGAGACACGGCCTATCCTGTCAGTTCGTGAGTACCCTGTTCATGCTTTCACTGGTCCAAGACCTTTTCTCTGCAGTGTCCCAGAGAACTCCACAAGTGTGGACTCTCCTGTCCGTTTCACCTGTAATTCCATGTGCTCACATCCCAAAGTCCTCAGCACCTGCAAGATAAGACTCATCAAGAATTCAGTTTACCTTCTGAGTCTGATAAAGATCTTTTCCTTCTAGGTCACTAAGATGAGAACATCTTATTTTCTAAACACTTTTAAACTAGCTTTAGCAGAGTAATTGGACCAGTGACTCTGCAGCTGTGGAGTTGTACATACTGTCCTTCAGACTGCTGCTAGACCTTCCCAAGTGTCCAGGTAGTTTGACCTCTGGGTTTATTGGAAGAACTGGTTGAAACGCTTATTTTTTTTTTAACTTGCAGAGAGACGTGGCTCACCCAATATCTTTGAAATCACTGAGAGGGTGGAAATGGGCCAAATGGCTTCCATGTTCTTCAATAAAGGTAAGTCATGCACATTTTCAAAAGTCTCTTTGGGTCCTCCTGCATGTTGTGTGTATGGCTATTGCTTAAGTTTGCATGCTATTCAGTGTGGGTTTGCATCTTGAATTTGTTATAATTCCATCCAAAAGTGTCACTCCTTCTCTCTGGACTATATTCATCCTCCTGTGTGGTGTTTCTACATAGGATTTATGGGCCAGGTGGACCAGAATGTGCTGTGGTGGGAGCAGAACTAGCAAAACACTGCACGTTATGGGCCCAGTTTCTTGAGACAGGCAAATCTGAATCAGTGCCTTTTCTGACTGCCCTTCACCTCCCTCTGAACTGCATCTGTCTTCTGTGAACTCCACTGTCAAAAGCAGTAGAGCCCAGCTGTAGTGTTTGCCAGTTCCATCTTGGTTGTAGCATTTGAGAATAAGACCTTCAGGTTCCCCTGAGTGCTGTAAGTATCAGTCTGAAGGAGAAAGACTTCTGGTGGGAGCTTCTGGGAATTGCCTGTGTCCAGGGAATCAAGAGAAATGCTGGAACATGAACTGCTGAAAGGGTCCCTGCTGAGCATATGATAAACTTTTTGCTTTTAAATGTCTCCTATGTGCCAGGGAACAAACTTGTAACCATACTGCAATAAAGCCCCGTCCACTGCTGCATGTGACAGAAATGCAAGCCACAATGGTAGGGATTCTGAAATCTGTAAAACAGTACAATGAAATGCTGTGCAGAGACAGAACATCATCAGACACCATGGCTATGCAGTTTTGAGCCTGTCAGGCCCCATTTCTTGTGCAAAGTGGTGTTTTCCCTTGTTCACTGGCCATGTTGCAAAGAGGTGATGGGCTGGTTTTTTCCACTAGGTTACATCAGCATTATGGCAGCATAAGGCTGTTGCCTCTGAAGGACAGTTGGGCTTAAGGAGTGAAGATTATTTCTGATTTTAAAGTCTAATTAAAAAAACTTTTTAATTTTCATGCATGCCTCTTCTGGGCTTTTGGAGATTTAAATCACATAGGACTATCAAAATAATCCACCTTGGATCAAGCTGCCACGTTTCTAGTCAGGGAAGAGAAGTGTGTCAGAAACATCTTGTTCCTGGTCTTGCCTGGAGTACTGAGTTGCTCTGACCTCGAAAAAGTTTTTGCCTGTTTGCTTTGCTATCTGTAAAACACTGTGAACAACTCCTTGTTTCTTGATATTCCCTGAGGAGTGTTATCTGGAAAGTGCTTTGAGGGCAATCACCATGTAAATGGGTTTAGCAGTATTGGCTGAGGACTCGGCCGTGGAGGGTTGGGGATCACAGGAGGCAAAGTGTTCTCATAAGCAAGTCTCAGGAGGCCCCTTCTTTGCATATGTTTCACAGGGGAGCTGGAAAGGACCCCCCAAAACCAGGCAGGTGTTGGGCAGGTGCCTTCTGGACCTCTCTGGTGCTCAGCCAGTAGAGGGTGCTGGGAATACATCTTCTCTCTCCTTCGGCACTGATGTAGTTACCGAGCAAAGTGAAATAAACTGCTTAGTACTCTTAAATCTTAATCCCTCTTCTTAATGTTGCTTTAGCCACAGTTATCTGATTTCTGTGTTAGGGATCCTCCCCCGAGTCTACTCAGCCCATTGCAAAGGGATGAATCCCTCTGCAGGAAGGCCACTGGATCAGCTGCAGACCATGGCCTGACTTAACTTGTGACTTCCAGATGGGATGAGGTGTGCACAGTGAAGGCTCTGGGGCAGTTGTAACTCATTTGCTGCTTTCCCTTCCTCTGAGCTCAGCAATAAGTCTCCATCCCCATTGCTGAGTCCTGGTTCAGAGACACCCTCTGGCCTCAGAATGGCTGCAGAGACAGACAAATGAAGTACCTCCCTCTGCAGGTCCGTGCTGAGGTGCTCCCTCACGATGGCTGCACAGAAGGGCCTTCACTAAGGTCTCAGTGACCAGTGTCTGCTGCCTTGTGCTGAGAAACTGGGCTGCACTGGGGAATTCCCAGCTCCAAGCACCAACCCATGTGGTTTCATAGGCAGCAAATGTTTGGGTGGGTGTTTGCTCATGATACACGAAACGTGGATCCAGACCCAAGGTGTCTGAGGGCTTTACAGCCTTCAGAGGGAAGGCTGGTGAAAGCTATGCAATAGACCTCAAAGTCTCTGATTTCTAGTGAGTTCTCTGCTCCTTTCCCTTGACTGATTTTTATTTTCAACAATCTGACAGGAGTTGAATCCACAGTCCTAGGAGGTAAGCTGGGGATAAATCTCAATTTCAGACTGTCTGCTTTCTTAAAGGGAGCTGACTTAGGTTTAGGCTGTGAAGAGCCTGTGTGCTCTTTTGAAAGAGCTGGCTCTGAAGAACAGCTCCGTTTCTTGTTTTAATTTTTTTATTTTTTAATGTGCAATGTTGGGTGCTTTCACAGATTCACAGATTTCTTCTGGGACTGAGCAGTCATTTACTGCAGTAATGGATTCCAGGCACATCTATCATACTGTTTCCTCACAGGAAGTCATTGATTTTTTTTTCTCCCTGTTTTGTGCCTAGTAATGAAAGTATTGATTAGGGAGGGTCAGCAGCAGTTTATAAAAGGTCTGATGCTAAAGTCTTCCTGTCTTTGTGAGGATGAGTTTGGGAGAGGAGTATCACCTGGAATTCCTACAGACAAGGAAGTCTGCACTGGAATGGGGATATAGTGTGTGCTGGTGGATACTGGGTGGTGCTGCTGTGGCTTAGCTGGTTTTGTCAACCTTATTTTGTGTGTGGTTGGCAGCTGAGGCCTGAGACCAGTAGCAGATCTCAAAACAGAATCTCTGTCTGAGCCTGTATAGTCCTGAGTTTACTGTGTCTGCAGCTTCTGTCCTATGTGAGGTATTTGTTATAACCTTCAACCCATTTTAATGGGAAATTGGAGAAGACTGGTAGGTAGTTTGTTGCTGTCTCCAGAACGATGCAGAGACTCCTTAATAGTGAAGCCATCTTCAATCTTTCACAGAGCAGGAAAACAAGGGGGAACTATATGGAATGATACAACAATTTCTGTAATATCTCCATTTATCTCTTTAGACAAACCAGAAACAACTCTAGAGCACCTACTTAGTGTGCTGCTGTACAGAAGCAAGAAGTCTTGCTGCTTTCCTGATACAGCCTTTTTTTAGGAATGTTTTATGCTAAGTAGGCTCAGCATATTGAATAATTTATTAAAAAGAAGGAGAATGCCTATTAATATTCCCTGACATCCTGAGGTCTACGGGCAATATGATGGCAAAACATGGTAAAACTTTGGGGCATCCAAGCTGTAGAAATGTGAGTCCACATCCCTGCAGCAGTGTTGTCCTTGTTGATAGTTGTCACAGCTGTGAGTGTGAGGCAAGGCTTGCACTGGTAAATTGATTTGCTCAAGCTGCACTAGGATTAAGCATCAGGTGGTATCACAACTTGCAAGTATGGGCAGGTTCCTTGAGCTGTTTTCCTTCAATGTCAACTTCCTAAATGAAACAAATTTGAGGCTTTTTTTCTGTCACTCACCTGCCTCTGAGCTAAAATATCTTCCAGTTTGTTTTTTCTTGGTGAGATTTGTACAGACTTGCTTGGAAGAAGAGAATCCTAGGGTCTCATCAAGTATTTCTTTATCCCTGCATATTTTAGCCCTATGCAGCAGTGTCTTGTACCCCACCCCACTAACTTGTTTAAGACTTCTTTTAATCTCGTAAGTGAAGGCAGGGCAAGCTTTAAAAATCAAACCCTCTAAAACCAAAAAACAAATGAACAAACAAACCCTACCCCCCACCAAAAAAGGGAAAAAGAAAAAAAAACACCCCAAAAAAAGAGTAGGGGCATGAACAGCATATGTGGTGGCAGCACGTTAAGAGGGCTGCAGAAACAGAGTTTTAAAGGTTTGCAGGATTGTACTTTGGCTCGAGTTGTCAGTGGTAGAAAATCTCCCAAAGCAGCTCCATTTCAGCCCTGTGGAGACTGAGTTCTGCAGGGCCAGGTCCCTAATGTGAAGGTCCTGCAGGTTTGCAAGCAGAGGGTTTGAAATCAGCAGAGACTAAAAGCATCTTCTCTCTGCATTCCACTGTTTGTCAGGCTGTGCTCACACTGAGTCTGAGAGCATCAGCTGGATGTTTGCCTGTGGCTGTTCCAAGCTGACAGCTTCGTCTGGCAGGTGACTTATGTGAGACCTGTTGGTCTTGACTGCAGGATGGGCTTGAACTGGAGGGTTTAGTGTCAGTGCCAGGTATTGAAGGGAGGCAGAGTGGAGCTCTGAGGCCTCTCATGCCCCATCAGTTCCTGTGCTGTGGTAACTTCCCTGAGCTTGGATGAAGTTTGCTGCAGAAAGAAGTAAACTACGGAGGCAAGTGGTGATTTTTAAGATCTTAAAAATTTTGTATATTTGAAGTGCAGAGTACCTGTGTACACAGGAGTTCCTGTGTACTCTGCGTTGTCTGGACAATATTTCCCTTTTCTGCAGTGGGTGTCAACCTCTTCTATTTCTGCATAATTATCTACCTCTATGGAGATCTGGCAATCTACGCAGCAGCTGTACCAGTCTCTCTCATGCAGGTGACCTGGTAAGTGTGCTCACTGCTGAGGGGCTGGGTGCTGAGGGAAGAGGGCAGGCTTTGGATTTGATGGGGTTATAAACCTGACTAGGATCAACTCTATTTTCCGAAGAATGGAGTGGAGAAATGACTCAAGGACAGCTCATCTCTTGTGGGTGGGCAGGTGAAGTTGGTTTATATTCCCCACTTGAATGCCTGCTGCCTGCCTGCAAAGTAGCTGACCTGATTTCAGAGTCCTCAGGTGGGAAGTACTTCCAGCTTCAGCACTTGCAAACATGGGACTTGTTGCTCAACAGTTTGATCGCAATACTCTGCAATATTTTATCTTCCCTGTCTCTTTGGATAAGAGCTGAGGAGTGTGATGCTTACTAAGCCTGAGGCCACTGAGTGGTGATGTTACATGGACTTCGCTCTGGACTGAGAGTGGTGCCTTTCTCAAAGAAACAGATAATGAAAAAGATTGGTTTGATCAAATCTGGGCTGGGCTGGATTTGGACTGGAAATGGAAAACCTCAGTGATCCCTACATGACCTAAACTCGCCTAAACTTTTAAGTAACTGCAGACAATTCAAGAAACTTTGCTTTTAAATGTCTGATAGTCAGTGACTTGCTCTGTCACAAAGTCCAGAAAATAGAAGGAGGGAGGGAGAGGAGGAATGGCCTCTGCTCATTCTTCTTTCTTGAATGCAGGAGAGGGGAAGACATCTGCTAGGAGTTAATTACTGTCTTTTGTTTCTCCCTCCTTTCCCAGCAGTGTCACTGGCAACCATTCTTGCAGTGTTGGAGATGGCACAAAGTACAACGACACGGACAAGTGCTGGGGGCCAATTCGCCGGATTGATGCTTACAGACTGTACCTGGTGAGTTTCTGGAACTGGGATGACCACTGTTGCCATTCAAACTTTGCTTCTAGTGGATAAAGATTTTTTTCCTTTTCCTGTAGAAATAATGTAGTTCAAGTGAACAACAGAGTTTGAAGCTTTTGGTTCAGTCTGACCTTTTTTGGCCAAATACCCCCTCCCTATTCTTGGTGACATGGCTGTGATTGAAATTGTTGGTGATCAGAGTGATTCTTAAGAGTCTGACTTTTGTCCATCTTGTGTAGTTTATATTGCTTAAGGAGGTGAGATGTTCTTGCCAAAGGCTGGGTTTTTCTTCAGTGGGTTTCAGTGGCTGGCTAAGTAATATTCACTTGGGGGTGATTGTTGTGAAGATACTGAAGTATATTAAGCTCACTCGACTGCTTTAGAATATAAAATATCCTGAGTTGGAAGGGACCCACAAGGATCATTGAGTCCATTCTTTATGTGAATAAAATTGTTAATACTGCAGGAGAATCTGCTATTTGAAAGATGATGGAAACAGCCAGCTTAGACAACATCCAGAGCTATATGCTGCTTTAGTAATAGCTTTGTCTAGTTCAGGATTGTCTATTGCATCCATTACTGTGCTGGGGTTCTGCTGTGAAACCAAGATTTTTCCCAAGGGATGATAAACATGGCTTCTCTAGAGCTTGAGGAATGTCGAGTGCTTGTACCTGGAGACACGTCAGAAGGGCAAAATGAGAAGGGGGAGGGATGCCAGTACTGGTGAGAATTTTAAGAAAAAAGAGTGAGGATGGCTGTGTGTGTGCAGAAATATCCAGAGGTAAAGACTATTAGAAGCAATTTTGCAGTTAGTACATTTTGGACGTGCAGTGGATCACATCCCTGAGTACACTTGTTCCAGCGTTATTGAAAAAAGTAAGAGCTTGGCCTCAGAAATATTAGTGAATGTCAAAGTCTAGTTAATTATTTAAGAGAAATATTATTGCTTTATTAAATTGTGCCTTGGTCTGTTTCTTTAAAACTTCCAGAAGATTGAAGATTTCCTTCCTGAATTTCAATAACTCTCCCTGACCCAGCAGAAGGAGCTAGTCAAAAAAGGCAGACATGCATTAATTACTGCCTGCATCTCTCGGATATTATGTCTATAATTCATGAAGATAATTGTTGTTAGGACTTGCAAAATTAAAAAAATTAAGACTGTGTAAGCATTAGACTTGCTCTCTGTGTACATAACTCTCAGAGGAGCTTTTCCCTCTGCTTGTCTTGTGGATTTGGAGAATAAATATCAGCAAAGTCTTTGCTAGTGGTTAATCCTTTCCTGCTCAGTAGCTGGAATGAGTTTTCAGTGCTTTTCTCTGCTACCCCATAGAAGGAGGGAGAGGTTGTTTGTGGGACAACAGACCAGTCTGCAGTGGGTTACTGGTGGGGGCAGTTCTTAAAATCACTATTTTCGGGGGACTGCTGGGTGTCAGCATTACCTCCAAGCCATGATTTTCTGTTAATGTCTCTAATCCTTCTTACTGTGTGAGTATGGGAATAAACTGGGACTTGTTCTGCCTCCAGCTCTGCTGGTCCCACTCCCTGCTTGACCTGTGTGGTTTCATTCTCCAGAAACACAGATGATGGTGACTTCCCTGGAGAGGGATAAGAGATGTAAAAATTTCTAAAATATTCAGACCACAGTACTGACCCTGTCTTTGAGTATGGGCTGCCTCTGAACTGACTGTGCTGGGTAATATTTTTTCCTTGCTGTCTTGGTTAGTATTTTCCTCACTGTTCTGTTTGCAATGTGGACAACTAATGACTAGGCGAGCTCCTCAACTTTGAGAGAAGCCTGGGGATAGGAGGGCAGGGGGAGGAAGTAGCTTGACTTCAAGCAAAAAATTCAGTAGCAAACTATTGTTATTATGTCTACACATAACAGCTTCTCGTCAAAGCTTCTTGTGTATAGAATTAGAGTTTTGACCATGCAAGAAAAGCTGAAACCTGCCTATCTGAAGGGGAAAATGCAACATGACAGTGAGGAGGGGTGAGATGCATCAAGAGCACAGCCATTCTCTTGGTCCCAGGGGATCATACCCATAAAGAACTTGCTCTGTTTTCTAACTTTCTTTTTTGAGTTCTTGCTTGATGGAATAATTCAGGTTCCACGTTTCAGTGGACAAACAAGGTCTCTTTTTGCAGACTAAGTTCCCCTGTGGCAAGGGGACAGATGGACACTGTGATCCCAAAAGAAAGCAGCTGAGTTTTTGGATCAGCCCTTTTGTCCTAGATGCCTGCCTCTAGTCTTCTTACCTTGTCCTAGTACTGTATTTAGGTTTAAGTGACTTTTAGGAGAAAGATGGGTGGATGTAACTGGAACCTCTTGTCCATTCCAGTGAAGCAGTTCTCTGGATGTAGTGTTATATTTCATACTCCGTGCATGACCCCACAGAAAACCTATTTTGGACTACCAGGAGAAATAATCTATTTGAGGTTTTCTGGGCAAATGGTGCCAATGGGAGCTTTCTTGTGCCAAGTCCCACCAGTCTGCCAAAGACCTGTGCTGCCTTCCTCCTGTCGACTCTTTCTCTCCCAACACAGTGTCTTCTTTTCAACAAAAAACATTTCAAACATTTACTCTTCAAGCTGGGGATGGAGAGAGGAATAATGACTGACGTAAAAATCCTTTTTCACGCCTTATTGTCCAAAAAGGCCTCTGGAAGCTGTCTCTGCTCTGATTACTGTGAATGGAAGCTGAAAACTATGTACATAATGAGAATATTTAGACAGATTAAATTCTTCTCTTGAGACTTGCTTGTCTGTGCAGCATCTTTATTGCTGCTCCAAGATTTCACACCTAAGTGTGACTGCAGAGTCTTCAGAGACCAGTAGGCCCCTATTAACCTTTGTCTGAACAAATGGTTGTCTCACTTCTTGTTTATAAATTGCTTTGGAAAATAAAGGCTTGCAAAACAAATAAGTGAAGCCAAGTACAGGAATTATGCAAATAGACTTTTGCTCCTGTCCCATCACTTGCTGCTAATATTTGCCTCCTTTTTGGGACTGTAGGAGACCTGGGAGGTTTAAAGGGTGAGCCTTCCCATGCTGTTCCATGACTGTGAGGACAAGACCCCACAGGGCAAATGGGCTGGAAGGAAGATGTGTGTTGGGCAGCCCAGCGACCTTGTTGAAGGCAAGCACTGATCACAGTTAGAGCAGATCGATGGTTTTCTATCTTTGCTTCAGATCTGTCATGTCCTCGACAGCTGGAGTGACTCCCAAGTCCCTTGGCTGTCTCTGGCGATGCTGAGGACAGGGTCACGTTCTCTCCATGCTGAATTCACACTTCAGTGCAGTGACTTTATCATGCTCTCTGTAAGGTCCACTGGGCCTCTGCTATGGAGGCTGTGGGGCAAGGGCAGCAGATTTAAGTTTCAGATCTTTTGTCATAATACTTTTTTGTCTCTCTGTTCCAGTAATGTAGGAATGTGACATGATAGTCCCTGTTTCTAGAAAGCAGATACTGAGATAAATAAGAGATTAAATCCTGGGGATCAGCAGCCATTCAGAGTCATCCAGACTGCATTCATGACCTGGCAAATGACACTTCTCTTCTGCACCAGGGCAGCTGTTGAAGCTAAAACCTCTACTCTCTTCTTAACCCTCCTCTTCTGGAAATTTGGGACATAGTGTCTTCCCGTGATGGAAAGGAAATGGCTTAAATTCTCAAGGGGAGCCGTGTGCCTTTGAGAAGAGGCACTGGCACAGGTACTCCTGGTAGCCTGGCTCGGTAGCGCGTCAAAGCTCCCAGGTGCATCTGTTCTGTCTGAGTCTCTGTTGGTTTTTTTAGCTGATTGGGAAAGGGACGTGGCATCCGCTTGTGCCGGTTCACAGATGCTGCAGTATCGCAGGCAGCCCAGCGGGTGCAGGCCGGGCGAGGATGGGAGCGCAGATGGTTTAATGGAGATTATCCCAGTTGGAAACGTGCTTGTGCAGTGAATAAAATGAGCGGGCTCACAGGCGCTTACCGTCCCTCTTCAGGAGGGGACAATGTCACCCCGGCCCGACGCTCTGATCAGTGACCAGAGAGGGGCTGGGCTGCAGCTGCAGGAGGCTGTGCAGGGGGGTGAGGAGGTAGTCTGAGGACACACGTACAATTGCTAAGTGCCAGCAGAAGTTAATCGGCAAATGTGAAGGCTGCACTGATAAGTGTTGATGTAGATCCCGTCGGCCGCGGCGCGGTGCTGCCTGCCCGGCCCGCTCGGCTGTGGGCTGGAGTGTTTGTGCCGCTGGTGTACGTGCTCTGCTTCCCTCCGCGGCACTTCTCCTTCCCAGCTGTGCCTTCACCCTGCTCTGGGTAGAGGTAGCTCTGATTTTTATTGTCAGAGTGGATCTTTCCAGATGCATTCACCTGCACTAGGGCAGTTCTATCAGCTTGTTCAGTGCACAACACTCTTGTGGTCCGTGGGTGCCTTCTGGCATCTCCAGGTTTTTTTGTGGGGTTTTTTTGTTTGTTTGTTTCATATTTTGCCTCCCAGCAGTGATATGAGAGGAGCCCTCATGGCAGTACTTGAACATCCATGCTTGATCTAAGCTGTCTCTTGCCAACTGGGAGCTGGAGCAACAGAGCTGGAGCAATGCTGTGAGCAGAGTGCTTCTTCCAAGGGCACCTGGATTTGCTCCACTGTTCCCTTTGCAGCAAGTGATTTTCCTCTGCCCTGCCCTCCTCAGCTGTGCCCTGCAGCATCATCCTGTAATAAATGGGTCACAGCTGCTATCTCCTGGATATTTATTCTTACAGGTCTCTGTGTCTAGAGACCTTGAGAACCGGTGGTGGGGAAGGAAGCTGCCTCAGTGGCTGCAGCAGGGAGGGCTGAGTTCACAGCACTTTAATGAAAAAGGTTTGGGGTGTTTGTCCTGGGCTCCCAGAGTGAGTCAGTAAAAAAGAAAGAAGGCTGGTGGAAGTTTATCCTGACGGTGTGAAGCCATAACCTTGTTTAAATAAATTACTTAAACTGTAGCATTGTTGTGTTCTAGGTTACCTCAGCTTGCAGTAAGGACGCAGCAGCACTGGGGCACTATTAGCATGTCACCCTGCATATCCTATAAGAAGTTATTCATGGTAAGACCTTCTTGCCAAAAATACTGCGTTATATTCCTTACCACAAATGCTTTGATGTGGTTTATTATGATACTGATATAGAAATAGAAACAAATGTGCAAAAAAGGCAGCTGTTACTTCTGTGCGTAGATGCAGTTCTGAAAGCCTTCAAAATAGGGAAAAGCTTCTCAACGGTCCAGAATATTGTGCTATTTCTGTGCGTACAGGCACCTGAGTTTTGAGCCATTGCTGTGGTAGGAGAGGAATTAGAACTGCATTAAGCATAAATATCAGTAACCCTAACTGTTACAGATGCCTCTGAAATACAGCTTTGCTTGGCTAAAAGCCCAGTCTCAGGGGCTGATTGGAGTCTTCTCATGCTTCTCATCTAGTTAGCTTCCAAAAAGTAAGGTCAGTTAAGTTGTTGCTTTGGTCTGAAGTGGTTGAAGAACTACAGGAGCCAAGTGCAGTTAAAATAAATGGTGTTTGGATGTGGGATGGGAAGGCAAGTCTCAGCTCTTTTTATTGTGCAACTAATAGGTTTAAATTGGCACACAGCCTTGTTAATATGGCATAAATCCTGCTTCCTTCATTCTGGTCCATTCTTCCGTGGGCTCATCAATAAATTCTTTTGACTGCTCGCTCATCATATGCCTGTGACAGATGAACTGGCCCCTGTGGAGGTTCCCAGAGCCCTGCGTTTCCTGATGCAAAGGGAACTTCAGATAATAACTGGCCTTGTGAATAAGAGGTTCTTTCTGAGCTGGCAGGAGGAGAGGCAGATGAGCGTGGTGTTGTGAAAGTGAAATATAAACTTGTTGTACCAGTGACCTAAGAGCTGGAGTTCAGCTTCTGATGTGTGATTTTTCTTGTTTCCTTGTAACTGATGGCATTTTGAGTAAAAGAAACATCAGCCACAAGGCAAACCTCCCTGCTGCTAGGGCTGGGTGGGAGAGTCAGCCTTTGGTACCAGAGTGAAGCAACTGCAAGACCACAGATTGTATTAGCTTGTCTCTTTTCACTGGAAAATCAATAGTGCAGGGGACTGGAATGTGTTTTCTGTACAGAGCTGTCTGTTCACTTCACAGTGAGAAGTGTTTTTTTCCTAAGTGGAGCTTGGGTTGCACTGTCACTTGGACGCTGAGCTTTCTGAAGGGCTAATCCTGCCCCTCTGCCATCTCCAGCAGGCTGGCAAGGGCTGTCTGGGAGGAAGGGATGCTGTGGTGCTGCTTGTATGCCTGGCCAGGTGTGCTGCAGGTGCTGCCAGCCCTTAAGAGAAGCAAGGTGGCCAATGTGATGGGCAGAGGCCATCGGTGAGCTCAGACATGCTTGGTTGCCCCAGTGAAGAATGTCCTGCACACTTCAGTGCTTAGTTTGTCTTATGAGGTGTTGGATGGTGGGCATGAACTTTGAAAAAAAAACCAGCTAAACAAACTGGGCAAAACAGTGGCTCTGGATAGATCTCTGTTTGCTTTTGGGGCACTTCCTGGAGTTGCAAACTCACCAGTGGTGATACTGGGCTCAAACTACAGCTCCTCTTCCCACCACAGCCATCCTGGGAAGGCTGGGGAGACTTGCTGTTGCTTTCCCTGAATAAAGCTGTCCTTTGGAGTCAGCTCACTTGGACAGCAAGGCATCAAAGCTGACACTGTTCTCTCCTGATACTGGAGACCAATCTCTCCCAAATAGGGCAGGTGTCACAACTGATATCTGTGATCACCTGCTCCCCTGCACCAAGTTGTAACAGTTTAAAAAGGGCCTTTTAAAATTTCTTTCTTGGGTTAGACTGTTCCAGGAGACTCACAAATCTTTCATTTTCAGAACACTTGTAGAAAATAAGTCATAAATATCCCCTGTGCAGTGTTATTTTGTGCAGTGGTACCAACAGCATCCTAGAAGCCAGAGTTGGAGAAGACCTGTTATGTCAGCTAAACACTCCCCTGGGAAATGCAATATAAGCCTTTTTCTCAACAGCATATTTTCCAGTATTTTGTTTGGTGCTTTAACACCAGCTTTGTTTTTAAACACAGGTCTGACCTTGCTGCCTGCCTGATTCGCATCAGCGTTTTTGAGGACAGCAGTCTTGATCTCTCATCCCCTAAAATTACCATTAATTCCTTAATACACAGGTAAAAAGAATTGTGCAGTTATGCCACTCTGAACATTTCCAGAAGCTGTGGAGGGAAGAGCTTTGGACAGACTGGTATCTCTATATACTCCCAAATAAGTCTGCAACTTCTTAATATCATCCTAAATTGCGCTTTATGTCTCGGTGAGATCACTGATGCTCTTGTCCAAAAATGTGGATTTTTGGA
The DNA here is from genome assembly GCA_013390005.1 of Calyptomena viridis. NCBI lineage: Eukaryota > Metazoa > Chordata > Aves > Passeriformes > Eurylaimidae > Calyptomena > Calyptomena viridis. The sequence continues at coordinate 441,031 of WEIV01023921.1, forward strand.
CTACATCAGCAAATCCCACACGTGGCTCATGCTTCTGTAAGCAGGACTATAAATACAAATAATGCAGCTGGGATTTATCTTGTAAGTTGAAGTCGGTATAATGCTCTGGGGCAGAGCTGATTTCCGAAGCCTGTTGCATCGGTTTGGTGTGCACTGTTTAAGGAAGGCAGAGGAGGAGGCTGGGCACGAACAGACACCCCACTAGCCCCAGGCAACAGGGCTTTATCTCTTCTTTTGTGCTGCTACTAAATCGTTACAAAGTGTGGGATGTTTCCTTCCCTTCAGGCAACTCCTGCCTGACACAGTGAGCAGGATAATGCTGTCCCTGAAGCTGAAACCTCCAGGCAGCTGGAGAATCCTGTGAAACTCAACTTAGAAGTTTGTCGGGAGAAAAGTAAAGAGGGAAAATAACGGCTCAGTGGTGGGGGCACTCAGTGTTGTGGCAGACAAGGGGTTAGTGGCCTTCAGGAACATTCATCCTTGCTGAACCCAAATACCTCCTAACCCTGGCAGCTTGTAGCTTGATATGTTCGCAGGGCCCTCTGTGCATCCGTGTCACACTGGTCCACATCTCCCTTGCTTTGTGCTGTCTATCCCAGGGGCATTTGTAGTCAATATAAATATTGTTGTAGTTGCCAATGCCCTGCCAGGAGAGGCTACGGATATGCAGGAATTTGGGGAAGTATCTGTGTATAAAGATGATGCCCTCACACTTTGTTGGAGGGAACTCGTTAATCTCTCATACCACACTAATAAATTGGGGAGGCAGGGGACAACTCCTCAAGGTCACACAGTGTCAGGGAGGAGGAAAGCTCCACTGTCGTACCCTGTGGGAGATCAAAGCAAGCTGGTGGTGGGGGTACAGCCAAACTTGGCTCTGCAGCTCCTCTGCTGTCCTTCCAAGTATCACAATCCAACCATTCAGCTCTCCTGCATCCAGCCACTTTGCTGCTTCCCTCCTGCTTGTTCAGATGCAATTAGGAGATGCAGAATAAGGGGGAGCCAGGGGTCAAGGAGGCGGTAAAGTGATTACAAGATGCTGCAAACGGCTGTGCCATAAATACTCCAATGATGGAAAATTAGATGCCAGTCACCTCGGGGTTATTGCTGGCCTCTATCTTTCTCTTGTTGTGAGAAATGATAATGGAAGTGTATTTACCCCAGAGAGTGCAAGCTTGCCACTGGCTGTGATCCTGCACACCCCAGGTGTGCCAGGGAATGCAATCCTTGCTCTGAACGACTTTCTGAAAACACTTTGTGCCTGAATTCCTTTAATTTAAGTGGAGGAAGAACTCAGTATTTCAGGGTGTTCTTTCCAAAGTGGAAAGTTGCTGGTGCTCAGAGATGGGCCAGCTCCAGAAACAGACTGGGGCCCTGAGTGAGGATGGGGAAGGGCGAGGAGAGCAGCACCCTCAGGTACTGCCTTTGCTGTCCATGTGCTGCCTCTGCTCTGGCCTCCCAGTGCTGCACGTAGAGGCTGCTCCATTGTCAGCTGCTCCCTGGTGTGTTGGATGCCCAGTGCAAGGAGCTGGGATGAGTACAGTTCTTTGCTGGATGGACAGAGCCTTTGAAAATCCATAGATAATACTCAGATCTGCTGAAGTCGGTAGCGTTGGGGATACAAGTGCTTCTTTCCATCTCTTGCAGAAGGTCTTCCATTTTGGCAGAGGCGCTGGGATCACAGTGCCAGAGGAGCCAGGAGAGGCAGCATCCAGCTTAAAGGGTAACGTGGGTGAGGGTGGGTGAAATGCCACTCGCTTCACTGGCAAAAACCAGCCTGGCAGCAGCTGAGGTCTTAGTTCCTGGAGGATACTCCTCCCTGAAAGAATTGGGGAAAAAGTTGGGAGAGGGTTCCTCAGTGCCAGGAATACGTCTCGTGTGAGTTATGACTATAAACCTCTGCCAGGTGTCCCGAGAGCGGCACGTTAATTACCAGAGCTGCTGTGGCAGCAGATGCCTGCTGTACCCAAAGCGTAACTGCCCTTGTTTCTTTATCTAGAAATATTCCTTGTGGGATGTCTGGCAGCTGTATCCTCCCTCCATTGTGACTTCCTGACTCTACAGGGGATCTGGAGGTTAAAATCCCTCTTGCCTCTCAACTTCTTTGAGCAATCCTTGTTCTGTTGCTGGTTTATCTCTTTTCAACCAACTTTGAGCTTCGTAACAGCTTGTCTGCTGATAACTTGCTGCCTATCAGCACGGCCCCTGCTGCAGCCCTGCCTCCAGCCTTGAGAGGCTGTGGATTTTCAGCTTTATTTATTTTCCTCTCTCTAAAAAGCTCCTTCCTGAACAATCAGACTCTTTTCATGTATTTATATTTGTACTGTCCACTGCAAGGGGTAAAGCTTTACCAAGGAAAGCTTGGATCGCCGCCCTTGCTGATGGGCCATCTGGCTCTCTAGCTTGAGATATGAGCTCATGCAGGACAGAAACATGGTCTTGTCACCTAGTGAAAGGGAGGAGAAATGGCAGAGGGGACACAGCACTTGAGACCCTTTTCCCTTGAGATGTTTTAGCTGAAAAGCACCGAGGCCCTGGCAGGAGTGACTAGAGCCTGCCGTGGGATAGCACAACTCGAAGCGGGTGCAGAGAAGCTACCAGAGGCTGCAGGTGTATGTTGGAGCTGCAGGTAGCTCTGAAATAGGATGAAGCTGCTTTCTTTATGTAGGAGTCCCAAACAGGTGTGCAGAAAGCACCTTGCATCTAATATTTCTTTCAAAAAAATTCAGCCCTAAAAATTCTCTGAGGTTGTGAATAGAACACCAATTCCTAAGAAATTACTCTACTGTAGACAATAGATCTGGTCCAGCCTTCCAACCAGGGATAAAACCTCTGACCTGTGTCCATGCTGGTAAATCAAGTTTTGCTTTTTGGGCTTTTTTTTCCCTAAATGTGACACACTCTAGTGGAAAGCACCTGAGGTGGGAACAGAGCATCCTGGTTCTCCTGACATCTCGTTTGTTCTCTGTACTTGTGCAGTCTGGTTTTGTTGGATTGTTTTGTCTGTCCCTTCCAGAACTCATCTGAGTTGTGAAATAGCTCTGAGCTCAGGGATGTCTTGCAGAAGCAGAGCGGGTGTCAGAGTTGCCACTTCTGACAGCATGTAAGAAATGTCTGCTTTTTCCTTCTGTGCTCAAGGAGACTTGCCTTGTGTCATTGAATCAAACAAAGCTTCCTCTGGGGAATGCTCGTTCAGCCAGTCTCTGTCATGCTTTGCTGTGGAAATGCTGTGTACCCACAGTCCTGGATCAAGCACCCAGCCCTCAGCTTTCCTGCCAAGGTATCAAAGTCTACCAAGGAGAGTGGTCCATTTAGTTAAACTAGTGATTTTCTTATCAGATGTCAGCTTGCCCCCTGTTAGAATGGGGTTATTTGCTGTGCTCTGTCTTGTGGGAGAGAGGTACTATTGCTCATCAGCTGTGAAATCTAAGCATCAATATCTGCAGAGATGGAATTGACACCATCCTAAAATGAAGTTTATCTGAGATGTTGTCACTTCTATCAAGGGTGGAAGCAAGAACTCCAAGGAATGACTTGGCTTGGGGTAGGTTCTGGTTTTGAATGAGGGTGTGGAAGGCTGGGAAGAGGAGGAAAGGAAAAGGCAGAGTGGCTGGGGCCCCAAAGGAGGTTGATATTTAAGGAGTGAGCACTACAACAGCTTTTTACTAACTTCACATGAAAACCGAGGGATCATTGCCCCGTTATCTGAAACTTATTAACTTCTCATTGGTATGATAACTCTGTGCTGCACAAATGCATTTATTCAAAAACTGTCAAACTTTATGCTCTGTTCCTGGTGCATTTGCTGCATTTAACAAGATTAATCTTCACGGTCTCACTTTTCTCAGGTAAATATCCTGCTTCTACCCAAACTGTGAACGTTTCCAGGCTCTGAATCAACAAGAAGCAATAGCTACTGTTTTTAATTCACTACTTGGCAAGCACCAAAGACAGATGCAATTCTTACAGATGAGTTTGTGAAGCATAAAAACAAGCAAGTTCTGATGACAGTTATGAATGAGGCTGGCTTTTGAGATGGTCCTCTTGCAAATGTATGCAGGCACTAGCCATAATGCTGTAACTACTGCATCTAATACATGAATCAGCCACGTTTGGGATGCTAATTGTGCTTCCTGAGCTATATTGGCTGCCTCTGTAAAAGCCACATGCTGGGAAGCAGATGAAAGCTATTGAACTGTACTGGTTCAGAGTGATAGATGGACCCTCAGGTCAATAAAGAACCAGTTTGGTCAAACAGCCCTCTGACTGGCTTAAAGCATGTTTGTATGGTCTGAAAGACTCTTGGCATTAGCTGGCCATCACTTAGTGGTTGAGAGCTCTCTTGGTGGTCCTCTTGGCTGGAACTAAGCTGATAAAAACCAGCCAGATGTCCTATTAACGCTTGATCTTACTCTTGCTTTTGTAAGATAAGCCAATAAACAAGGTTATATAACCAAGTTTTAACATAAGAGCTTTAATAAAATATACTTTTAGAAATATATAAATATATATATAAAAATATATTCCAGGCAATGGTAAGCCCTAGCTAGTTCCCCTGTGGCAAGAAGACTCGAGTTGACCAGCCTGCTTTTTCATTTTGAAATAGTGAGAGCTGACAGGTGCAGAGGCTGGGAAAGTGGTGTCAGCTGAGTTGCCGGCTCAGAGAATCTCCCAAACCTTGGGTGCCTGTACTGCTGTGGCTTGGCTTGGTGGGAAGAATGGATCTGAAGACCCTCCCAGGGGTTGAGCAAGCTGGTGTGCTGCTTGTGGCTCCTACTAACCTGCAGGGAAGAGTGTAATTCAGGGTGACAAGCTGCTGTTCTTTCCTCTACCCTCACTGGCTTCTCATTTTCTGACTGGAAATGTCATTAAAAGCAAGAAAAACATTGTTTTTTCAGGCACTAGTGTGCTGGATCTTCATGATGTTTTTCAGTCCAAGAAAGGAAGGAAAAATAAAGGAATTTACACTTATTTGCTGTATGTGGATTCCACATACCCTCCACTATGAGCCTGATGATTTTCTGGCCTTTCCCATTTAATGGAGGAGTTCGGATAGAAATCAGGGAATCACTCTTAATAGCCAGCCTTGTGCAGAAGCATTGTAAAGGTTTATCTCTGCCATCCTCTGAATATAAGCTGTTTTTAATAGATCCAGTCCTCTTCCTTAGCCGAAGGAATCATTCCTTCCCTTCTTTGAGTTTAGCAATGAATCAGCCACGTGTGCCTGCTTGTTTCTAATAGGAAATCATAGTAGACTATGCTCATTCTGCCTTGGGTTAATTTGCTGAAGCTTAGGAAAAGAATGATAAACTCCTAGAAAATATCTCGGCTGGCTCAAGAGGTGAACTGGAAAACTTCAGAGAGCTTTTTGATGTGCTGGGGCTCTGGATATTTGATTTCTGGCAGGGCTGACTGGTGCAGTTTTCTATGTAGGCTTTATATTGTTTGAATTACATGTGTAATGAAGCACTTGGTAAATTATTTCCCTTTGGGAGAGACCTGAGCTTGGGAAACATCAGGTGGAAAGTTTGGGTATATGTCTGAGGTGCTTATTTGGGTATACTGTTTCCTTGGGGAGAAGTTATGAAACTAATTAACTTAATGGGTCAGAAGAGCATTGAGGTGTCTGGCACAGTAAGGCAGAGAAAGTAGGCATCCTCCTGCTATGCACTGTGGTCTCTTCTCATCCTTTTGGGAATGTTTTTAAATGGGGTTCCTGGCCTTGGGACACTTCTGAGGGCTGTTAATGAGATTAGGTCTAATCCAGGGACCAAGTCCTTGCTCCTTGTGTCCTGGCTGTTGGTGAGGAACTGGCCCCTTTTTCCTGCCCTTTCCTGTAGAGCTGTACACCATTTCACTTCAAAATGTTGTTAATCTGGTTGTTTACTGTCCTGTTCTGCCCAGCCTTTCTCCTTCCAAGCCATCCAGTGTGTGCTGTGACTTCCTTTCATAAAAGTGGTTGGCACAAATCCCTACAAAGCAGGGCACCCTCATCTCATTGCAGGCCTTAGCATTGTTTGTATTGATCCATGGATACCCATCTTGGATCACTAATGGACATCAAGTGGAAAAGGTAATAAATTTCTATTGCACTAGAATTAATCTCTCACTTGCTTCCTTTGGACCAGCTCCAGCATCTTGTTAAGAAGAGAAGATACTGATCACACTAAAGGATGGGAGGGGAATCCAGCCATTCAAGCACGACTCTTGTGTCTCTTCCCCAACAATTGATCAGAAAAGCCCAGAGAGGAGCATAGTTGAAAGCACTGCTCAATGAATTTAGTTGTTTAAGGTTTTTTGAGCACTAGAAAATAACTGCAAGAGGTGGAGAGTAAATCACGAGAATTCTTTCTGCTTCTTTAGCAGATGTAGGAGACCCAGGTTCTTCCAGCACTTAATGATGCTTTTGGTGCTTTTCAGCCCCAAATCCACCTTAACACAGCTCTTTCCTCCGTGAGACAAATCTGGGTTTCAGACACAGCTGCTTCAGTGCTCGGTGATTTTGTGTCAATACTTGCTATGGTTTGAGGGGCTGTTTTGCCAATTGGTTCTGGTGCATTCTCATTTGCAGCAGACACCTGTTCCTTAATTATCACCATCCTTTGTCCGTCTCTTTGTGTTTCAGCGCCTTCTGACGCAGGAGCTGTTAACGTGATTTGAAGGGAGGCTGTGTTGAGCAGTGTCTGTGTTGGGAGAGGAGGTTGAAAGAGACTAGTCTCAAATTCAAGAATAATTTTCATTAGGAGAGTTGGTATCTATAATTTGCTCTGGGTCGTTGCCCTGCATCACTCTTTAGTCTAATGTTTATTTAGTCCTTTGAAGTTTGTGTGCTGTCCTAGGACAGAGTGGCAGTCCATAGAGGGCAGGATAGTAATCTCCTGATTAGAAGAAAGGAACAAGAGGAAAAACAGTTAAAAAAAAGGCTTTTAACTGGCTGGTTTGTTTCCATGTTAAAACTGGAAGTGTCATAACTGTTAATGCTGGTTTAGCTCTTAGTCTTGCCAGTTATGCCTGCGGTGTTGTATTTTGTGTGATTTCAGTGTTCCCTCCAACGACCATCAATTGCTTAACAAATCTGAATTCTGTGCATGCTTTCTGTGCTTTTTTTTTCCCAAGCAGAAAAACCAAGGCTTGGTGTAAGCGATGGCCTCAGATCAGGATATGTCTTCACTGAGCAATGTGTCAAACCAAGGGTTCTCTCCTCTGGTCCCCTTCTGGGTTTCCTTTGGTCATCTGAGAATACTTGTGATGTGAGGCATTTCCAATTTGCCTTGCAGATATTCTGAAACTGTCTCAAAAAAGGTTTCTTGGGGTTGTACCAGTCTTAAAATAGCTTGCATTCTGTTCTGTCCCTGACTCATCTGGGGTCGACAGAGACCTTGAGGCTCGGCAGCGTGCCCCTTAGAGTCTCAGTTCTTCACTTCTGGTGACACCTTTTCTTGAACTGCTTTAAGAAGTCATGGAAAAGAGCAATGTGTAAATATTAATGTTGAATATTTACCTTTAAAAATCCCTTTGGGATGCTCTACAAATCTGGTCTGTGTGTGCTGTGGCTTTCTAAACACTGCCTGCTTACAGTGTTCAGACCTGTTAGTATATCACTAGCTGGTGCCATCCCATGGATGACAGGCAGGTCTCCCTCCTACAACACCCATTTTGTCTCCCTGTCACAAGTAGCTTCTTTCAGTCTACATTCAGACCACAGCCAAGGCCTGTTTCTTCCTGCAGCAAAGCCTTTTCTCTTCTCTCTGGGGTAGGTAGGGCTCGAGTGCCACTTGGTGCCCAGACAGAGGTGACAGTGCCACACAGGACATGTCAGCTCTGGGCATGGGCTGACAGCATGGCTGCCTTGTGTCTCTAGGAGAGTGCTAGAAGAAACCCATGTGGGAAGCTGTGTAGTCCAGATTTCTAGGATGGATCTTTGTTGGATGTATTTTGCAACCAAAAAGCTAGGAGATGCAAAATAAAAATTCCAAGAAATGCAACAGACTGGTGCTGCAGCATACCCCAGTATGCCCCATTCCCTGGAAGTGTTCAAGAACAGGTTATACAGGGCTTTGAGCAATCTGGTCTACTGGAAAGTGTCCCTGCCCAGGGTCCCTTCCAACCCAAACCATTCTGTGATTCTGTGAAACACTGGTCTCTTAATACACATCTAAGAGGGCAATGAAGAAAGGTCTCTTCATTGACAGAACCTTTAATTTCCACATTGAATTAAGTTCTTTCTTGTGAGTACCTCTTTGAAAATTTTTTTCCTCACTTTGAACAGGTGTTCAGCTTCCAGGGCAAGAGCTGAACTACTACATTATAGCTTCCCCCTGTGTGTTTTTATATATAAAAAAACCGTATATGTTTTACACAACCAACTTAGAGCGTGAGGGGGAAAAAGTTCCAGGCATGGCTCCATTTCTGTTGAGGCTGGGATACCCCAAAGCCACCCCATCAATGTTAATGCAAGCAGACTGGTCATGGCTATTGCCATTCAGACCTAAACTGAGCATGTACCCAGGCAAAGAGGCCACAGTTTAATATTTAATGTTCTGTAAGGCAGCACTGAGAGTTTTTACTGAAATGTGTCAGTAAAGGAGTGCTGGAGCAGTGATAGCAAGTGGCCAAGAGCCAAGAGGATCCTGAGCTCTACTTCTGCCTGAGGCGTGTTCTCCGATACCAAACAGCTCGCTTGACCCCCTGTGTGTCAGCCAACTTAGCTGTAAAATTAAGCAACAAAAGAAAGCTTCATGACAAACGGACATGTCTGGAGGTGAATTTTCAATGCAAGCTTTGTTCTACTAATAAATTCATCCTACTGGCAGAATTTCTGGGTTTTAGCCTAATTGTGTGTGTTTTTGTTGTCCTTCCAGGCAGCATTCACTCTCCTCCTTGGTCCGTTCACCTTCTTCAATGTGCAGAAGACCAAGTATCTTCAAATCATGACGTCCCTCATGAGATGGATAGGTGAGTCTTGGCAGAGTCTTGGCCACCTCTTTACCATTGATGGACCCTGAGTCATGCCACTGATGCTTCTCTTTGGCAAGATGTTCTTGTCTGGAAGCAAGTGCTTTTCAAAACAACCTCTTTGAGGACGATTGTGCAGGCCTAATAAATCTTTGAGGTGAAGGATGAAATTTCTGATTAGAGCAAAACAAATTGTTCTCAATCAGACATGGCAGGTAGATGAAGTTTTAGTCTGGTTTGTGTGAGAGGCAAGAAGGGGTTTGGAAAAGTCTCCTGTGTGGGAGCTGTCTGTGATACCCACCAGTTGTAAGTTTCTCATTCTCACAGCATGTGTACAACAGACTTTGAAGAATCTTTGTTTTGATCCAAGAACAAAAGACACTTCTGTCAGACTTTCCACCCTTAGTTTTATTATCTGCTTGCATTTTATTTTCCTGGGCCTTCCTTTATGGTAGGATATGCTGCATTGCAAACTCCCAAACCAATGAGTGTTGTCCTTGGGAAGCCCAGCTCCCATGAGTTCTCTCCAGAATCTTACTGCCAAGAACTTCTGGGAAGACAGATCATTCCTTTAAGGGAAAGAAAACATCACTACCTTTTTTTTAATTCCACCAATGCCTTTGTCATTCAAAGATGCAGCTGCCTTACATCTGGATTGTGTGTGTACATGCCCTTAGAGGCTGAGAAATGTGTTTGTGTTGTGGAGGCTTATGTTTAGGTTTGCCTATTTTTCTGTAACCTAGACAGAGTGACTGATATTCAAGGTTAATAAAGCGAATTCCTGCAGGTTAATAACCAGCATTTCAGCAGGTCAATAGTCTCCTGGTTCAAGAGTCCAGACCATTCAAGCACAGAATTAGCTGTGTTTATACCTATCACTGACCTAGAATAAGAAGAAAAGCTGCTTCTCTGAGTGTTTCCCACTGCACACATACTCTTGACTTGACTGCAGCTGGGAATTGTCCCTTTTCCATGAATTCATACTGTTTGGAAGTGGCTGAAGAGAAATAAAGATTCTCTGGTCTAGAGAACTCCTGAGATGGGGTTAAGCAGTTGACACCCAGGAAAATGAAGTTGGATTTTAAGCTCTCAAGTCTCAGATGTTGAACAGCTTGAGTTAACAAATCCTGACCTTGGATGGTGTGAAAATCCTGAATGTCTCTTTTTCCTCTTTGTTGTCTGAGCACATGAAAGGTTTGAAAGCCCTCTCGTTCTTCAGAGAAGGGTTATCTCATTAAGGGGGTACTAAAGGAAGTGAGGAAGTTTGGGGTTCTTTTTTTTCCTTCTTTTTTTTTTTTTTATTTTTTAGCAGGATCTCTGCTCAGCTGACTGGCCTGTTTCCAATCACCCTGCCTCCCCTTTCCTGGTAAAGACATCAGTCAGAGCTCATCCTGTCTCTGTGACAGCCTGATGCCTGCCTCATCTGCCACTGGTTTCACTTCATCCAGATCCTTCCAGTATGAGGATTGCTAAACCTTGGCATAAAGGCAGAATTGTTCCTCTTTTTCATCACTTGATGGAGAGGGACAAAGGCAGTGTTTGGAGAAGTGTAGAGGAAATTCATGCTTTAGCCTGATTGATTCCTACATCAGCACGCTGGGGAACAGCTGCCCCAGATAATGATAGTTAATGACCCTGACAGCACCTCAGTGGCTACTTAGAGCAATGGATTCCGTATGTGTACAATGAGGGATAGATTTATTGGGAAGGACGATTTATCAAAAAGCCATGTGATGCAGGGAATAGAGAAAAGCTCTTGCTGCAGACTCTGGGATAAGGATGGATCCTGTACTGCCGAGATTTATCAAGCTGGCTTCTCCCATGTCCTCATATCACTCCTGTCCCCTTCTCCAAAAGCAGGGCTGTGAGTTAAACATGGACTTATTTTTTGATGGTGCTTAGAGAGCTTAGAAACTAAAGAATGGTCTTGGATAGTGTTTTACAGTCTCCTGGACTTTTCCTGCCTGAATGCCAATGGCCAGATGTGAACTCTCTGTCTTGGCATAATGTGTGCCTTTTCACCTTCCTTGAGTTGGTTTTAGCCACGTGGTGCTGAGGGTGGTTCTCCTGCAAAGCACTTCTGAGCAGCAGAGCAACACTGGAGCTGCCAGCCTACCTGTTTGTTCTGCTGGGAAGAACTTCCTACATGGACAGTGACTGATTCAGCTTACCTGTGCATGGGGAAGCTGACCCATGCTTTGCATCATGATTTTTAAAAAATCAAGCCTCCTTAAACTAGGAGGTCAGTACCAACTTTGAAGTGCATCTCCTGCACAGGACCCACTGCACACCCTTTTCCCAAGCCCAGTGGAAACTCCCTGGATTTCGGAGCAGCAGAGGCTGATGTAAAGCAGCACTGCCCCAGGTGTACTGGTGATTCAGATGATAGCGGCTGAGAGGATGGTTCTTGGCAGCAGAGAGAACTAGCTGTGTGTGAAGGTCATTTCTGCTTGTGTTTGTAACAGTGTTAGCCTTGCCTTTGAAAGTTGCTTTCCCTCTTTCTCCTGATCTAAGTGATAATCAAATGTCACCAGCCTCTTCCGGAGCCTTGTGCTCATTGCAAGCAGCACACTGGCTATCAAAGCCTACAGCAGTCTCTTTCCACACCTGACAGACAAGAACAATTTCATTCTGGCGCTGAAAAATAGTCTTAAACGCTGGGATCTGAACTGGAAATTAAAAATGGGCCAGTTCAAAGAACATGGAGATGTGGCAGGGATCACCCCTTCATCTGGCTGCCTTTTTCCTCCCAGGGTAAGGGACTAGGCAGGACCAGCACCTCTGAAGCCTCTAAAGAGAGAAAGTTGAAGGAGGAGCTCACGAGCCCAAGTGTTGTACTGCTAGAGAGCCCAGACAGATGGGCTCTCCTTGTCTGAGCCTGTTGATCATGGACAGCTCATCTGGAAACAAGGCTGGCATGGCGAGGCACTTCCCTGCCAGGACTGATAGGAGCACAGAGGGTGGATCTGTGTCTCCAGGTGGAGTGGGGCTGGTGGCAGAGAGGGCTTTCAGAGGCACTGAGCTGTTGGCACTCTTCTGAAGAGTAACAGCTTACACACTTGGCTGCAAAATCAATTGCCACTTCGTGTGGGTGAGTGCCAGTGGTTAAATTCAGTACAGCAGTTGGTGCTTGAACTGCTGGCCTTATTCATGCTTAGAGATCCCTGTTCTCCAGGAGCTGACAGGTGTGTAAGGCTTTGCCTGCAGAAGCTCTCATCCCTTTCCTAACTGCAAAAGTTCCTCTGGTATCTAAACTGCCTTGGGAGCCTGAGCAGAGGCACCCTAAGGGGTGCCACATGGAGCCTACCTGCTGTGCTTCCCTGAAGAAAGAGCCACTTGGAAGAAATCACTTGGTTTAAGTCCTGGCAATGGTGTTTACAGTGAAGCCTTGTTCTGAGTTACGTTTAGAACCTTGTTGGCTCACCTAGCTCTATCAAGAGCAGAGATGGGGCCAGGTGAGTATGAATTGTCCATATGGGGTGGAGGAGCATCCTTCCCCAGACAGCTATTCCTTCCTTCCTTTCAGCTCACTTCCATTCAGTCTCATAAAAGTGTAGAGCTGTTACTAGCCCGAGTCTTTTACCAGTTTTGGAGCCTGTTTCCAGGTCTCCTACGAGGTTCTTGGAGCAGCGAGTCTCCCACAGAAGGCTAAACCAACTAAGCTATCAACAAATTAGAGATGTTGGTATTTTCAATTCTGCTGCTTGGACTTCAGGCTCTTTTGTTTTCCTGGAGGGTTTACCTCTGTGGTGTTGATGGATTGCTCTCTAAAAAAATCTGAATATTTAGCTATTTTTTTCCCCCCTCATTTCTTCAATTCTGATCAAATGGGTGGTGTTAGGGGTGAGCTGCTGAAGGGCATAACCCAGCAAAAGGGACTGAGCCAGGCAAGTCCCATGCACCTCTCAAAGCAGAGGGAATATGGCTTGCTGAGGCACAGCCCTGCCTCTTTTTTATTGGATAATATTGGATAATAACTGTCTAGCAGCGTCATGGGATAGGATATGGATTAGGAAAGATAACAAAAGGACAGGGCTTGGTGGAGCTCAGCAGCAAACATTGGGCTATTGTGTATTAAGCAGCTAACCCGATTAGTTGCAGCCTGTTGCAGCTCGAGATGTCCAGCTCTGTAGGTGAGGACTGTTGCCTTTAAAGACATTGGTAGCATGATTATCACTGCTGTTATTGAATAGTCTCTGCCAAGTGTTCCCAGACAGCTCCCACGTGGGACATTTGCTCTGTGTGCTGCTCTTGGTGCTGTATTGTAGTTATTAGAAAGTATTGTATTTTAATAAATAGATGTTTTATAGAGGAATAAACTTCTGGGTTTGGTTGCTGCAGGCTCAGTTGTCTGTCCCTGTAGCACAGTCAGATCATACCACATCTATTCAAGTGACTGCAGCCCTTGAGACAGAGCATTCCCAACTCTGCCCAAACGATGATCTCACAATTATATGCCCTTGAATAAAATCTCTCCCCTAGCTCTTTCCCCTGGCCAGCAAGATGAAGAGAAAGTGGACAAGAATATCCAGGAAGTCTGTGTTAAGCCCTTTTTTCTCCATCCTGTCCCCTACCAGGATGCTTGGTAGAAGACTTCTGGCAAAGGGCTCTCCAGAACATCCTGTGGAGCTGACTTTCCATATCTGCTGATTTCTCTGGTAGTTCTGCTCTCTCCACCAGCTCTTTACAGCACTGCTCTGCAGAGAACAGGCCTCAGACCATCTCGCCTTGCGAGCAGTCCCAGATAACTGTCCCTGCCATCTTTAACAGCAGAACCAGCCATGCTGGAGTTCAGTGGAGTCACTCTGCTATGTCCCTTAAGCTACTGAGACTGAGAATTAGAGAGGAGGCTGATTTAGGAAGGGGTGACAGTTATCTGAAGTCCTGTGTTTCTAGTCTCCTGCAGGGAAATTAGTCTGCCAGTGTCCTCAAGGTGGGTAGCCTCTTTTCACATCAAAAATGGAGCTTTCTGCAAACATCTTAAGGAGGGACCATTTTGATGTCTGCCCATTTCCTTCCACAGTGCAGGGTGTACAAGAGGAAGAGGGAATTGGACTGTAAATCAGGACACTGTTGCACGTCCATTCTGACAAGCTGCTTCAACAAAGTTACTTCATGTTCTTATATCCCTTTTGGAGCAGATGAAGCTGCTGCCAGAGCCCAGGGTAAATAATTCACTAAGAGAAGTGAATATATTTATGAAGAGTTAGTTAAAATGCTGTGCTTCTGTCATGCCTGCTTTTGGAATTGTTGGCTGAGGAGCTCATTTTGGTGCTGTTTGTGGGGGGCAGTGGGGTGAAGCAGTGCCTGTGTGAGGGAAAGAGCCTTGTTAGCTTCAGATGCAGATGGAGAGTGATATGCAGTCCTGGACAGGACAACTGAGATCCTGCCTGAGGAGCTGATGCTTCTGAAAAGAGCACTTTATCCATGCAGCAGGAGACACTGATGGGTCTGAGGGCTGAAGAAGGGGAGCTGGAAATGTAAGGACACATTCAGCCCTGCAAAAGGGTCTGGATGACAGTGCTCTCTCAGAGCACTCTCAGGTTTTCAGAGCAGGTGTGTGGCATGAAAAGCTGCTCTCTATTCAGAGTGTGTGTTGTTGTTGGAACAAGATCGTAAAAAACTTTGCTGGGTAGAGCCCAAAGCAGGATGGAGTTCATGTGACAAAGGCTGCAAAGCACCTGGATTTCATGGAACATGGGCACTCTGCACCCAGTGCGTTCCAGAGCACACACAGCTGTCGTTCAGGCTCATGGTGATACCAAAGTGTGTGTGATTCCCTTCTCACAGAAGAGTAAATTCTGACATGGACGGAGAAGTGACTGTCAGAGCTAATAGGCCAAGTCATCAGCACAGCTGAGAGCAGAGTGCTGCTTGCAGAGGCTTTATGGTACTTCTGCCAAAGGTGAACGGCAGAGAGAGGACAATAAACTACACGGGTAATTTTCCACCAGAAGCAAACAAGCCTTGCTGGCTGCTCTTTCCTTCCCATATGTTGAGATAAAGCATCTGTGATAAACACCCGAGTGCAGAGCCGTTTTTCTCCCTGTGAACTGTTGCTGGTGTGCAGAGGTCTGTGGGACCAGCTGAAGTGGCCTGAGATGGGGCAGCTCTGTTGCGTTCAAGGCAGGAGTTACCATGTTAGGGGAGGCTACTTGTAAATCTTTCTTATTGTGTTGTGAACCTGGGAAATGAAGCAGGGTTGTGAAGCAGGGAAATGATGCCCTTACAGCAAAGCAGCCCTGCTGAACTGCTTTTGGCTGCCAAAAAGTCCTGATGGTACCTTTTAATGAAGTTTTCCTTTGTGAAGGAAACAGGCTCTGCCTGGCCTGAGGCAGCGGTGTCCAAGTCAGCTGCAGCAGGAGCCAGTCAAACCTGGGGGAGTGGAGGAGCCTGAGATGCTTTTTCTTGCCTTCCTGTTAAGGTGTGTCACACTTCTGTGATCTTAACCTGCCCAATGTGTGGCTCTGCCTCCCCTGCTGTATGAGCAACAGTCCCCTGCCATGTGGACCCTGCCTCAGGCTTTGGGGCAGGGAGGGTAACACTCCATTAGAGGAAGGAGCCACACTGATGTTCCACAACTTTTGCTCATACCTTTCTGCTGGGAAGTAATTTCCCTCCTCTTTTCCTTCTGATGTCTCTCTCCAGAGAATTGCTGTCTTCTATGAGCATATCCATCTTGCTTCCCCACAGTCTCTGCACTCATAAATCCTTCATCTTCCTAGAGATGGTGTTTTAGGCTCTGTCGTTGTCAAATTTGATCCTTAACTACTCCAGCTCCCACATCTGATGGAGCAAACCTGGTTTTCATGTTACCTCTTTACCGTCAATTCATATAGAAACCCCCTTTGAAGGTTGTAGAAATTTATCAGCTGCTGCTCTGGAGTTTACAGAGAGCCAGAGGTCATGAACAAGTGGCAGGATATAGCTTTTGCAAGAGAAACTGGCTAAATGAGTTTTAAATTTAAAAATCAATGTTTTAATTTCAGATACTTTGTTCTGCCAGCATGGTGAACTCCAACAATGCTTTAATGCTTTAAATGCCACAGCATCCATAATGCCTGGCAGTTCCAGAGTTACAGTGGGCTCTTCAGCTTCCTGAAAACACTGTTGGAAAGTAGCTGGCTCTGAGGGAGGGCACCAGCATCCTAGAAAGAAATCAGCAGAGAAGTAGACAACACAAGTGTCAGGAAGGAATGCAGGAGGTAGAACTGTCTTGATGTGCTGCTGGGCTGTTCAGTGTATACAGAGCAGATGTTCTTACGTTTATGCCCTTTCTCCTGGAAGAGCTGTCTAACACTAAAGTAAATGAGATCTGTTCCTCTGTTTAAGAGTGGCCTGCTGTGTTTTGGCTTGACAGAGGGTCAAGGTTAAGGTGAGGAAAGATCTTTCTCCTTCCAAAGAGTGGGCACAAGAAGCTCCTGAAAACGTCTTCCTCTTGGAATCCATCATGCCAGCTAATGTATGAAAAAGGGAAGCAAGTGGCACGCCTTGGGAAAGAGTGATTCATTATCATTATTTCCTAGCATATTGATTCCCTGCTTCAACAGGGAAGCTCTGTCACGCCGTCAGCCGGCACTGACGGATGGTCCTGCCACAAACGTGTCGGCAGCGCAGCGTGGCACCGGCTCAGACTAATGGCTGGGGGGTAGGGGAGCAGCCAGGCACAGGGTGGCTGCACACCACCACCTCTCTGGGTCCCTGGAAGGCACAGCATGCAAGTACAGTGATGTTCTCTCCAGGCTTTCCATGTGGAAGTTGGAATGAGAATAGGGACAGGGCTGGAGAAGATGTGAACATCTCAAAAGTATAGTGCCTTCCAGGGGTGCAAGGCAGGGTTAAGCCAGAAGTCCATTCTGAGCATCAGTTCTTCCAGGAACCTACTATGATGGGGGAAAACAAATGTGTTTTAGCCTTGGACTTATTGTTTTCTTTTCTGCAATTGCCTTTCTGCAGAGAGATGAAGCTCGTATACAAACAGCATTTTTCATTTATGAAGGTGTTTTCTCTGACTCTGCAAAAATATCCTTAAACTCAGAATGGCCAAATTATCTTCACTGCTTCTCTGCAGCTCTGTTATGCTTCTATCAAAGTGCACAAAAATGTATTTCTTAATATCCCCAGACTCCCATACTTCCCAAACTGTACTTCTTTGGATGTCTGCTCATCCATATTCATCCTTATTTCACCTGCAAGAACCAGACCAGAACTGCCCTGTCTCTGAATAAACATCTGAGTCAAGCCAGAGAGACAGCAGTAGCTGTCTGCAAGGTCTGCTTTGAGAAGAGCCAATGTTTGCTCCTCAAAGAGTGAGGGGAGCAAAGACAGTCTGCAGGGGAGGCAACTGGATGGTTGGGATGAGATTCACCACAACTTTTCCTTCATGGTGTAGCCCTTCTTTTTTTTTTTTTTCCACAGGCTCACTTACATCCTACACTAAAAACGATGCTCAAACATCTAGAGGAGAGAGAATGAGACAAGAAATGTCCTCTGTGCCTTGCTGACTGCCAAGTCTGTGATGTGGGGGTTTGGAGTGGGTCTGACACTGTGGAGAAATCAGGACAAGCAAAATCCTCAATTGCTTTTTAAGCATTTATATGAAACAAGGTTTAACGCAAAGTTTTCCTGTAACCAACTAACAAATCCATGGTGTCATTGCTGTCCACCTGGCTCTGGGTGCTGTTGGTTGTGGTGTCTGAAGGTGTCTCATCCCTGGAGCATGTTGGTTGTATCCTCTCTCCTGTGTAGAGAAGAACGGATCAAGGGATTTTTTTTATGAACCCCTGTCTGACTTCACCTTGTGGTGAAGGAACACTGTTGGACAGTTGATGTGGCAGCTGTAGGTGACATGAAATAGTGTTGTGTGACTCTGCCTGTCCGAGGTAGAGCGAGAGCTCTGTGTGTGCCTCAGGATCCTGTGCTGCCTCTTTTCTGCTTAAAGCTGCCTGTCAGTCAGTCTGTCATCTTCTTTTCATCTTGACTTATCATCCAAACCATATCTAGGTTTCAGAGTGTCATTTTTGGGCTTGCCTCCTCCCAGGGACAGAGAGATAAATCTGACATGCAAATGTTTTAGCTCTCCGGTTGCAGAAGTGAGAAACTCTTCTGCCGCAGGGAGTGAGAGAAAACCACCACTGGGGCAGGGTTGGTGATGTCCTCTCTCGGGCTAGAATTGTGCAGAGGAGGTTTCCAGTTTACCCAGTACCATTTCTCTCAGGGATCTTGTATCTGCAGAGCACCATTGCTCAGGCAAGGGAAGCAGAGCTTGCCTCGTTGGAAACAGAACTAGTTTAGAATTCAGTATTGCATCATCAAGCAGGGAAATTTCAATAAGTTTAATTTCTGAAGTGAGTATTTAAGGAAAAACAAAAGTGTTAAATTCTAGTTGCTTAAGCCAGAGACTTCTATCTATCATTTAGGGAATGCACAAGAATTCTGTTCCTTCAGTGCCCCCTGCCAGAAAAGCACATGTCAAGGCAGAGGAGATGAGAGATGGTCCAACGATGAGGTGCCCACCTGGAAGTTCCCATGAACTGTTCCTGTTGGCACTGGTGTGGAAAGTAGGACTTTGAGCCAATGGTGAGAGTGGTTTTGGGGGGTTGAAATAGGTCACTCATCACTCCCCTGAGCACAGCACAAGATTTCATGCCTGATGTGCTAGGGGAGAGGTATGAGGCTTCTGAGTCATATCTAGTCCAGATACAGGACCAGGTCAGGATTGGACCACTGAGCCTAACCACTTCTCTCAAGCAAGAGAGAAAGGAACAGTCTCAGCCTGTTTCCAGAGCTGCCCTACCTGCTTTGTCTTACTGCTCAGGGCATCTTCTCCTTTTCCTTGTAGCCTGTGCGGCCCCGGGGAGCACAGCCATGTCACATCACCTGGAACACAGCTCTTTCTGGCTTTCTTGCTGAGCATTTACAGCTGGCAAGAGTCTCGCCCTGGGAGACATGGGGGAGGCACAACAACTGTACCCGTGTTCGCAGTGCCCCTCACTCTCTGGCTTGAGTGAAGGCACTGGGAATTGCACATCCCCAGAGCAATGAGCTGTTGCCTTCCACAGCCCTCTGTGATTGCTCTTGGGGGACTAAATAGAGCCCAGCACTCCCAAAGCAGCCTGGCCTCGCAGTGCTGTGAAGGAATGGATCTGCTGCCATCGGTCCAGTGTTTGTGGAGGGCTGTTGGATGTACCCTGTCACTGGGAAGCAGTTGGAAGTGAGAGGTTTCCTGAGGCAGCACGAGATGAAATGTGGCGTGCGGCTTGGAGCTGGTGTTTGCTGCAGGAGGAAGAGGATTACTGAGAGGAGAAACTGGGTTTTGGAGAGCGCTGGGGGTGTGCGTGAGGCAATGTTCTGTAAGGTTAATCTGGTCATGCTGGGCACAGAAGAGGCAGTGTTCACTAACTGGTCAGTAACTGTCTTCCCTAGTCCCATCCCTGGCATAGTTTCCCACCTCCAGCTGCCTGTATCAGAGAGAGCAGGACTGGGCATGGAGCAAACTGGTGTCCTTGTCACCCCATGGTGAGCCTGCCCAGCTCCCAGCTTGGACTGTGCACTGCTCTGTTTAAATCCTCTGTATTTATATTTATGACGTTCAAAGTTGTCTGTAATAGTAGTCTCAGCATTTTGTTGTTTTTTCATTACCTGATAATTCACAGCTCTGTTCCCTCACAGAGTGCAGAGACAGCTCTATGCAAGCCACAGTGGCCCATCCATTGCCAGCACCAGACTGTAAATCTCACTGCTTGCTGCCCTGCCAGGCAGGTCCTTTTTTCCCCCTGTTGCTTGTTAACTCCAGTAGCTGATGATCATCTTTCCCAGGTTGATGCAATTTTTGTGACACCAGAATTAGTTTTCTGTGGTTTTATGTGCCATAGTAGGAATGAGAGCCTCACAGTAACTGCTGCTGGCTCAAATTTCCACCCTCAGAGTAAATAAGGGCATTAGCCCGATCCCCTCAATTCATTTTGTCCCTGGCATGTTGCTGTTTGTGATAAGCTTTGTAAAATGTTGTTAGTCTTTTCCCCAACATAAATGAAGGGTAGACGAGCAGACTTTGTGCCTAGAAGTCATGAATTTTAATAGCAGTCTTTCAGTGCTGCTTTAGTCTCTTCCAGACTGGCTTCTCCACCCTGGGATTAGCTACAGACAGCCTGTTCCTCCTGTCCAGGAAATGGCTGGCTAGTTCTTGCTCTATCATGCTCGACAGATCACAGGGACAGGAAAACTTGGTAGTAGCTGTTGCTCCTGTGCACATAGGGGAGGTCTTGGAAACATAAGTCCAGTTGCAAATGTGTAGAAATATTCTTGGGGTTGACTGGAGCCAGGTTTTATCTTGTCTTTCTGTAGAGGTCAAAGCTCAAACATCTCTTAAGCCATTTTAAATTGTAATATTTAGGCAGTGTGTGTGTGGCAGAAGCATCCATGGACTGAGACCCTTGAGGGTGATGGGCTCAGCAGCTGTGTTAACCTTACACTTCTGAAGGGCTGGGGACAGCTGTATGCTCCTGGTGATGGGAGGGCAAGTCCCTGTGGGAAGGAGACTGGAGGGAGATGCCTGTTCCCTTATCTGCTGACTGGCACTGATAGCAAATCACTATTAATTCCTGTGCACCTTGCCTTTGATGTACCACCCTCAGATAACTTGGTACATCAAAGAGATAAGGAGGAGAGAGATCTGGTGCCAACACTGATGATGTGATGGGAGGAGGGTCATGAGGAGTTTGGGCCTGGGCTTGACCTGAACCCTTCTCTCTCTCCAGCTTTCATCCTCATGATTATCCTGGCCCTCATCCGCATCAGCAGAGGCCAAGCTGAAGGTCACCCGTCCATGGCCCAGCTGTCAGGCATCCGCAATCTCTTTGGGGTGTGCGTCTACTCCTTCATGTGCCAGCACTCCCTGCCATCCCTCATCACACCCATCTCCAAGAAGAAGCATGTCAACAAGCTGGTGCTGCTCGATTACATCCTGATCCTGGCTTTCTACAGCCTCCTGTCCTTCACTGCCATTTACTGCTTCCGCAACGACACCCTCATGGACATGTACACACTCAACTTCACCAACTGCGAGATCATCAACGTTGCCTTCATTCGGTACTTCCTGGGCCTCTTCCCCGTCTTCACCATCAGCACCAACTTCCCCATCATCGCAGTGACCCTGCGCAACAACTGGAAGACCCTTTTCCATAGAGAAGGGGGGACCTACCCATGGGTGGTGGACAGGATTGTCTTTCCTGCCATCACACTGATTCCCCCAGTGCTGGTGGCTTTCTGCACCCACGATCTGGAGTCCTTGGTGGGGATCACGGGAGCCTATGCTGGGAACGGGATCCAGTATCTCATTCCAGCTTTCCTCGCATACTGCAGTCGGAAGGACACTCAGCTGGTCTTTGGCAGTGGGACAGTGAACAAGCACCTCTCCCCTTTCCGGCACACCTTCTGGATTGTGTTTGTGCTCATCTGGGGCTTTTCTTGCTTTGTGTTCGTGACTGCAAACATTGTCCTGAGCGAGTCAAAGCTCTGATGGGGGATACCAGCACAATCCCTCCAGGGCTCCAGAGACTCCAGCATTTCAGCTCCCCCTCTGGGACTGTGCAATGGGGGGGAGGCAGCATGAAGGGAAGTTTCCAGGCCATTGGCTTGGTAAAACGGGTCAGACCTGAACACAGACTTTCTTCACTCCATTTTGGGTGTGGATGGAGTGGATTCAGCCTTGTTACAGTCCTGGTTCTCAGACAAAGCCCTGGGGCTGAGCCCTTGGCGGCCCACACCATTACCCAGTGTCCAGCCATTTCTGCCTTTGGCTCTGTTGGAGCAGCACCTTCTCTGTCCCATAGTGGCTCTCTATGTGCTGCAGGTTCTGGCACACAGGAGAGCAGACAGCCTTGGCTGCTCATTAATCAGCTAAATGTTCCCTCTCCCAAAGGCAGGGATGTGCTGTGCAGAATCCCACAGGAGTTTGGGAGAACTGAGTCTCCTTTTTGATGAGACTCCTTCAAACCAACCTCCTGTACCAGCTGAAGGAAGAAATGAGGGTTGGAATAGACCTAATTCAGAAGGAAATCATTTTGAGTGGTTACATTTTCATTTTCTAGAGTCATAAATCTGTTTGTGCACCGTGGATTGCCTGGGATCTGGGATGTTTTGCTTAGAGCTGGATTTCTCCAGCCCAGGAGTTTACATTGACACTTCCATCCTGTTCTCCTGTGCTGTGGTAGCCCAGTTGGACAGAGCAATGTCCCTCTGCATGCAGGGATACAGCTCTTCCCTCTGGAAAGGAAATCAGTCTTGCTTCCCTCACATAGCTCAGAGGTTTCTGCTGGCAGAGCCCTTCACCCTTCCACCTTTGCATGGGGCTGGTACAATCAGCCAGGCCTGACTCCAGCGGTCGGGATCGGGGATGGGCTGGGGAAGTGCTAATTACCCAGTCTCGACACGCGTGAGGCCCGCGGAGCTCCGGCTGTGCACAGTGATGCGTTCCCGGCTCCCGCGCTGGGTAATTAGCCCTGAAACAAGGTGGGTGTTAACTCAGGGGAATGAGCTGGTGCCAGGAGGAGGCGGCCGTGCCCTGGCTCAGCCCTGCCTGCAGCAGCAGAGCTCCCGAAGCAGGGGAGGAAAAACTGAAACAGTGCTGGAACTGGGCTGTAATCCACCCTCTGCTCCTTCTGCGCAGGGTTAATACGGGCTTTGGGCTGCTCCTGCCTTGCTTCCATCAGAATTGGGCTGCTCTTACCTGGGGCATCTCTAAGTGAGTTTCTGCTTTTAAGGTGACTGTGGTCACTCTTACACCACACAGTGACAAACAGCACCTGGTCCTGAGCTCTGAGGCCCTTGGGCACAGATCATACGGGGTTTCCTGACAAAAGGAAGAAATTTAAAAGTTTTCACCTGAACTGTTTTAACCCCCCCCATTGTCAAAGCCGGTTCAAAGCCAGGTGCATGTCAGATCCTCCTGCCCTCTGCACTTGCTGCAGTATTAAATGTCACTGCTCACTAAAGCAAGCTTTGAACTGCAGCTCTTTTTAATCAAGCTCTGTTTTCAAGTAGGGCTTTCTGGTTTCCATATGACCTGAAGTGCTCCTCCTGGGGGAATATGCAAGTACCTGGAGCTGTATAAAACCACTTCATGGCTTTTAAAGCAAAACCCTCCACCTCTCAAGCCTCAGCACTGCCACTGTGTCCTTGCTGAGCTGCCTCGAGAGGATCTGAGGAGACTGTTTGTCTTCTCTCCAGCTTGATCCTAAACAGGCATTGGCAGCCCTTGCTAGTGAGTTTAAACATCCCCAAGTGCTCCTGGGAAGCTGGGCATCCTCAGTACCAAATTAAGAAGGTATTTTACAGGTATCTTTGCTGGTGTTTCTTATAGGAAGCAGTAGGTTGGAGGGCAGATTCATGGGATAGCTGAGCTGGGAGCCACCTGCGAGGCAGCTGGGAGCTGGGCAGAGCCAGAGAGAGGAATTTAGTGTGGGATGAAATAAGCCTTTGGAAGCTGGAGAGGCTGAGGGGGCTGCTCCTCTGCATGAGTGTGCAGGTGTGGGTTCATAGAGGGGGATGAGGGCTCTCTCTGCCCTAGGCTGCCTGTACTTTGCAAGGCCCTTGGATAAGCCCCAGACCTCCACATGCCCGTTTCAGTCTCTTGCCTTCACATTTCATTGCAGCCAGATAACAGGGCTGTTTTCTGTTATTTCATGTCCTCTCACCCTCCCTTCCCATCTCAGGGCTGCCCCACTGGCCCTGCTGGGATAGGGGAAGAAGAGAGCCCAGCCTGGTACCCCCTCCTCTTCTCTGCCATCTCTTACATTTAATGATGTGCCTTCTTTTCCCTGGCCCTCGTGTCCCCCTCTCCTCCTCAACACAGTGTGTGACAGTGACTTCTGAGGGGCTGTACCTCCAGGAGCTGTACCCTGGCCCCAGCCTTTGCCATGGTACCTTACTGGGAAGGACTCTTCTCCCCAAGGAGCACAAGTGCTTCTCAAATAAATAACCACGAATTCCCAGACACCCGCTGTCCTTGCACAGCAGCAAAACAAATATATCCAAGGAATTGGGGTGATTAACAGAAAGAAGCTCTATGGCAGAGAACATTTTTCATATAAAACATGACATAGCAATGCCTTAAAAATCACTGGAGGAAACGGGAAGGAGATGGCTCAGCGCAGCCAGCGCTGGCTGGGGGGATGCTGGGTGACTCCTGGGTGCAGACCTCGAGCTCCCTCCTCTCACCCATCACGAATTGAGTCTATTTTTATTTGGCCATTATCAGCACTAACAATTCATTATTACAGATTCACACGTGATGCTTGTCCTGACTGTAATTAGTTTTCAAAAAAAAGGGATTAAAACCAATAAAATGCACATTATACATCTGGTTTAGTCTGACTTCTTTTTCCATCCCCTTCCTCCTCGTGTGCAGGCACAGAGCAGCTATTCCTGGCGGGAACGGCTGTGACGGATGGGGCTGCAGGCCAAGGAGAAATGGCAAGCGGAGAGGCTAATGGAGACCCTCACCTCTTCTTCTCTATTAGCCTCTTGCAACTCTGGGTGGTAGCTGCAAACTCAATTAAAACATCTGTACTTTCCCCTTCTCAATTACGGCTCCTTACACTTAAAACCAAACAAATTGAATTGCTCCGCTGCCTCGGGCTGCAAAAGCAGTTTCTGCCAACGAATTTATTATCACCATAAAGCGCAGCTTGATTTATGTTAAAATATTAAAGCAGATCTTTACGATGGAAATAAACACTTTCTGCTGTGATTCTCTCGAAGGACCTCACAAGCAGCGGCAGATTTTGGGGCTTGGGCCATAAATCTGAGGCCAAACTGGCATCGAGGATGGATTCAGTCTATTGCAGCACTTAGAAGAGCAATGGCCAGGGAAAGAAAAGGAAAAACTTTGAGCTCAAGAGGCAGGTTTAGACAAGCCTTAGACAAGCTTGACTGTCACCAAGGAGTGCGTGTCCCTGAGGGGATTCAGCTGTTTGAAGGTTCGAAAAAAGTGCTCTATGTTTTTTCCCCTGGATGGATTTGGGCAGCAGCCCTTGACCCCAGGAGCTGCTGATGGTTTGAGGAAAGGCACCTGCTGCAGGGGCTTGGCCAGGGAAGGTTTCATGCCATGGCTTTGCCCTGGCAGGAGTCAGGAACCAGGAGGTGGCTGTGCCTGCTGCTCCCCCAGGCATTCTTGAACACACACAAGACAGTTGCCTTGCTGTCCCTGTGCTGGCATCAGCACCTTCCCAGCCTTGAATCTCTTCTGGTTTGTGATTTAACCAGCTCCCCCTGCCCTGACTGTCTCCCCATAGCAGCACCAGCACGTCCTTGCCCTTGGAACCTCTTCCCAGTGGCTGACCTGTGCTGGCCTGCCTTGTTCCCCCTCTCCTCAGCAGGATGGATCTCATGATGCCGAACAATGGGAGCAGTGAAAATAATACCTGCCATGATGATGTCGGAGCTGGCAGAGGCGGGGAGTGGGTTTGAGGGATGCTGCCTGCCCCCCATAGTGGGACTGAGTCCTGGAGGTGGGTGGCCAGCAGTGATCCAGCCGTATTTCTTCCTGCACAGCAGCCCACAGCATCCCGGGGCATCCCGGGTGCCAGAGCCGGCTGAATTAAAAAGTGATTGATTAGACAATTTCACCAAAAAGAAATAATATCCCTCAGAGGCTGTTAAGCACTAAACTACCCAACCCCTCTTTGGAAAGCCCAGCCAGAGGGTGCTTCCAGGCTGCTGCTTCCCTGAAGGTTTGTCCCTGGTGCACCCAGGGGAGAGGGGATGCTGCAGGAGCAGCTCAGCCCTTCCTTGGTCCTGGGAGGATCACAGATCCCACCTGCTCTGAGCTGCTCATGCCCCAGTCACCTCCTCTCCCAGGCTAGAGCCTGGCACTGGGAATGGGAGAAAACCTGTGCTTTTCCATCCCAATTAGCATGTAAAGATGATTATGCAAATGCCACCATGGTGGCAGGGGACCTGGGCATTCACATGGGGCACCAGGACAGCCCAGGCCTTACACTCATGCTGGCACCCAACCCTGGGGCCACCTCCCCTGGGAGCACCCCAAACGCCCTGTCTCTCACTGTCCTCAGCCTCCTGCAGCAAAGCCCTTCAATAAAACATGAAGTAGATCCATTTGGCCTCTGCTGAGTCACCAGGGACATCACTAATTAATTTAAAACGTGGGTTGGGGATTTTTGATATTTCCTTTTTGATCTTCCCTTTTCTGCTTCCTTTTGCTCTCACAGCCCCAACCCCAGCTCGTTTGGCTGCAGCTCTGTGTGCTGGTTTCCTTGGGCCAGAAAGCCACAATTTGGGGGAAAGTTCTCAAGGCCACATTGGAATCTCCTGGGGACGAACCTGTCACCTCCGAGGGCATCTGGGGCACTCACTCAGGGACAGCTTCCCAAGGCAAATGGGTGCCATCTCCTGGGGCAGCCTGGCTGCATCCCCTCGCCTTCCCCTGGGTTTATTTATTTATGGTCTTTATTTATACACCAGCACCTCCCTCCCTCGCCAGGAGGCTTGGAGGGGCTGCCAAAGCAATTAAGAGACAATTGCAATGATAAATAAGTAAAGGGAATTAAAGCGCCGGCACCAGTGTGTGATGGCAGCCAGGCTGGGGAAGGGAGGACTGTCTGGATTTAACCCCAGACAGATGGGTGGATGGATTGATGGACAGATGGATGGACATACAGACACTACCAATGCTTTTGAGCCTGAAATACATGTGTCCTGGTCCTTCCTGTCCTTCCTGGGGCTTTGCAGCCATCCCCAAAGCAGGGCTGGGTGTCCCAGAGCATCCCCTGCCATCGTCCCCTCCCTGTTACTGGCCTCGGCTGTTCGGTGTTTGCCAGCAACTCCAACAGCTGTTTTGAAATGGAAAAAACATTGAGCTTTAGAACAGCTTCTTGGGGAGATGTTCATGGATGCCTAACCAGGTGGGAAGAGGAGCTGAGGGTTGACATCTCCCTGAGCCAGCCTTCCACGGGCAGCTTTCTATAGTCCTGGCGCTGCTCTGGGATGAGGCTGGCACCGCCTGGCAAAGCCCTGGCTGCTGCCTGGGGCCCCGGAGGCCTCAGTTCCCACTTTCCACAGCCCTTCGCCCCTGCTCAGTGGTGCCTTTGAGTCACAGCCGCCTCTGCCCAGCAGGGAAAGGACCGTGTCAGATGTACATCAAGAGAAGAATTAAACTCGGCTCATCTATCACACCTGATTTATGGCTCCATCAGCCCTTGGAAGGTGGGAGGATTTTTTCCCTTTCTCATTCTCCACAGCACACCTTCCCGGGGCTGCTGTGCCGAGCCAGAGATCCCTGCCGGGCTGCTGTTTTCAGCCGTGGCAGCATCATTCACTGATACGAGCCCACAGCCACCAGTGCTCAGCACCCCAAAACCTGGGGAGCAGGAACTCCAGCTACAGTGCTCGGCTCCAGCCTCGGCACAGGGTGACGGCTCCTAATTATCCCTCAGCGCATTTTAACTTTAAAGAGTTGCCATTTTCCTTTGCCTGTCTGCCGCCTGTGGGACGAGGCTGTCACACAGCTCAGCAACAACGGGACACGAACGGGGAGGGGGTGCACAGGACCACGAACATCCTCATGATGCCAAGGGCAGCCCCGGGCTCAGCATCGGAGGATGGAAGAAACGTCCCCAGTCAGCTGAAAATGTCTCTTTAATGACCTGAACATGGCGTTTCGAGTCCCTTTGAATGAAACGAAACGTGACGGCAACACGGCGGCAATGAGTTTGGCGTCCCCGATGCCAGCGCTGCCTGTGAGGAGAGCCCGAGCCAGCGTGTACCAGCCCGTGCCAGGCTCCTCTAACCCCACTCAAAGCGCACGGGACCCGCCGAGCTGCTTCGCTTGGAGCATCCCGCTGCCCACGGTGCAGGACTCCGGGAGGCTGGAGCCCGGCCGGGAGCCGCTGGCTGGCCCATGGGGACACCCGGGCAAAGGGCAGGCAGAGGGGTGCGGACACCCCCCGACCCCCCCATCACACCTCCGACTCCAGGCTGGAGACCCGCCGCCAGGACCCGCCGGCGCAGGGACTCGTCACCCCGCGGGCCACCAGCGGGTCCCTCCTCTCCGTCCCCACCGCCCGCAGCAAGGCCAGATCCCCGCGCCTCCCGCAGTCTCTGCAGCCGCTGTCCCAGCGCCCGGACCCCCGGC
>WEIV01023921.1:469258-482781 GCA_013390005.1 Calyptomena viridis
TGGCACCGCAGCGCCGCAGCCCCCCGGGACGCCGCTTCTCGCCCCGCTCCCCGGGCGCCCTGGCCGAGCTCGCCCACCGGCTCAACTTCTCCCGCTCCATCACCTCCGGCCGTGCCAGCTCGCCCCTGGCCCTGCAAGTCCTGGTGACTTTCGGGAAGGCTCCGCGAGAGCAGGATGGAGGCAGGAAGGGGCTGCCCACCTCCCGCTTCTTCTCTGCTGCCGAGAGCAACCGGGGCAGAGTCCCCGAGCCCCCGTGTCCCCCATCCCCCTGGAGCACGGGGTTGTTTAGCAGTCGGTCCCCCCGCCCTGACGACCGCTTGTGCTCCCTGTAGATGTCCGGTGCTGGGACGTCCCTGGGGGACGTGGGGGGCGGGAGGGGAGCCCCGACATGGTTCCCCACAAGCACCTGCTCCCCATAATCCTCCCCTGGGGAAGTCTTCACCAAGAGGTGGCCGAAACCCGTGAGAGCTTCATCCCCTGCACAGCCACCCCGAAACTTCACGGGGTGTAGCAGGCGGGGGTGCTCGTTTGTCCCTCTCCAGTTCTCCTCCCCGTGCAGCCGGGAGTCCACGGGGATGGGCTGGGGCAGTGGTAGCCCCAGGGGACCACCCTTGGGAGCGCAGGCTCTCCCCAGCCTCTCAGAGGGGTGCAGGCCAGAGGAGGGGGCCCTGTGTGCACCAGTGCTGTTCTGCACCACGAGCTGGGGTGTCCTCAGGGAGAAGGTGGTCTGGAGTCGCTCGCTGTGGTTGCTCCAGTCCTCGATGGTGCGGGTGGCCTGCTCCAGGGAGCCACCCACGCTGGCTGTTGTCACCATCTCCTTGGCCGCCTGCAGCATCTTCAGCACGTTGGCCTGGGCTGAGTTGGCGGTGATGTCGGGTGTGTGCGCCCGCCCAGGGCTTGCCAGGGTCTGCACCCCATTGAAGCAGCTGTAGATGCCCTGCAGGGAGAAGTTGGGAGACCTCCACCATCAGTAGGCTCAGTGGGGTCCTGCCTATATGAGCCCACCCTGCTGAGCTGAGTTCATGCTGCTGAGGATGAGGCACCTCCCCAGCACTGTCCCCTCCCCAGCATCCCCAGCACTGCCACAGGATGGGTGGCACCATACTCCATCACCTCTTTCGCCAGGGATGCTAATACAGGTGTGGGATCATTTCCAGGGCTAAGGCCTTCCTGGAAAAGCTGGGGAAAAGCTGGCTTTTCTCCCCAAAAGCTCTCATCAGCATGAACATCTCCAGTCCCTGCCATGTGGCCCACTGAACTGTGTCCATCCCCATGACACCGTGTGGGGCCCTGTGGACCCCCTGAGAGCCCCTGGCAGCATCCCTCACCCTGCTGATGGCCAGGAGGAAGTCAAGCTTGTGGGACTTGGGGACGGAGTGACGCAGCTTCCAGTAGACGAGGTGCTCCCAGGCAAAGACCAGCAGGCTCAGCCCCATGGCCACCAGCAGCATGTAGAAAACCCCAGCCATGTTGTCGATATCCAGCTTGCTGCTCATCACCTCGTTCTTCTCATTCTGACAGATCCCTGATAGCCAAACTGTCTCCAGCTTCTGGGTCTCACCTGGGGCCAGACAACACAGCAGTGCAGGGTGTGAGAATTCACCCACAGGACATCCCAAGCACATCCCTTGCTCATCCCCACCCCACTATGGCTAGAGGAGAAAGAGACCCCTGAGCCCCTGGAGCTGTAACTGCCTGGTCCTTGCTGCTGCCCTTGGTCTGAGCATCCCACCAATCACTTGTCCTCTCCTGATTTTGTCCCCCATCCATGTGCCAGCCAGCCGTGCTTGCTGTTCTCTTCTTAGGCTTGTCCTCCTGACACTCAGATTTTGTGCATGGCCATCTCCAAGATTTTACAACCCCAGAGGGCATGAACCCCCAGCATCCAGCTGGAAAGGTGTTGCTGGATTTAAAATCCCCTGAAAGGAGCTGGTGGAGAAGCCCCTCAGTGGCATCCTGTGAAGAGCCATGGAGGCTGCACAGGGTTTGGGAACCAAAGCTGTGGTCCCCTGGATTAATTTTCAGGGCAGGGTGGGGTGAGGATGGGGACAGGGCTAACAAGAAGCTTGCCCAGGCACCCACCGTCTCCCAGGAACTGGAGCAGGGCCAGGTCGATGGCCCGCTTCCAGCGCGAGTCCTTCTGCAGGGCGATGCCGTAGCCCGTGGTGGCAAACACCTTCCCGCTGCCGATGGTCACCAGCTTGCAGCCCTCATCCTTGCCCGCCATGTAGTTCAGAACTGCTGCGTCGTAGATGAAGGCATCCAGCTTCCTGCCCCACCAACAGGAGGGAGGGTGAGAGAGGGTCTGAAACTCCTTTTTTGTAGGGAGCTCTACCCCTTCCAGTAGCCCACCTGGGAAAGGTTCTGCCTGCCTTGGGGGACCCTACCCCATCTTGGAGAGCTGTAACCACACCTGGGGGGAAAGTACCCACCCTGGGGGGCTGTATCACTTTTGGGGGAGCCACATCCCATCTGAGGTCAGCTGCATCCCTTTTGAGGGGAGCTGTATGAAGCCACATCCCATGTTCAATGAGTTGTATTCTGTTTGGGGGTCTCTTATGTCCTTATGCACATCTTATGCAGGGAAGCTGCAGAGAGCCATATCCCATCTGGGAGAGCCTGGGGGTCCCACAGTTCACTTGTGGGAGTGCTGTACCCAAGTTAAGTAATCCCTACCCCATCTGGGAGGTCCTGTTCTCCGTTCCAGGGAGCTATAGTTTATTTGAGGGTGCTGTATCCCATCTGGAGGAGCTGTACCCCAGCTCTGGGAGCCATACCCCATTTGGGGGAGCCATATCCCATTTGGGGGAACCATACCCCATTTTGAGGCTGGTGAGGGCATCCTCCACAGAGCGCTGGTTGTACTTCACCATGTGGGTGTGCATGTCGGGGTAGTTGCTGCGGATATTCCTCTCAGTGCTGCCATTGGGGACGGTGCCGAAGCGGAAAGGGGGGTACTGCTCCTGTGGCTTCTGGAACTGCAACAGGGAGCCCCAGGGAGTGGCATCACATGGCATCCATGTCCCTGCCATGTCCCCTTTCCCCACAACCAGACCTCAACCCACTCACTCATGCCCAGGCAGCTGGCAGTGATGTGTAGTAACCACCACCCAAAAAAGGTTATTATTGTTAGAGATACTTTGGGATCCCCAGTCATCAGCCCTACCTTCCTGTCACTCAGCCCTGACACGGTGTCAATGTACTGCTCCTGGATCATGAAGGCAGCCAGGTTGGCTGTGTAGCTGGCGAGGAAGATGACGGCGAAGAAGGCCCAGATGAGCACCATGATCTTGCTGGTGGTGCCCTTGGGGTTCTCGATGGGCACCGAGTTGTTGAAGACCAGAGCCCACAGCAGCCACACTGACTTGCCGATGGTGAAGGAAGGACCTCCTGGCCCTATGGTGGCAGGGACAGAGGGGACAGCCATCAGCCCAGCTGGAGACATGTCCCCCCACCCAGCTCCCACCTCCCCAACTCACTCTTGCCACTGGTGAGGTTCTGGTTGTAGCCAACCGGGCTGAAATACTCGAACACGAAGACAGTGACGGCCACCACAGTGAGGCACATGACGAACATCATGACCCACACGGCTGGGCTGTAAGGCTCTGCAAGGCAAGTGGGGCTCTGTCAGCCCCCTGGGACTCCCCTTGCCCTCCTGAGGATTCCTCAGATTCCCTGATGGATGGGACTTATCCTCCTGAATATTGCCCCACTTTGAAGATGAGACAGGGGGCTGGCTGCACTGTGGCCAAGTGGGTCCGCAGGGAATCAGGAGGGAAAGGGGATGCTGCAGGATGGGGGGTTGCAGCTGTGCTTTTTTGCCTAGTCAACATCAGAAAATGGGAACAAAAAGGGAATGTTAACAAAATGCTGCCCATCTCCAGCATCACTGCCAGAAGGGTTTCCTGCACAGGTTCTCCCCTGTGGTGGCTCTGGCCACAGGACTATGCCCCCAGCTCTGCTCAGCCCCTAGGAGAGCCTTCCATGAGCTGGGGTGGGCAATGAGCCACTTCCTGCCCAGGATGATCCGGGATGGAGCAGCAGAGGCTGTGGGGATGCATCCGAGCCGTCAACATGCGGCTGCCCAGGTCCATTTGTCAGTGTGTCCTTCGCTGTCAGGGAGGAGAGACCTCCCCTGATGGGGATGCAGCTCATTAGTGCAGAAGTAGGAGACACAGGGACTGCAGACCCTGGCCCTGCCAAACCAGGACGGGATGCTCCATCTGACCCCAGGGCTGGTGAAGGTGACCCTGCTTCAGGGGGACATCAGGCTCCATCAGTGCATGGGGGGACAGAAGGGGGAAGATATGCCCAGGCTGGCAGTGTCCCACTTCCCACGGCAACCCTGGCACCTGCACCCACCCGCACCTTCCCCACACAAGAGCCCAGCTCCAGCTCATCTGGGACATCGCTGCTGTGCCCTTGCTGAGAGCCTTAAGCCCTGCCCAAGCTCTCAGGCTGAATTTTGTGATGACCTTGGCCAGTCTCCTCCCCTTCCTAGGCTGCAGCTTTGCTGGTTTAAAACTCATTAAATAAAACTTTTAGCCACCAGTGGTTTCCCGTACCTGGCTTAGCCACTGGCTCTGGTGACCATGGCAGACATGGGGTCCCCAGAGCAGAGCTCCAGGGTAGCAAATCCCTCCACGTCCCCATCCTCCCTCCTTCACACGAAAAATGAAGAGGAGAAAACCAATGAGCCCAGCCTCCCATCTCCCAGCCTCCATCTCCATAATAAAAGGATTATTCAGGCAGGGAAGGAGGAAGCCCCAAAGCCAGCAGCACAATCTCCTTCCCTTATGACTTAGGCTTTTTTTTTTTTAGTCCTTAAAAGTTATTAAAACTAAGCAATATTTCAAATTCACATTTGTGGGAAGCGTGGGATGAACCTGCAGACAGACAGGGACACTTGGCTCACCCAGGAAGGCAGAGGGAGAGACGGTGCCGTTGCTCCTGGCCACCATGACGCTGATTCCTGTCTCCACAAAGGGCACAGAGAAGTCCACGATCTCAGAGCGCTCCTCGTTGATGGTGAGGGAGCCAATGGCCATGTCTGCACGCTTGTAATACACCTGGAGAAGGGGCAGATGGGCTCGGGTTGGGCAGAGAGGCAGGCAGAGGGACCTAGATCACCTTTCCCAGGCATTTCCTCATCTCCAGCATTTCAAACCTTAATTTCCGTCTTTTAGGAAAAAAAAAAAAACTGGCCTCTTAAGTGACCAGTGGCACAAACACAGCCTGCTGTGGGGTTGTAGATATTCATCTGACTCCTTCTTCAAGGAGGAGCTCATGCCAAGCTGTCCCCTGCCCAGAGTCCCACCACAGACACCCTGATCCCATCATCACCAGGAAAACCCCACGTCAAGGATGACCAGTGACCCCCAGGGAGGGTTGAAGGGGGGTCTGAGCCATGCCCACCCCTACCTCACCAATCATGCCATTCCAGACCCCACGGACGATCTTGCCGTGTTTGCCATTGGTCACTAGGTAGAGGTCATAGGAGAACTTCACTGTCTTGGCCAGCTTCTTCAGGATGTCGATGCAGAAGCCCTTGCAGCACAGTTTGGTGTAGGGATCCACGAGGCCATCAGCACTGGAACCACGCCGGGAAAGATGGGTTGGATCAACCAAAGGTGCTCTGAGCCCCCCGGACAACACGTGCCTGGGGAACAGTGACCGAAATTGCTGAGCTCCCCCCCCTGCTCACCTCTGGGAGGAGTTGGTCTGCTTGCGGCAGGGCACCGTGTTGCGCACGCAGACCCCCGTGCTGGGGTCTGTGTTCTCCACGATGACAAAGGGTCTCTCCTCCAGTGTGGCCACTGTCAGGTGCCGGTTATCAACCACAGGCTGCATGAGGGAGCCATAGCGGGGCCATACCGGGTACTTCATGTGGATGATGCCTTTCTCCCACTTGCCCACCTGCCCCCGAGGGGAGAGCACATGGTCACCCTGGTGAGGGGCTCTGGTGGTCACACAGGGTCCCGTGTCCGTCCTCCCCACACCTCTGGGACTCATTATTACTGGTGAGCCCCATCCCAGCATCCCTTTCCCCACACACCCACAGACCATGGGGTGAGTTGTTTCCTCCCAGGCCCCAAGCACCACAACTGGATGAGCAAAAACGTGGCCAAACTTCACCCAAAATATTTTCAAACTAGAAAAAAAATTCTTCTGCACAGCTTGTTTTAGGTCTAGGGCTTTAGCTGCTGTTCTCCAGAGATGAGCAGCTGCATTTTTGCCTCTTTTCGAACTTAGCAGCCAAATTACAGGGAAAAACTGACAGCTCCTGGCAGAGCTTTGATGCCCATCATTGCCACAAAGCCCCACCATGGGTACTTTTGGTACAAGCCATAGGTTTTGCATGGGCCAACCCACCCCAGGGTGGGACCTCAGCCTGTGCATGGCACCAGGCTCACCCTGCCCAGTCACCCCACAGTGTGCCTGTCCCAGGGGGAGTGGGGGTCCTACCATCTCCCAAAGCCGGTGCTGGTTGAGTGTGATCACCACCATGGTGGGCCTGATCAGGTAGCCACCTTCATTGAAGGAGAAGTCCCTGTGCTCCCATGTCACATTGAGGAGGTGCCTGGTGGGACACAGAGCCCGTAAGTCCCCGGCTATGCAGCCCACCCACATACAGCCCTTCTCCCTTTCCTCCAGCTTCATCCGGGCTGCCACAGGTCTCATGGAGAGATGTGGGGCTGAGAGCTGAGGACCAGGTTTAGCCCCTGAGCAAGGGGCACAGGGGAGCTGAAGAAAGCTCTGTCAGCAAGGAGGCACTGAGGATTGCCCACTGCAGGGCTGAGGATGCACAGGCTGCCACAGCAGCCCCGAGGTGCCATGTCTGCACTGCAAAGCAAAGCTTTGAAACCCCCCTGGAGCCCCCTGAGGATCCCAAGCTTCAGAGAAGCATGGGAAAAGGCAAGGACTACTCCAGGAAGATGTTCCAGGAGAAACCCAGCCAAGAGGCATGGACCACCAGCTTCAGCCCTCAGTGAGCATCATTCCCAGCTGCAGCCGACCAGTTCCACCCTCCTCCTCCCCTGCCCCTTCCCTCTCTGTTTCCCCATTCCTCCCATTTCTCATCCATCCCAGGGCATTCCCAAGACTCACTGGTAGAAGCTCGTGTTGGTGACAGCGGCCCTGGCAGGAGTCCAGCAGTCCCGTCCTACCTCTGGGAGGTAGCCATGGGCACGAAAGAAGCTGGCTGCCCCCATGGCAATGATGGCCACCCCATCCCGCACCTTCTGCCGCAGGCTCAGCTTCCAGCTCTCTGTCACCACACTGATGAGGCCGACAGGGAAGGAGGCGGGTGGCACCTCCATGTTGCCCACTGTCAGGCTGGGTACAATCCAGACATATCCTGGCCCCACAAGGCCAGCTTCTTCTGCCATGGAGAAGAGGTACTCAGCCTCCTCTCGTGAGCAGTATACAATGAGGACCTGGGCATCAATCTGCCGCAGGAGCCGCTGCGTCCTGGAGCTGCTCTGCTCCTCGCTCATCTCGAAGGTGAGCACCTCCTGCAGCTCCCAGCCAAAATAGCTGGCATCTGTGAAGGAGCGGATGACGTCCAGGAAGATGTTGTAGCCCGGGTAGAGGCTGGTGATGACAGCAAAGGAGCCCCAGTCATATTCCTCCAACACCTTGAAGATCACTTGGATTTGCTGCTCGATGGAGACACCCAGTTGCAGGAAAGCTGATCCGGGTTCCTGCAGGAGGAGAAGGAGTCAGGGGCTGCTCCAGCACCGTGATCCAGGTCTCTTGCATCTGTGCAAGCCTCCTTAAATTTGCCATCACAAAGAGTTCAAGGGTGCCATGAATTGGTGTGGTCCATGAGCTGGAGACACCCAAAATGGGACTGATTCATCTCCAAGGGAGCTCATCCCATGCAAAGGGTCAAGTCCTGTGGCCTCACATCCATTTCTCAGCTTATTAACCAAAAATTCATCCATCCTCCAAAGAATATCAACAATTGCTCCTTAAACTAGGAGAAGGAGGGGAACAATGCTCTGCCAGGAGCATAAATCTCATCCCGGCTCCGACTCACTACCTGCAGCCAGAGCCTGTGCAGCTCCTTCCCTCCCGCCCCACCTCCCCGGCCATCTGGCCTCTCATTAGCAAACCTTAATTGATCTGATTCTGTCTTAAATGATTCAGCGAATGGCATTTGCTGAAGGTCACGTGTAGACATCAGGGTTTTACCACCCAGACCTCCTCCACCTCCAGAGAAGTAGTTTGGGGTGAGCCCCAGGGAGTCCCAGATAGGGAACAGGAGCTGCTGGGAACTTTGGACCCGTGGGAGAAGGAGGAGGAGGGGGAACCTTCAAACAGGTCCCTCCAACAACTCCAAAATACCCAACCCATGGAGAAAGCTGCAGAAAAACACCCAGACCACAGCAAAGCCATGGGTATTTTTAAGTTGCTTGGGGCTCCACCTGAGCCCTCTGCACCCACCTGAGCCATCTGAACCCACTGTCTCCCACCCACAGCACGAAACAGCTTGAGGTTCATGAGGGAGCACCAGGAGCACCAGTGGGTGCTTGCAGGGCTGCAGGGGTGCCATCCAGGGAGGTGAGACCCCAAACCACTGTGCTAGCAGCGCACAAAAACCATGCCCTGAGGAAGGGCAGGGTCTCCAGTCACAGGAAAGAGTATGCACTGAGACTCTTCCAGCAGCCATCTCCTCTCCAGCACCCAAATCTCCTCACTGCAGCCCATCACCACCTCCCCAGCACCCTCCAGCCTGGCTCCAGCTCTCCCTGCCACCAGCACTTCCCAGCAGGCAAGTGACAGTGACTGACAGCGTCTGATGCCAGCAAGGAGCAGAGAAGCCAAAAATCCCATCAGCTGTGGTGCACCTGAAATTTCCACCACAGCCGAGCGAGGCTCCTCCATGCTGCCTACTCGGCCATTTCAGGGCTGGATCCAGCCCTGGCAGAGTGGGAGGAGGATGAGGTCATGACACCCAACCACTGCCCCAGTAGCCTCAGTGCCACCAATCCAGCACCCCATGGTGGGGACAGCCCAGAGGGGATGGGATGCAGCACACCAGGGAAGGTCCCTCCACAGGCCACTGAGGGTTCCCATCAACATAGACCCTCCTTGAAGTCCCCACCTTGTCCCACCACCCCGGTCAGCCACACTGCCACAGCCATTGCCTATTCCTGCCCATGATCCCACACACAGCAGCTCCTCTGTCCTCCAGCATTCCACACCCCTTATCTACCCCTCTCTAATAATTCCTTATTTCTCTCATCCCCCTTGGAAATAACCCCCAGTGAGTGCCTCACCTTTGGCGTCAGGACCACGGCAGACCCCCCACTGATGCTGATGACGGGGACCTGGGTCTGGGAGGAGATGAAGTCAAGGATCTGGGCCACTGCCTCTGTGCCCACGTTGTCTTCGAAGACAATGCCGTGGATCTTGTGGCTGGCGAGGATGTCGCAGATCTGGGTGAGGAGGGTGCTGGGGTTGGTGTTGTTGACGATGACGGTGATGGGGTGGATCTCCAGGGGCATGTCCAGGAAGCTCTGGGGGCTCAGGCGGGAGCGGATATGCAGGGGGTAGGATGTGCCCCCAAACACCACGGCCACGTTGACCACTGGCTCCTCGGGGCCGGGCAGCAGGAGGTCCGTGAAGGCAGCCGAGCAGCCCAGCACCATCGACAGTAGCAGAGCGTGCGCCGGCACTCTGCCCATGTCCACCACCACGTCCCTGCCAGCACAGGACACAGCCCCTCACATCCAGCCACCCTCCAGGACCCCCAGCCCCACTCACCTCAGCCCTCCCCACTGTTCTGGGGCATCACCAGTGTGTGTTGACCCCAAGGAAAGAGGGGACCCTCATCCTTCGGACACTGAATATGATGAAGGATTGTACAAGGTTGTACTAACTGCCTACTGTACCCCCCAGTGTCATGTCCCTTGTCTCCACGCCTATCAACCAGTAATGCTTCACAGTCCCCTTTTCCCACCACCTTCCTCTCCCCATCCCACCACCACTGTCCCACTCCCATTATCCTCCCACCTCATCCAAAAACCACCACTGCTACAATGGTCCATGTCGTCCCTTCATCCAGGAGCAGGGACAACAGCAAGGGGTGACAGGAGGGGCTGGCAGCTCCCTAGTGCCTCTCTCCGCAGTGGACAGCTGTCTTCAATATTTAAAGGTTTTGCCCTTGAAGGAGGGTTCAACTCCTTAACCTCCATGTCAGGATTGTGCAAACCACACAGTCACCAGGGCAGCCAGTCCCCTGCCTGTCCCCCTGCCTGTCTCCCACCTATCACCATACCTCAGCCCCTTCTGTGACACAAAATCTCAACCAAAGCACCCGTTTGGCTCCTTATTTCCAAGTTTCTCCCCTAAACAGCATCCTCCAGCTTTTTTCCTTCCTGCCTTTACCCCTGGTGTGTGTCTCCTGCTGGCACTGCCCACCTGGCTGGGACACCCACCACACTGCGTCTCTGCCAGATGCACCCCAAATCCAGGCTCTCAGGGGCTCTTTGGGCACATCCTCACTGCCAGGTCCTCAATTCCCCACTGACAGTGGGTGCCCACACTGCAGCAAGTGGGGTGACAGTCCCCCAAGTGGGGGCACATCCCTACCCACCGTGATGCACCCCCATGCTGGAGCTCACCCCTTCCTCAGAGCCTGCCGGCAAAATCAACCCACGGCCGGGGTCATCCAAGCCCCTCTGAGCCCCACTGCCCCCAGGACCAGTGGCCCAGTGCCATGCTGGGCAGCAGGGAGGGGGACAAGCTGCCCTGCATGGTGGCACCAGCCACACGCCAGTGTCACTCCATGCAGCAAGGTGCCAGCTGGTGCTCGGAAACGTCACTTGCAATTAAAAGCTGCTGTTGCTTAACATGTCCCCAGCACAGCCAGAAGAGCCTCTTGCCGAGTGAGTTCTGGATGGTTTTGGGGTCTGGGCTGCCCCAGGGACCTGCACCCCAACACCCCACTGCGCCGCAGTGACGGACAAACCCTCGTCACACTGCGAAAGCACTGCCTGCACGTTGGACTGAAAATGCAGGAAATAAACCCAATGACTGCCTGGCTGGGCACCCTGGAAGAGCTGCTCGGTGTGGATTTGAGCACCAAGGATGTCACCTCCGGAGAGACAGGGAACACAAAACCCACACTTCCCTCCTGTACCCCATGGGGACCAGGAGGGCTCAGGCACCTGACTGGGCACTGATGCTCACCAGGCAGCATCTCTCTCAGCCAGATGAATTTCAGCAGGGGATCATCCACCCCCAGCACCCACCATCACCCAAGGGGTTCACTGCATTCCCCACCTCGCTGCACATCGCAGCCGGCCGCACCACAGGAGCCACGATCCCAAACTGATGGCCACAGCCAGGGCCCCTTGGCCAGAGAGGGCAGCAGGTGAGTCATGCCATGCTGGCAGCATCCCACGCTCCGGCACGGCCAGCTTGGTGGCGGGGCAGCCTGTACTGCCTGCTCCTCACTGCGAATTCCCAAGTATTTTTAGTCCCGTGATAAATAATTCATCGGGAATCCGGCATCAGCTACCCGAGCAGAGAGGAAGGGGAGCAACACGCCACCCAAAACAAACAGAATCACTCTCCCAGCAGCACTGCCCGTCTGAGCCCTCCTCAAGGACATTTAAATATACTCTGGGCCCTCATGTTGGCTGATTGGTTTTGCTCATGCCAGCCCTGGCACCTCACCCATCCCAGGCCCTTATCCTCCTCTTCCTCAACCCAGCTCTTCCCCATGCTCAGGAGCCTCTTCTAGTACCAAGTAATCCAGCAAAAGCCTCTTGTGATGCCAAGCTCTGTCACCAAAGGGGTTGCCCTGCTCCTGGCCATGACTGAGGACAAGTTTGAGGAAGCTGGTTTCCCATGGACCAAGCTGCAAGTGGAAAGCATCCCCATCCCTTACACCTGGAGCGCAATGGCAGAGGGAAGGTGAGCACGGGCAGATCACATCATTCAGCCAATGCTGAGGCAACCATGGGAATGAACTTCCATCCTTCCCAGGAATCTGGTGCCACTGGCCAGAGCCAGGCTGTTCACTACAGCCCTTGGTGGCCATGGAGGAGGGTGGAGGAGTTTCAGATCAGAGAGCCCATGGCTGGCAAGGGCTCCATGCACAGGTCGAACGAAGCCAGGGCTGCTCCAAACTGGCTGGATTTGGGAGGCAAAGGGCAGCCAGCTCCTCCAGCCGAGCCAACACCTTGTGTTTCCAGCCTGATTTTTTTAGGACTGACCTAGAGGGGTGCAGGAGAATTTGCTTTTGGGGGGGGGGGGATGGCAGATTGCAGGAAAGCTTTGGAAAGTTTTGGAAGCTGAGGAGGAATTGAGCCCATCCCTGAGCTACACTGCCAGAGCTGAGGCTGCTCTTGGGCTCAGCACAATACAGCAAAGCCCCCACAGACTTGAAAGAAAATCCACATTTTCCAACCCCTTGTAGCAAACACTATGGAATTGCTCCCTTTAGAAAAGACCTTCCCAAAAGGGAAGTTTTCCAGCTGGGTGAAGGGCCAGTGGCCAGGCTGGAGCAGGAGAAAGGTGGCCACAGCCAGGAGCCTGGGCAGGACAATTCCACCTCCTGGCAGCCTCCCCAGGGGACCAGAGGACACCACAGAGCTGCTCAGTGGCTTCAGCACTTGTTTTCTGTTGCTTTGGGGCAATTTTGAGCAGGTTAACCCTCTTCCCCAGGCACAACTTCGCCTGGTGCACCAAACTCACAGAAACCTCCTGCTAAAGGCACTAATCGAGCCCTTACCTCCCACCAGCCCCTGAAATGTCATTTTAATGCAACAGGGAAAGTTTGGTCCTAATTTTAAAGCTCCTTTTTGCACTCCCTTCCTTCTCCCCTCCCCTGGTCTGAGAGGGGGAGAGGTCATGCAGATATTTCGATCTCAGGAAAGGAAGAAATAAAATACCGAAATGCAAAATATAACTCAGGAAAGAGAAACCTTATCCCTCTCAAAAAGCCTCCGAGCCTGAAATCAGAGGGAAAGCGCAGCCTGCGTCAGGGGATGGGGAACTGCTGCTGA
Source organism: Calyptomena viridis (assembly GCA_013390005.1). Taxonomy (NCBI): domain Eukaryota; kingdom Metazoa; phylum Chordata; class Aves; order Passeriformes; family Eurylaimidae; genus Calyptomena; species Calyptomena viridis. Next base: position 482,281 of record WEIV01023921.1, read on the forward strand.
TGGACGGAAAGGACAGAGCGAACCCGAATCTGGCAGGAGCCATACAGGAAGGAGAGGGGGCACAGGGGAGGGCATCGGGATATGCCAGGGCTTGTCATTGCCCCGATTGGAACATCCCTGTGGAGCAAGGATACCCCGATGGAGCCCCTCAGAAGGAGAGAAAGCAGCGAAACCTCCCCAAAGCCAACTCGTCACCGTCTCTGTCCCCATGCAGGGGGGATGACTCGGGAGGGAGAAGCACTGGCAACCCCTGGCAAGCAACCTTTCAACCTTCATCCGACACCACTCAGCATCACCCTCCTCTTTCTCATCACCCTCCCCTTCCTCGCCCGCACCTCCGACAGCAACAGTTGCAGGCCAGGGGCTGCGGGCCGGGGCGATGGCGAGGGCCCCGCACACGCACGCACCCAAACGCAGCTTAAAAAGGTCGAATATGGATTAACCAAAAATAAGCGCCAAGTGTCCTGTCTGCCGCTGGGTTACGCAAGGTGGCGGGGGGGG